>KK122551.1:1727-12957 GCA_000611955.2 Stegodyphus mimosarum
ATATATATACATGTGTCGTATACATATACACAGACATGTATTATGTCCACAAAAAGTATATATGTATATAAAGCTGTATATTTATTAACTTTACTTTTATTTATATAAATAGACTAGATATACAAAAACTTTACTACTTTTGTATACTTTTACTACTTTTGTCTACAAAAAGTATATATATATATATACTTTTTGTAGACATTTATGCGGGATTAACAGTGCTTCTAATGGTCGAAGAAATACAGTAGTAAGCTAAAATATATCTTTAAGGAAAATTTATTTTTAAAACTATCACGCTATTTACAAATATTTCCTCATTAGAATTAAAAATTTTTGTATCACTACATGCACACAAAACTTAATATACTAAAATAAAAATAGTACAATTCAGAGAAAAAGTAATATTTTTAAAATTACAGAATAAATGATTTCTCAAAAATAATTTTTAAGTTATAAAAAGTTTTTATTAATAATATTAAAGAATGGATTATTTAACTGGCCAATTATTAATTATATCAACCGGCCACAAGGATGGTATGAACATATCATTGAGCTGTTAAAGATGAACAGAGGATGACTAAAGATGATCTGCTCTCATAAGAAATAGCACCCAACATGATCACACCAGGGGTTATAGCTGTATGCCTTTGTAAAAAAAAAAAGGCTGATTGGGACCGCCCGCCCGAGTGAAGCAGGATTCATCGCTGAATACTGTACGATGCCAATCTGGTGGCAGACGTGATGATCGGCTGCGACACCTCTCCAGATGACTCCGCCGATGTTGTGGGGTCAGAAGCAAATGTCTTAAAGGCCTCTGTCAGTGTAGACAAGCGCCGTCAGATGGTGGACGGTACCACGAGATGTATAGATGTGGCTGTAATGTGTTGAATAGTCGATAATGATACTATTGAGGCGGTTCGGGCCTGGCAAACAATCATCCTATCTTGCCTCGCATTTGTGCTCCTTGGCCTTCCAGAGCCTTCATTTCGTCGGCAGTTTCCTTGTAGCAACCATTGCTGCCATATGTTTGCACAGCAGTACGCTGCAGGTGGCGGCCTATTGCTCGGTATGACTACCCAGCTTCATGCAACCCTACAATGCTACCACGTTCGAAGTCGTTGAGTTGTCTGTAAGGTCTTCGATATCGTCGTAATGGCATCTTTAGTTGCTTCTTTACAGAATTACAGTGGCAGCAACAAAAAAAAAGATAAATTTTCCGTCTCTGTTACTGGTTTTATACTTTGCGAATTGCGCACTAGAAATCCATGCTATGATCGAAATGTCTGTTCATTTGCCTTGACACTTTGATCATTTGCATGTCCGATCAAGATGTTTTTGCATACAAATTTCGTCACAATCGCAAAAGTCCTTCTTGGTGTTTCAATTTTTTTGCAAAAGAGTGTATATTTATTCTGTTAACTATTTGAGGTAGCTGGATGCATCAGCAGCTAATTTATCTAATTGAATATATACTAACTATAGTCTAAAAAACAGTTATAAATGCATTATTATGTTTTAAAAATATATTACATGACATTATGAAACATTTATGACCTATTAAACAAAAATTAATAGCAGCTAAAAAACTTATATTTATATGGGACATTCAATATGTTAAATGCTACTATGACATAGAAACTACAGTCATAAATGTCATCCTTTACATAACATTTAAAACTATACTCAAAACTATTACAATCAATTAAATCCTGTGAACAACTAAACTGGTCTGAAGCAAACCTAACAATTTATATTTAACAACTGCGATATTCAGTTGGGAAAATTTGATAATAAAAATAAAAGATCTTAATTTATGAAATTTTATTAAAAATACTAACAGCATTAATAGAATTCCTCTCAACACAAAATAATATTAAAAATTTTATCATAAAAACTGACATTTACAATAAATGACAAATTAAATGTTACCCATGTACCATACATAACACTTATTGTTTATAAAGTATTAAACAATTGTGTCCCAGCAAAAATTTAAGAGCGAACAGAAACATACCATTGTAAAACTTAAGAATTAGGCAAAATAGCACCTTATGAGCCTTATGTTTGGCACCGATTTTAATGAAAACTCTATTGATTAAGTCAAAAATTTCTGTTTAAAATCTATTATAAATATAAGGCTGTTATTTTAGCTAATTTTTAAGTTTTAAATTGTGTGACACTTTATACATCATGTGCTGGTTTAAATTTTGATCTGCAACTGAAAATACAATGGCCGTAAAACTTAACAAAACATTATGAATTACTCAGCATTTTGATGACGTTCTCCTTCCTTAGTTAGATATACATAAATAAGGAAAAACTGTTTTCATTTTTGAAACTTTTAACTTTTGGAAAACGTAAATAAAGGTATATTTAAGTGCTAAGTATTATGGACAAATATCTACCTCTAAATTCTACACATTAAATTCCTCTAATCAGCCTTTTAAATATTTCATGGCAAATGTTTTTTATACATATCAAAAACTGCACTTACGATTCTGCTTCCAAACTGGTAGTAAATGCTTCTGGATTCACATGAACAAGATTTACATATGGTTGTCTTTCTACATGAGCTATCAAAATTCTTAGCTTTGACTCTACTAAACCACTAATGAAGGAAACAAAAATGTAATCAAAAATTGCTCATGCTATCCTTACACTAAGAAGACACAAACATAAGAGTTACATGTTAAATTTGCTAAAGCTAATTTAACAGTTTAACATACATTAAAATACAAGAACATAGAACATAGATGAAAATTTTACTTACCATATCAAATGGTCTTCTTTGGTGACAGCAGAGGCTGTTACCATTATAAAATGCCTGTAAGACAAAATCATGGTATTTTAAAGATGTACATACTTTTAACAAATGATTTTGTTTTCTGAATAACTAATGTATCAATTAAAGTAACAGACAGACTTTTCTTAATGATTATAACATAATTTATATTTAGCTCCTCCTCAAAAATTTACACCATGGTTAAACATAATAAAAAATTCAACAAAAAGAAATGTTTTCCTATTTACAATGATAACATATTTAGCCGTGAAAATCATAAAGTTGAAATTTTTGGTACTTTCTCATTATTCAAAACCCCATGAAAATTTGCCCACTCACTGGTAATTTTATGAACTGGTGAAAAATGCTTGTTTGATTAATTTTAGGGTTCATGAGTACCAATCATAAAACAGCAATAAAACAAAGTATTTGAAAAAAAATTTACGATGAAAAAATACTTTTTTTATTATACTGATAATTACATTTTTCTTGCTTGTAGATACTGTTCAGCCACATAATGGTTAAATATAAAGCATATAAATCCATATGTATTCAAATACATGCATGGTATGCACATGTGAAGGTTGGCTATTACTAAATCTGTACTCAAAAATATGCCAAAAACAAGGTAAAGTACCAATTTGTTTTTTCCAGATAAATTCATTTGTCATGTAGTTCAATTTATTTTCAATATTAATTGTTCTTCTGAAGTCCTAAAACAGAGCATATAAAAATTTCCAGATGCAGAAATAAAATGTGCATTTTATCTCCATTACATAAAATGTAAGAATGATTTAAATGCATCTAATTTTTATTCCTATGGGATTTTGTTTTAAATTATAATAAAATTAATGAAATGTAGTAATAACACTAAAAAACATAAATTTCAGCAGAATAAGATGACTATTATTTGGCTGTTTTGTAGCTTCAAAACACATAGATATAAATATTTTCCTTTCTGCTCTGTTATATATAGTTTTGAGCTACTTACTTCGATTGTTAATTTATTATCCAAGGCATTCTGGGTCTACCCTCTAGGGAACCTATGGGACCAGCCTAAACCTTATCTTAGAATCCTTCCCCCACCCCTTTCCAAAAATAATTAGCACTGGAATAAATTACACTTACTTATACTCTGAAAAGAAATCTGTAGGCTCAAATAACTCTTCCCATTTGCAGTTTCCAGATATTATGCGCTTGGCAACAGAACAACCTAGAATAAAAAAATTTCAAATAATTCTGATTCATAATTTAAGAGTAAAATTAAACTTTACTGAAATATGATGAAAAAATACGTACTGAAACATAATGAGAAAATTTAATATAAAAAGGATTATTTTCCCCTCAGTCAAAATAATAAATTAAAACTAATTGTAAAAAAAAAGAAAAATTCTTTAAAGAGCACAAAAATTTATTCTAATATCCTTACTGTGCTTGAAATTATTCTCCAAGATAGTTCATGTTGAAAATGTTACGTTGAAAGCCGAGTTTTGTCGAGGATATGCTGGTGTAATAATAGGCATCACATGATATCTGTCACCCACATTAATCTGAAAAGAATTGCAAAATATAAATAATTTCTGAATTACACATTTCACATTTTGCATAAAGGATAAGGATTTCAATTTTGTTAAAAAACTTTTGATTTTATGTTTTTGACTGAAGAGGAGCATTAAATCATGATTTAAAACTGAAAACTGAGGTATGTTGCCCAGTATTTCAATCATAAAATATTTATGCAGTCAGATAAAAAAAAAATGCCAACTAGAAATAGCCAAATTTAAGTTAAAATTGATGTAAGGGGAAAAAATAATGAATTTCAGTACAATTATTTATACAGCATCATTTTCAATCTCCAGGAAGGGTTACTTATGTTAAGTTTAGTAAGCAATTAACATAGAATCGCTGATGATATTTATTGGCTATCCCAGTTCACATTTTCTTGGCAATAATTCAGCAATGCTACTACTATTAAATATCCAAGTATAGCAACAGTAAATTAGTCTATATTTTATATTTGTTTAAGCTTTACTTAATTTCGCTGTTTAATTTCGTCAGAAGTGTATTTTATATTTCGTTTTAGGACAATTAAAATATTTTGTTTTGTATAATAAAATTATATGTGTACATAAAAAAGGAGGATTAATGTATAAGACTTTGAAAGTACTTAATTACTATCCGAAAGTGCAGTAACTCATAAATATAAATAGTTCAAAAATATTTACATGAATTATTATTATTATTATTATTATTATTATTATCATTTGGATCTTTTAATAGCCAAATGAAGTTCCAACCAATGTGTATACAACTGCTAAAAAAGCAGATTTTACTTCATCACATTAAAGTAAATTAATAAAATATCATAAGCAAAATTACCCAGCAACCACGTGAAATATAGGAAAGGAAAATGTAGTACTGAACGAGAGGAAGCAAATACGCTGTAATGCCTTTTTTCTCCATACTAAGAGACTTGTGCATTCATTTTTGAACACCTGCTGGCTAGAAAGTCACACATAGCATATATCAATATATTAATATTGGAATAAATATCAATCACATGTCCTTGAGTGGCTGTGTGGGGGACAGAGTCAGCAATACACAATTTGTCTCTTGGTGCAATCTAAAAATGAGGGTCCTAAATTCTGTTGCCTGGTAACTCCCTAAAATTTAAAAAGTTTTGCCTATTGTCACTCCTAAATTCTAAAAATTCTGCCTCTAATTTTTGCTGCTGCTTCTCTAAATTTAAAAATTTCCCCCTTTTACATACTTTTAGAATTGGCATTTCTGCCTTTCCTCTGGGAGGTTAGCATTTTATTCGACCTAAACTATAAGTGCAGTTATAATGTTGCTATGTCTACATGCCGTTTCACTTGATTTAAAATGGGGATCTGAAATCTGGAAATTTTGAAAATCTGAATTCAGTGATTCCAGATCTCAGACTTTGTCCAGTATTGCAATTTTATTCATGGCATTCACCATTAAATCTTTAAACATTTCAACCCTTTCACAATGTGAAATAAAAAAGTCAGGACAACAAAATGCACATATTGCAAATGTATTATCTTTACTCTACAAAATAATGGAATGAAAGTCATCTGCAAATGATTATTGAAACGTCGTATTTTAATTCACAGTAAAAAGCTTGCACATTCCAAAGCCATTTAAAATTTAGTGATGAATCACAAATCATTTTTACATCACATTTAGTGATCAAACAATGCAAAGAACAGTACTACTCTAGCTTTGTACTCTATAGCTAATATACACTAGGTGGCCAGCAGCAGTATCTAATGCTCATCATCAGATATAGCTATGATATCATGCTTAATGCTAGCAAGAAATTCTAGTTCGCTGATGAAACGCCCTTTGCTTTTCTTTTATGAATATACTACAGGATGGAAAAAGCGACTTCAGGTGATAGAAGTAGCATTTCTGGGTGTGAATAATTTAATAATAAACCATCTCCATAAAATCATTAAAAATAAGCCGTAAATGAGAGTGGTATGAGTAAAGTTGGAAACAAGGACTGCAATTTCGGCCTCATACCAGAATATATGCTAAAAATAATATTAATAGATCCATGTTTTATGCATAAACTGACATCTTTTTTAAGTTTGTACTGAAATTATATATAACTTAAAATAAAATATCGGGAGAACAAATAAATCTCCACCATTTTTTTATCAAATATTGGGTATTTATTGTGAAAGAATGGTACCTTATGTTTTATTAAAAGTATTGTTTATTGCTAGCCACTACGTTTTCCCATTTTTCTGGCAGCATATGAATACCGCATTGGAAGAAAGCTTCATCTTTTGTGTCTATCCACAAATTAACCTAATTTTTGATATCTTCATATGCTGTGAAGCGCTGCTCAGACAGGTCATGCCTCATCTATCGAAACAAGTAATAATCAGAAGGAGCAATGTCCGTAGAATTTAGGGGGGGAACTTCTCGTTTGAGTCCTTCCGAGTAGATTTTGACCACCGCCACAACATGTGGATGAGTATTATCATGCAGCAGAATAACTTTATCATGTCTGAAATAATAGTGGCACATATTTCTCCGAGTGCTCCGTTCAATCTCATCAACTTTGTTCAATAGACAGCCTCAGTAATCGTTTTGTTCAGCTTGAGCAACTCATAATACATGACATTAAGTTGATCTCACCATATACTCAACATGTTATTTTTCGCATGAATATTCAGCTTGGCTATCGATATCAAATCATGGCCAGGTCCCCCCCCCTCAATGATTTCTCCTTGGGGTAATCGTAGTGGATTCATTTTCCATCACCAGTCACTATATGATGCAAAAACAAAACCCTTTTGTTTAACATGGCAAACAGCAATTCACGTGTGGAAAATTGGCGTTCAATGTTTCTCAGCTTTAATTCATATGGAACCCAATTGCTTGCTTTTGAATCATTCCAAATGATTTTAAATGATTTGAAATTGCTTTCTGATTTACTCCTAATTAAGTGCAAGTTCTTCTTGCATTTAGTATAAATCTTCTTCCAGTAATGCTTCTAATTCTTCATTTTCATACATTTTCATGCTTCAGCTCCATTCTTTGTCTTCGACATCAAATTCTTAAACTTTTGAAACCAATAGCGACAACTTCTCTCTCTTACGGCAGCTTTACCATATGCTTCTATAAGCAATCAATGCGTCTCAGCTACAAATTTATTCAAATTAGAGAACTAAATCAAATGTTCCTATGAATGATGCTCAGGCTCAAACCTCGACATTTTCGCGCAATAAAATATATTAAGCTGATGTAAAGTTGTTAATATTTCAAGTCTATGTTGTTAGGAGATGTTTAACCTTACCATATGACATTTTACATCAGTCAATTTTAACCAAAACTTACTGGTGGTGCCATTTTTTTTCAAATGGTGGAGACTTATTTGTACTCCCAATAAACTCAAAATAAAAAATACTTACTCGAGGGTCCCACACATCAAAACCAAGTCTGTTTCTGTCTGGTTGCTTCAGGAGTATAGGGTTTGGCCATTTCCTAAAAAATGAATTCACATGGGATTACAAAAAAACCAAAATTGACATAAAAGAAGTTACTAACTTATCAGATATCTTAATAGCTCAGTGCAGAGTTCTTCTCAAGAATTTCTCAGATATATAGCTTAATGTATCATATTTTACGAAACCTTACACAGGATGATGATCAATAATCTGTCACTGATTTCGAAGAAAGCAGTTATAAAACAAAGGCAGCAAGCCTAACATCACTTCAGCTCAAGTTATGCAAATCTGTTTAATTTCAAAAATTCCATATTTTGGAAATAACACTGATGAAATTACATCAACAGATTAATTTGTAATCTTTGTTATGCCTGTGCTTCATTTAAATAAAATGCTTCATTTTTGTCTGTGCTCATTTAAATGAATAATAAAATTCTATAGCAAAGCCAAGAAGAATTATGCTTTAATAATGCTACTATTTCAGAATCTCATGAATCCGAACAATAAAATGATTATTTAACCCCTTAAGTACCATGTGGATTCAAATACGCACAGCATATACTATCTTAAGAGGCCATTCGTATTAGTTTTCAGATTAAAAGCTTAGATTTATTAGAAAAGGTTTCAGATTCGGTAGCATTCTAAAGGAAACAAATTCTGTATAAAACTGCAAATAAACTTTTTGTGAACACAATTGCATTTTCGTATATATGAACTTTAATGTATGCTATGGAATGTAAATTAATTATCGTCTAAAAACCAGGTATACATATCATATTATGTTTTGATAATATATTACAGTATATTAGGGAATATTAATATGTGGATAAAAAAATAACAGTGGCCAAAGACAACAAATCTTTTAAGTGGAAGCACTCAATGTGTTAAACATATTTTTATTCTATTATATCATAAAAGAAATATACTCAAGTATAAATTAAAGAATACAGTGAAATACAAAGCTTACCACATGGAATACACGAAAAAGAACTTGTAAACTAAAGAAGCAGCAGAGGCATTTGGGTACAGCTGGCATACTCTGGCAACCAGTATTGACCAAGATACTCCTCCCAAGTAACCCAAAATATTAGAATATAACCCATGCTCTGGAAAATAAAATTTATTTTTATTATTTATTCAATCTGAAATTAGCAAACATGTAAATATGTATTTATATTTACCAAAACATATCCTAATTACTTACTTTTTGCCCAAAATTTTATGCAAAGTAGTGCTAATTTAAAACTTTCATGGTTGGGCACTAAACGATAAATCTCATCAGTTAGACGACAACCTACATAAAACAGAATAAAATATATGTTGGTCAAAAAGAAGTTCCACTTATTTATCAAAAAGCACTGTTGTTTACTTTCACACAATTCATCTGCAAGCATACCCAGAAAGAATATATACACACTCTCTCTCTACATATATAAATACATATGATTATGGAAATAACAGCTACTGAAAAGTTTATTATAACCATCAGATGAATAAGAAAGTACATTATCATTAAGATATTTTGCATTATCAGTCACACAATTAATTATATTAATGACTTGAGCATTCCGTATATACTATATATGTATTCTTGAGCAATCTGTATAAGAACACTGCTTTTAACAATTTCACTCTCAATACAAATTTAAAAAATATATATTTCTTTAAAGAATAGTTTTACCAATTCTAGTTACTAGCAAGTAAAATCAGTGCTGACTGCAATGCTACTGATATGCTACTGATATATATTTATGAATAGCGTCAAGGTTTAAGTTACAGCCACATAGGCACTAACATATATGTAAGAAACAAGCTACCTAATGCATACCGGTATGAAGCTATTGTATATTGCACTGCTAATGACATCACCAAATGTCAACTCAGCTTCTTATTAAAAATAAAATTAGCAGATTCTTAAAGCCTCTTCTGAATTCAAAAATTTGTTGTCACACACATTTCTTCACACTCAGTTCCTTTGCATAAGCATTATTACAGTTGACAGCAATGCTTAGCAACTACACACATACATAAGACACAATGTGACCTAATATCAAAACAAAATGCTCACAAAACAAAATGCTCACTAGCATATGACTGGGATATTAGAGGGTAACATCACAGCAAGCACCTAATCAGCAACGAATGCATTAAAATTAAATATGATTCACACACACACACAAAATCTCCGGATAAAACATTTAAACTTATGAGATACAGCTTACTTTGTCATCGTGGTAAGCATCTTGATACCAGTCTCATATCCAAATGAAAATTTTCCTGGAATATAGGGGATTCCAGGAAATTTTTCAATGAAGTTCAGATCCCATTGTATATAAAGGGTTCATAGACTGGGTGCCCACCAGTGGCAGAGTAGTAAAACCCTCGCAAACTGGATGCTATCTCAGTACTAGTTTCACACTGAGAAGAGGTTTCCTGGAAAAAACAAATTGCCACAGTATATAAAGGGTTTGATTTTGCCTGATCCATATATTTTTCCAGATTTTAAGCTATCAGTCAGACTCCAGAAAATGCAGACCTCAAACAAACTAGATGATCATGACTGGCTGAATAGAGGAGAAGGAATGCAATAGTATGCTCCCGTTATGCCATGATGATCAACAACATCAAAAGTTGAATTTGCAATCAAAAGGATCATTCAGTGAATCAGGAAGCAGTTAATGGATTTAGGTTTTGATATGGAAGCCTAGCAGCCAGAGAGACACTTCTTTGTACAAGATTGCACTAAATATAAGGCAAGCAGTGTATGTCTCATTTCAGAGAGCAACAAGTCTAACAATGAACCAAAACATTCTGGCCATCATATTCAAACTCTAGATTTATGAAGTTGCAGTGGAATGAACATGCATATCCTAGCAAGATCTTATATCAGCACAACTGGGTAGGGAAACTTAAAGACGCCTCAAGGATAACTTTTTTGACCATGTTGCCCCTGATATCTGGTCTCTAAATACACCTGACTGCAATGCATAGATAAATGGCTATTATGTATGAAATGCATTTGAAAGGATCACTAATTACACTAATTACTGCAAAAATATGAGCTGAGGAAGGGAATATGCAAAGCATTACCAGATTTGTCATCTGAGGTAATAAAATGCACTTGTTCTAATTTCCAAGGTTACCTGAAGCCTGTGACTGATGCTATAGATGGTTACAGTGAATAATATATTTCATCTATGAAGTATTATTTTGCTTATTTCAGTAATTATAGATATATTTAAAATTAAAAAATTTAGAGATGTTTTAACTTTATGTGTTCTCAAGCTAATTTTGCTCTAAACCACAGATTCAACTAACTAAATAAATAAAAACAATATATAACATCACAAAAACAACTAAAATACAATCAAATAAACACAATTATTTACAATAGTATTAAAATTAGGGTACTTACCATTTAAACTCCTAACACATTTAGGGTCTAAATATTTCAAAATATTTA
>KK122552.1:0-11458 GCA_000611955.2 Stegodyphus mimosarum
AGGATAAGAACCCTATCACAGAATTTACCATGTTCTCAAAGAATACACACAGAATGCTAAGTCTTGATAAACTCATGCAATTAGAGTCCAAGAAATATTCTGCTACTTTTCTGTTATCGGGACAGGATTCAGAAATCTATGTATGTATGCTCGTGTGTGTGTATGTATGTATGTATGCGTGCATATATGATTGCACAGACATACATATATGCACAGATGAATATATACATCCATGCATTTCTGAATCCGGTCCTGATATCAGAAGAGTACCAATATTATTTTAAATCAAAACCACTGCGACATGCCATCGGGTTTCAAACATTAAGGTTTATTCAGTTCCACCACGCACTGAACTGGCGTTACCAGATGTAAAAACAAAAATTTGCATCATGAAGCATTTACGGCCTATATAGGCGATTATTACAGATTTTCAAACAAAATTTCTTACATAGGAAATTTTGCTGAATGCATGTACACTGGTGAAATACATTAAGAGAATTTGCATATTTTATCGAATGGCATGAAAAGATCTGAACTGAAGGGAAAACCACTACTTCTAGATAAAAATGCAAATCTTGTACGGCAAATACGTAAGCGTACACGTGTGTGTAGGCGAAGCCAGCAGAAAAACAGGCTTTATAAGCGCGTGGAGGGTAAGACGAATTGCGTTCGATGGCACACCACGGCGAATTTCTTGGTGTTATCTTGCAGCAATCGGTTAAATTCACATCGGAACAGTAAAAATGAGTAACCACCAAAGTTTTGATGATGGAATGAGGTGACGAATTTTGGGAAGGCCAATCTCAAGTCCAAATATACAGAGATTTTAATTTAACATCCAGCGTCGTCTGTAATTTATGGAAACGATTCCAGGATACTGGATCCATGGAGAGAAAGGCTGGACAAGGTCGTCCAAGAGCCACGACGGCCAGAGAAGATAACTATTTGTCCATTTTAGCGAGGCGTAACAGAGGGGCTACAGCTGTATGTAGCCACAGGAAACTATGTAACAAGGGTGACTGTTTCCAAAAGACTGAATGAGCTGTGCAAAAGACTGGTGACTGTTTCCAAAAGACTGAAAGGGTTGTTTGCCAGAAGACCGGCTGTTTGCGTCCCGCTCACGTCTACGGACAGGAGAGTCCGATTAGCATGGTGCACGCATAGTGATTGGTATACGGAGCAATGGGCGACACCGACGAGTCCCGTTTTAGCCTAAACATCGATTCTCGCCGTACTTCCATATGGAGAGAGCTAGGGACCCGCTACCTACCCTCCAATGTCCGCGAAATCAACGATTATGGCAGTGGCGGCGTAATGGTCTGGGCAGGCATCATGTTGGATGGCCACACACTCTCCACGTCTTTGACAGAGGCTCTGTGACTGATGTGAGGTATAGAGATGAGGTCTTGGAGCCCTATGTTCGCTTTTTCCGATGTGCTTTGGCCCCGAGTTCATCTTACAGGACGATAACGCGAGGTCACATAGAGCTCTTCTGGTCGACGAATTCTCGAGAGTAAGGATTTTCGCCGGATGGATTGGCCACCCACGTCTCCAGACCTGAACCCTTTAGAGCAAGTCTGGGACGCTCTGGAGAGGGCAACTGCAACTCGCAACCCCCCTCCGAGATTCATTCAGGAACTGAAAATAGCGAATCCTTGAACGAATGGAACCTATTGCCACAGGCACTGATAAACTGCCTTATTTAAAGTATGACATCACGCTGCGAGGCCTGCATGGCTGTAAGAGCGGACCATACCCCTATTAACCCATTTCTTTTATGCTTTCTGCTACTGCTGTTTCAGACCTTCAGACTCCCATGAGTGTTACGCACGAACATGTGTGTCTATTATAACTGTTGAATGTTTATTTTGTTTGTATTATATCAATCTATATTCACACCAAATTTTATTGAAATCTGTCCAGTAGTTCTGAAGATCGTAGATCAAATATGAAAATTCTCTTAATTTATTTAACCAAATTATATCAAGGAAATGAACTTCAAAATTCAAAAGTTTAATCATGTATTTATTTACTAAATTTCAGTATTTAGTAAATGTAAATGTACTCCTAAAAATCCTGCATTTAAGTGGGTTTTTTTTTCGATCAAACTCAGATTTCAAATTTTGAGTTATCTAGCAATTTTTAATACTAAACACAATTTTTTTGTATGTATCTTATTCGTATTTCAAGGATTCAAAAGATTCCAGGTTAGAAATACTCGGAGATCTTTCAGAATCCGATACGGATTCAAGGAACTTAGGATTCATTGTACCACAAAGTCTTTTTTCCCACGAAATTTAAAAGTACGCTTATTTGTAGCGTTGATCCTAGCGTTGTACGTTACAAGCACATTCTAAAGCCTATATAATCAATTATATAAAAACTAATGCGAAAAATGAGAGCGCTGCAAAGTGAATAATGTAATCGAAATAAAATTCCATTCCTCCACCCCCCCTCCAATATCAACTCTGTCTTGAAACACCTATTAGAACCTTACAAATGGTTTCATGAAATAAGCAAAGCGATGAAGGCAGAATAAAGTGGTCATCCAATCTAGCAGAATAATTGAGAGAATCAGTCAAGTAAAGGAAGATTCGTGTCTTTTTCGACGGGTTCGTGAATTTGGATTAATTAATGATAACACTTGATGAAGAATCAAAACACAATTTATTTACTAGTATTACACAGGACAATTCCAAAGATACGTTTACAGTCCTCGAAAAACTACGATAAACACGCTGAAACAATCCGAAACGCAACCCTGAGGTTATAACAGTGAAATTAGCTTCACGGCAAAGCACTAAGCACAGTTTCCGACTCCGCCGATCGCTCTTAAACTGATCTCTAAACTCAAGACACTACTTTCTCCTAGGGCAGGCGGTGTATATGTAGCTTTAACCTACCTTCAAGAATATTCTCGAGAAAACCGATAAGAATACGTTCTAGAATATTCTCGCTCCGTCTATGGCATATCGCCAATCTGGTCTCCAAATAGGTGATTTCGCCCCAAATTGGCAACACTGTCTTTCCTTACCACTTTCTGGTAACGCTAACCCCGCTTTGAGGAGAAGCTGTCTCACCGTAACTATGCATTTCGCAACAATATTGTATTATATTGATGCACATGCTACTATCTGTTAAGCTCATTGCAACTTTTGTATGCCTGTGTAATGATATAATGAATGTGTAATAGCTTATTCCGTGTGAAAATGTTTAAAATTAATGTTAAGAATGCCTGTGAATTTCTGTACGGCCGGCTTCTGGCACGGGGTGACTATGTGCCCAATAGATACAACTGTACATCGGAGCATTACCTGTGAATTCACCGACGAAATTCTTAAGGTCCGACCATTTTCCCTTCTCCTACCCATGTTACTAATATTATTCTTCAATCTACCCCGCTTCAAAAGGTGTGGAGAATACGTAAGAAGAAAAAAATTGTCTAGTATAACAAATTCTCTAGCATTTCACTTACGTCACATATTAGATGAGAAATAAAGAACTCTTCTGTTTGTATACAATGCATAAAATGTTTTCCTGTATTACGCATTATGTATAAATTTATGTCATATCTTTCGGTATGAGACTCTTTGATGGTGGAACTGTTTATATTAGAGATTACGTTCCAGCTTTTATTTAGCCCATATTAAACGTGATCTTGAGAAGATATACGAGTTAGTTCTTTAAACGTGATCTCGAGAAGATATACGAGTTAGTTCTTAAAAAATTTGTAGATCTCAGTTCATCTTTTACTTCATAAGTTACTGAACTTTAGAGCTAGGTACTTTGAACCAGTTCTTACTGTTCTTACGAACAAAAGTGCCTACTTTGCAAAATTGTAAATTAAAAGAATCTAAAAGGTATTCCGATGTGAAAATATTAGTGACAGAGACAAATCAACAATGTTCATTGTGTAAAGGCATGGATCATACTTTAATCAAATGTTGACAGTATGACTGTGCAGAAAAAGATAAATTTTGTATAAAGCGTAGTAATATTTGTTTTAATTATTTATTTCTTAACCGTCAAGTAAAATCATGCAAGATTAATCATAACTGCAAATCATGTCAAAAACCACATAAGTGTCTTTTGCATATTGAAGGATTGAGTACCAATTACCGACAAATTAATGAAAATATCTCAAGACTTCTTTCAGCTCAGCCAAGCCCATTTATTCCAAGGGCAGTAGTTAATTATTCAACTTCACATATTCCTTGTGAGGAAACAGTTGCACATGTTTGCTCTGGGATGGATCAGTTACGAAATGGAGATTTTAGATGAAGTCAGCTGTATGTGAAGTAGTGTTTCTTTGTAGTGTAGTAATCGATGTTTTGTGCTGTGCTAGATCCTGGAAGTTAGGCCAATTTTATTACGAAAAACTGCGAAACTCGTTTATGAAAACGCAAAAATTACACTTTCATGTCATTGTTCTGTGGCCACACATACTAATGGTAGAACATAGCATATTTTTCTCACTCTGGTTATGAAATGCATTTATTTAAAAGGGTTTATTTATGTAAACTTCCCTGCATAAGAATATTTATTTTTTTAAGAAATTTTCTCAAGTTATAGAATTGCACAAAATTATTCAAATTAAGTATTCTATTTTAAAAGTTTTGTTTCTAAAATTTACAGAATCAGAACGAAAAAATGCGTGAATGACTTTTTTATTCTTACCAACAACATCAAAATTAAAACCAAATTCTTATCATACAAAATTATTCAAAATAATTGCTCCAGTTTTTTTGTGCGTAATTCCGTACCTATCAACAGTGCATTGACTTGATATGGTGAAGACAAACGAAAATATTTGATTTATTACCAGAGAGATGAAGCAGAAAATTGCTACAGCTAACTTTTTAGACTGCCTGATTTTATACCGTGACTTTTTGGTTTGGGTGTACTCTAATAATTACATGCTTTTTACAATTTTCGCATAAGCCTATATTGTCTCAAAACCCCCATCATCACTGCCACGCGAACAGTAAAATAAAGGATGCACTGGAACACCAGGGGACGGAAATTAGTTACTATCTTGATGCTATTTAAGTCACACAGAATACTTCGATTTTTAGTAAAATTTGAATTGTTTCATTTCACTCCCTGAGTACTAACCTTTCACTCTATTCTTGTAATCCTTTTCAGAAAAAGGTAATTGAAATTGGTTCAAACGTGAAGATTAAATATATTTTTGAACTATCTGAAAGTCAGTGCATTAGTCTTAAAATGAAGCTTTGAAAGTTTTTCTGATCAGAGGTAGACAGTCTGTTCTTACCTTTGAGCATATTTTTTCGAAACGCAGTGGCTCCTGTGGTAACGGTAGAACAATTCCATCTGTGATATTCAAATTGAGATTGACACTCACGTATTCCAGTTTGAGCTCCTTGGCTGATGATTTGAATTATCTCAGGATATTTCATGCAAAACTGTCTTTGTTGCTTGACTAGGCCTGTGAAAGAACCGCACAACATATGTGGGCTGGCGTGAACTGAAGAGATTGGTAAGCGGCTGAGTAACCTGAAAGATGAGTCAGTGATATACTGAAAAGCCGAAGAAATCTATAGGACGTTTGAAAAAGATGGCTGCAACTTTATTTTCTTAAATGTGTATTTCAGACGTGCTCTTCGAATCACCATCTTAAAGTATGCTTAGGAAAATAGGATAAACGCTATTCAGTCGGTTTAAATATCTCTGTAAAAGTAATATTTAATTTGTTATGTGAAGTCCAAAAGCTCCCAACATCGTACTTTAATTAGCTCGAAACGAAAAAAATCACAGTTTTTCGGGAAAACATTTCCCAGATATATCCAATATATCTTTTCAAGAAGCCAATTGCGCTTTGTTTCTAGCTGCCTTTTGAATTTATTCAAAGGGCCTTGAATTTAAATCCGCAATAAGCATGGAAAATGAGCAAGTCAGCAAATGTGTTTTGGGATATCTTTGCGAATTCTGAACACCAAGTTTGAAGTTTTTTGTATTTTAATATAAAAAGTTCGAAGAAAATTTGCTACATGGAACCTTTACTTGAACTGAAAGTATCTGCAAGTCTAAAAGAATATAAAAAATTTAGAACTTATTTTTTCAATGAATTTATTTTTATTTAGTGCAGTGTAATTCTCCTTTACGCTGCGGAGTTGTTTCATACATATTTTTGTCACTCTACTTAAGAATTTGCAAGTAAGGAAATGAGATATCAGCCACCTTTTTCGAACATCCTACAGTATGAAAGCAAATATTTAAAGAAAAAACTGCGTTACTTTATTTATAATATTTAATGATTAAATGAATTTCTATCTATTTACTACAGATTACGTAGTTTGACAAAAAATTTAATTCAGCTAAACTAGCCATTTAATTTTAAAGCAATAGATATACCATTTGTTTCATTTATCATTTAATACTTTTAAAACCTGCCTAAACTCTACTTCTAAAGCACTTTTTAAACAAGTTTTGGAAATAACTTAAAAGTTAGACATAAATTTGTGTCTAAAAATGCTAAAAAAGTGTTTTGAAAAGATGCAAATATCTCGCACTGAAAGTTAAACAAAAGAGGGCATTCATATTAGAAAATAAACTTACTTCATTGAATGTGATAATAATTTCAACATAATGATAAAGCAATCCTATATTATACGTAGTTAGATCCTATTTAAAAAGGGGATCAAAATATGTGCCAACATGCATGTGTTTTGAAGTTACATATCTGAGTGAAAGACAGGCATATTTTGAATACATTTATATGCGCCCCTTTTTTATTTTTATGTTCGGACTCTTGAGATATCATTAAATTCTGCCTCCCCGTACCTCTATAAATTTTAAATATTTCGCTTCCCTTCATCCTGCCGCCCGGTGCTTTCGCATTGATTACACCAGCTCTGGCGTCGGCTCTGTTCAGAAGCCTCATCACCCATTCTACAAGAGATCCAATTTTTACCTAGTTTTGCAAATATTTTCATTAAATAAAATAATGAATAGCCCTTGTATACTTTTCCACAATCACTCCAACATGTATATAAAAGTACCAGAGAATTTTACTTTAAAAATGATAGTCATACATGAAAGCAAAATAATGATCATTTATTTAAAGCTACTTAAAGATACATTATTTTTAAATAGCTTCAAGAAGAATCGCAAAACACATAGGTGTTGCTATTAATTTTATTTCCATGCATTTAAATTCTCATTTTTGATTGTTACTTTAAACAAAAAGAACTGTTAGTTTTGTTTTCAAGTTATTTTAAACAAAAGATAAAAACTATTTAAACGAAATAAAAATATTTTCATCTAAAAATATTTCATAAAATGCATTTAAAATACAAACTAAATTTACCCCATTAATTCTTAATTATATTATATTCCATCTTGATGACTAGTGAACAAGCCATATTTTTTTTTTAATTTTTTGTTTTGAATTATAATGGTATGATTTGCCAATAACATACATAGAGAAAGGCGCGAAATTGCTAACAAATAAACTAAAGCTAAAAAATGTCAGTAAATCTATAAACCTTCGCATTTCACATTTTTCGCCTACTTAGAGACCAAGTGATAAACTAACTAAACACTGGTATTTGAATTCGGGTTCAAATCCGTACAAATGGTTTAACTGCATTTGAGCTTTCGTGGTTTTCTTGAAGGTGTCATGTAAATAAGATCTTAAAAGGCTTTGCCCGAAGGCACCCTTTCTGTCTCATGCCCTCGTGTGCTTTTTAGTAATCTAAGTAATCAAATCTTAGAATCATTCTTATTTAAAAGCAATGGGGATGACATTCCACACAATATGCAGTACAGGATTGATATCTAATATCAGTGCGAAAGTATAGAACAAGATAGTCGTGTTAATTAGCACATTTAAAACCCAGTTCCTCTTTTACAGAACGATTCGCGACATTACATATTACATATCAACAGGAAGGAATATTTGCATGAGAAATTCGTTTGTGAGATCTTGTTTTTATATATTCTACAATGACTCTGTCCGTCTTCTATTTTTACTTAATAGCAGTGAACAACAGCCGAATGATATCTAAAATAAAAACAGGGAAATCTAATTAATTTAAAATGTCCTTTAAGTTTTAAAGGTGCTCGAATTTGTACTTAAACCTTGAAATGGTAGTTATGGAACAAGTATTTGTTACAAACTTTAGTTCTTACCGCAATTTCTCTTATAAATAATATGCCACAATTTTCTTCCTCCACATTTATTGTCTAGTTTTATGATAATCAGTTTCGAACAAGATCAAAATATAATAACATCTGGGAGTTAATTGTTGAAGTAATTTGGCCAGTTGGAGACTAAATCTAGCACCAAAATTTCAATTCTCAGGATTTAGTTTATTTCACCTGTTACTCTAAATTTTAAAAAAAGGTAAAGGAATTAAAAGAATTCTAAATCTTCTATTCTGTTATCGTTCCTCTTTAAGCAAATTTCATCAGCAAATATATTTAATAAGAAATTTATGAGTAAGAAGTTAAGATTTTTTAGCTTATGTAGCTGAAAAATTTAGTCCAAGAGAGAGCGTTGAAGAACACTTTTGAAAGTACTTCTATGGATAGTTTAATAATGTCGATAATAGTATACTAGTTAACTTTTCAATATGTAATAGTAAAAAATGATACTTTTATATTGTTCCAGTAAGAGTTTATAATTTAGTTCATCTTTTCTCTCTGTTTGGTAGACAAATGCGCATTATATTTATGATGCATTCACTAAACAGGTTTTGCATATATAAATTTCAGAACCATTTCCGAGTGCGTTAATTCAATTCCCCTCCTGAAAAGATCGAAACTTTTAAATGCCCAAAATTTCTCAAATGCCGGATGTAACGGAATCACAGCACCTCTCCTATCTGATGCAAAAACTGACAGAACAAACATAAAGGTCTGTATAACAAGAATAAAATCCTGAATAAAAGGTACCAGCTTCACTTTAAATAAAAGCCGCTCTCCAACTGAGTAATCAATATAAATTAATTTTTAATGAGCCAGTAAGCATTTATTGTAAAATTTCTGTAGCATTTCACTAAGAAAATGTACAGAATTTCCAAATTTATTGAGAGGATTTAGAAAATTTTGCTACGCAAGTTTTGATTACTAAGCAGTACACACTCGATTTGACATGCCCCATTATTAAATAAGATACAATTAGATTACTAAACAAAACACATTTAATTCATTACACACAGTTCCATTAAAACTTTATCAGACACATTTCAGTCAGATTTCGATTCAAACGAATAAATCCGAGGTCTAGTAGTTCGATCGGGTTTCTAATTACGCGAAAGGACAGGTAGCAAGGGGCATTTTTGTATCTTTGTGTAGCCTGAACGTTAGTTAGAAACAACTAAGTAGCAGTATTTTCTCTTAGAAAGTCCTCTGCGAAGCGTGTCGTTCTGCCAATAGATAAAACTGAAATGCTTTGTGATAATTTAATAAATCCAGTTTGATTTCCAGCCATATTAAATACCTATAAATGTATCATAATTAATGGCAGACACATACTTTTGGCCATGCATTTCCGCCTTCTTCCATACACATATAAAACTTCATCTGCATAAATTATTTAGTTTAACACTTGAATTAGCTTTTGACTGCCACGCCTCATCTATAACCAAAATTAGCTTATTAAAGTTAGGCACCGCATTACCGGCTGCTACAAAGCCGCTTAGTTGCTTTTGAAGCTTAAACTTCTAGGTGTGGCTTGCTCGCTATTCTTCTACGAAGTATAAATTATTCGGAAGTTTATTTCTTGAACTAGACATAATTTATGTGCATTTATTATGAAATTACATAATTTTGAACACAAAGGGTTTTAGTCAAATTTATTAAATATTAAAATAAACAATTCATTTCCAATAAAAATTTCATTTGGATGTTTGAAATCTGTTAAAAGAACATCAATGAGCTTAAATACCCATAAATTAATCTCAGAATTTCCTTTGCACCCGGAGGGAGAGAAACTCTTCACTACACTCTAAAATATCTGGAAATAATATATGGAAATACCATGAAATCAAGGTCAGATATAAGAGAAAAAAATCCGATTAACTTTCTCAAAATTATGACAATAACAATGCCTGCTGTTAAATTCATAAACATTTAACATTTGTCTTCATTTCATTGCAGACTATAAGAAATCAAATAAGTCAAGAAAATTTGTATTCAGTTTCTTTATTTTGACAAGTACTTATATCGTAGCACCATACAAAAATTTTTAATGTTCTGTTTTTACCCAAATGTGTTCATATGTGCTTATGGATGCATTATTTCTGAAAAGCATAATAAGGAATTTTGAAGGAATTTTTAATTTATGATTATTCCATTCTATTAAAACCACTGCGTTTTTTTGTTACTTATCATCCTGAATCAGATCGGGATCCTGGATCAGGATCTTGTGGACCTGATCTGAATCAGATTAGGTCCACGAGTTCATAAAAGTCAAGAGTAAATAAAAAAGCACCTGCCATTGGCAACGAGCTTGGGCAAAATATGATGATAGTAGACATTTTCTCACCTCTATCGTAATCTATATCAAGAAAACCTTGGAGACAAAATCCAAAGGGCTTGTGCCTGTATTCTCCCGCCACCTGGCTATCGAAGGGACTTTCGATTTGATGGATTTTAAGTACTTCAAATACCACCAAGTTACTATATATTTACAAACATCCAGACTTTGTGCGGATTTGATTATATGACAATAATAAATAAATTATACGACAAGGAAATTTGATAACTACTGTACTGAACCAGAATAGCACTGTTATTATACTAGCTACTAGTTAAATAAATGGATTGAAATTTCTTCTAATTTTAATTGAGTCGAAGGCATACATCAGTTTTAAATTCTCAAGCTAAAAATGTTCTCTGATACATACAAATGTGTTACGGAATGTTAATTACAGAGTAATAATAGCAGGTATATTGAACCATTCCTCTGGAGAACAAAGTCGAAATAGAACTTTGAAAACTTTAATGTATTTTATTGAGTTTACTCGTATTGGAAGGTTAGGTTAGGTTAGGTTATTCAGTTATGGCAAAGCACACGAGGGCTATCTGCCTAAAGGGAGGGATGCCTTCGTGGAGGACTTTCTAAGGGGAACTGGCTCGTATACACGTTACACACGGGGAAAACCACGAAAACGCCCATGCAGCCAGCCCGTTCGCGGGATTCGAACCTCGGACCGAACTACCAGTGTTCAGCGTCTTTACCGCTCGGCCGCTGGTGGGCCCGTATTGGAAGCAAAATTGCAGTTACGCAAATTAATCGATGCATAAACTACAAACTTTTCCAGAATACATTTATAACTATTTATATATAGACTCAATACTTCCATATTTTGATTAATCAATTCCATATTTTATTTAATATGGAATACTAAATAAAAATATCCATATTTTCTATATTTTGATTAATGAATTCCATATGTATGATTATTCCATATTTTTATTTGAATATGGA
>KK122552.1:41576-75404 GCA_000611955.2 Stegodyphus mimosarum
AGAGGCTACTGCACGATACGACAATCCAGCTTCACGAAGGCCGATGATTCTCCCTCGTTCAAACTCTGTAAGTTGTTCAAATCTCGCTCTCTTTCGTCGACGAGGCATAAGTACAGATTGAGTTAACGTTTACCACTAGCAGATAACCACCGATAACCATACACGCCTCGCTACAGCCGTCTATTTATTCGGATCCATCAGCCGTTCAGAGGGCGCTGCTCAGCATACGCATGCGCTACGGATTTGCAATTCTAATCATTTGCATATCATGCGCTACTTTGCATTTCCTGAAAATTTCAGCTCACTCGCGTAAGTCCTTCATGGTGTTGCAATTTTCACAAACGTGAGTGTGATTCCGTAACTTTCTAGTTATTCCAATTTTCACCTGTAATATAATCCCTGTTTTTTTTTCCCTAGATGTGAATTCTTGAGGAAATACTCCTTGCTGGTGTGAGAGTCTATGCGTTGGATCAAAGCAAATTTGCTTAAAATATATTCTTCGGTTGGCGCATTAAATTAATTTGAACGTTCCCATATATATAAAAATCTCTGTGCGTTATTTAAAGATTCAAATTCTGACCACCGTTCCCTATCTAGAAATAAATTCGTAATTTTTTATCTTTAATTCCATCTTCTAGACATAGATGGCGCTACAAGTTTTGTTTCATTTCTTTATTTATTCCCTGCAGTACCATTGAAAAAGTCGACCTTATAATCAATAGAATGTTCTAAGATTCTTTCAGATTATTTTGTTTGTTTGTTGTACCCCCCTTTTTTTTATTTATCGGCAGCTAAGGAAGAAAATGGAGTAAAGTTACAGAATAACAGGTCCATGCCCTTTTTTTTATTGGATTTCTGTTAATTTTACTTGGAGTGTCGTTTTTTACCAAGTAAGATAAACGCTACTTTATGTACTAGGCACGGCCAAACTGAGGTTCTTTAGTCCCATAAATGCGACTCACTTAGTAACCAGATGTTGGTTTCAGCTTTGAAATAGCTTTTCAAACTAAATAACAGTTGTACTTAGACAAATTTTTGACAGTGACTAGATTTATTTTTTAAATAATACATAAATATGTAAGATAAAATAACTGTAAATTAACTTTATAGTTTAATTTAATAATAGCCTGTTAAATCCTTATTTTTAATTTGGGTATTTCCTCTCTGTAATCTACAGATAGTAATAACTTTTCTGAATTGTTTCATTTTTAGCTCAGTCTCTGTCACATGGCTTGAGTAACGCTGATGATGTAACTAATTCGGAACTTGAACTCAAAATTTAGAGAACTCAAGCCTTTCTAACCTAAAACAAAACCTTTCTCTCGGTGAGCTTCCATGGATAATTGCGGACATTCGCTTCCACTTCTCTTCCTGTAAAGACGCTATTTCGCTATGTTCTCTTCTTATCGCAATAGTATCAAAAATGTAAATGTTCTCGAATAGGCGCGGCTAAAGTTCTAAGCAAATTGTGCTCACAAATATCAACTGAAATAAAAATGAAATTTAATCTGCCTCTACTGCTAAGTTTCCTAGCCATTACGGATTCCACATTTTAGGATTCTACGCAGTCAGAATACTTCCTCTTCAATACGGATCTATTTTTTACGCTACCTACGTACTGTGCCATCAATATGTCTGCGTTTCTACGTCTCAGTGTTCCTACATTAGTACTTCTAATCTTTTTTACTACACATACAAATTTCGAAATTGTGTAACATATATGTGATATCTTAAGTGCGTAATCGAAACTCGTACTTTTAGCAGCTTTCGATATTCGTCACGGCTGAGAAGAAGTGGCTAAGAGTGAAGGTATATAACAAAACGGGATTTTGACGAATCACCAATCTTCATTTTCACAAATATCAAATCATCTTGGTAGACATTTATCCAATCATAGTTAAATACTATAATTTTATGTACGGTTTTCAAAGTATGACGCAAGCATCTTAGATAGAGAAGCAGAAGCAGCGTTAGTAGGGTAGAAGTTACAAAAAGGAATGACGTAATTTCTCGCGAAGTAGTATTTATACTACGTAGGTGCATAAGTGTAACTAAACTGCAGTTGGTTAATTTTAGGTTGTTATATAACGTGGGAAGATCTCGAATTTGGGAGAACAGATGAACTTGGGGTTAGAACACCAAATTTAGAATAGTTAATTTTGAGGTTCCTAATCGTTTCTTAACGTAGCCATCACATTTTGTTATATCTTACACTCGCACGCACGCACACACACACACACACACACACACAATATATATATATATATATATATATATTACACAATTTCGAACTTTAAGGCACAAGGTAATTAGGACTGCCGAAAGGCAAAATACATTAGCAAAATACTGTATTCATGATGTTCCTGAAAACTTACTTCATGTCACTACGAATATGTTTAATTGGAACTTGCATTTAAAGAATATGCATATATGATACTATATTTTCATCCAGATCCCTACCATGCTGACAGTTCTCCAAATAATTTCATACACAAGGAAAAATGTTTATGTATTGCAGTTTAATACGGGCTTCTCTAGTTAGGGGCCCACCAGCGCCCGAGCGGTAAAGACGCTGAACACTGGTAGTTCGGTCCGAGGTTCGAATCCCGCGAACGGGCTGGCTGCATGGGCGTTTTCGTGGATTTCATCATGTGTAACGTGTATACGAGCCAGTTTCCCTTAGAAAGTCCTCCACGAAGGCATCCCTCCCTTTAGGCTGATAGCCCTCGTGTGCTTTGCCATACTTGAATAACCTAACCTAACCTCTGTAGTTAGGAGACATTGGTATAATACTGCAGTTTCTTCGCAGATCACTCTTGTCTTGTGTCATTTGTTTTAGTTTTAAAAGCAAAGGAAAATAGTTAGTTCTATTTTACAAGTTACTGCTTATTCTTCACTAGAATGAAGAAAATATTTTACATTACGGTAAAAACTTACATCTTCTTTTATTTTCAGTTTACGCTTATTAAAAATCAGCTGTCATTTACAATCCTAATCAATGCGGTGGGGAGAAGCCATTGAAATTGCTTGATTTGTATAAAAAAAATGAATGTATGATACATCGTACAGGAAAGGTTACAATTTTGTGTCGTTGGAACATGCTTTCCCGAATACAGCACAAGCAATAAGAATGATTTATTTATTTTTAACTTTAATAAACTGTAAACTATTAAACTATTAAATGCAGTCTCATTATTAAATTGTTTGGGCCACCAGCAGCCGAGCTGAACACTGGCAGTTCAGTCCGAGGTTCGAATCCCGCGAACGGGCTGGCTGCATGAGCGTCTTCATAGTTTTCTCCATGTTTGACTTGTATACGAATCATTTTCCTTTAGAAAGTCCTCCACGAGGGCATCCCTTTGCTTAGGCAGATAGCCCTCGATGCTTACCCTAGTCACATAAACCGAACCAAACTAAACATTCAATTATTTGAAGCAGTTTTTTTTTTTTTTTCAAAAAACTGATTTTCTGCTTTTAAAATGATATAAATATCCTATTGCCACTTCTGGAAATATACTTGCGGGTCTTTAACTATCCTGGTTCCTAACTTGTGATTCCTATCGACAGGAACTTTGTTCTATACCTACTTATGCGACTCGTCGTCTGATAATTAAATTACAGTATGGTGAAGGTCAGTATAATGAAACTGTGTTGATAAGGATTGCAAGCAGAAATCATGAGAAACTTTTACAATACCGTTTCTTTTCAGTTCCATAAATGGCAGTATTCGCTGTCAAAAGATAAACGTTTCTTGATAATATGATCATGGAAACCACGTTGACACGTAGTTTTGTATTACTCACGATAACAACAGAGTCTATAGAAAAATAGCATAAATCTATCAAATTCAAGTTAACCACTGAGGGGAGAATCACCGAAAGCATAAATAATCTCCATTTACTTTTAGACAGACGCGGTAACAACCTACTAGTCCCTCCCTTGGGTGTTGATAATGGAAGAGAGTTAGCGTTTTAACGCGCTCTGGCGATTAGCGCAGTGACTTCCGGAAACTCATCATTTCGTGTCCTGTTTACTTGTATCTACTACATAAATGGTTAAAAAATATCCTGCTGGAGGAAGGGGGTAGACAAGAACTTAACATACTCTACAAAACTCATTCTGTAAGAGCCGTTTACATATTCGTAAGTCGAATTTGTAGCTTTACAACTGCCATTTTAAATGGAAACAGTTGAGTGTTTCATATGACGGTTCTTTTCCAAGATCTTCAATATTCAAACGTTAAGAGGCATTTCATAACAGTTAGCAATGGCATATTATTCCAGTCGTTTCCCATTGCTTTTCGTAGTTCATACAAGCATTTCAAGTTCATATTTATAAAGCATTCTTTCTATCACACCAAAGGTGCAGTAATACTTAAATGAAATGTTACAGAACTTTAGAGAAATATGAGCAAGAGATATAAATTTTATATTTGTCTCTTTTGCTCCTTTTTAAAAAAATCTAGAAATAGATTTGGACATATTAGTGGTAACATTTAGACATATTAGTGTAATGGAGTTGCAAATAGTGGTAGTTTAATTGTAATGTAATTCTGTCCCCTCAATAAATATTTAAAATACCCATTTCCGAAATTGCCAGGATTTCTTTCCACTAAGCCCGTTTGATATTAACAGCAGAAAAGTTGCGAATTAAAAAGAATGTTTTATTATTATGAAAGTAAAGCTTTATTTCATGTGTGGGGAAATTTAATTTGTGGAACTAATGATGTTATTACGCTTATTTAACTATTATTATAAGGAGTTTCAATTTTGATATAGAAAAATCTGATGTGCACACCACGTGATTTCCTTGTACGAAGTATTAAATTATACGTAATTTTTCCTGCCTTTCGTTTAAACTTATTTCTTAGAATTTAATTAGAGATATATTTCTCATTCAATTAATGCAGTTCTCACTTCGCTACAAGGAAAAAATACACAAAAACTCAAAATATCTACATTAAATATCGAAAGATTAGAAAAACATAAAAAACCAAACACGGTTAAAACAATTATTATTTTTTTTACAATTAAAATTACAGTTTAATGTGAGACCAAATTACACTGAGACACTCGACAAAAAGACACTGAAGGCATAGAAACTGACTTAATTTGCTGTGGACGCTATGCTGAATCAATATATGGGATAATTTAATAACTTAAATAATAATTCCCGAATGGACTCAATTCGAAATAATAAAAGAAGACGTTACTTTGTTGTTGGGAAGCTTAGTTTCTCTAGATTCGCAACAAATCCACAATTCTGCTAAGTTTCAAAGGTAAGCAAATATGGCTACTATGGTACAAAAAACTAGGCTTAGCCTCACTTAAACAACTTTTAAATTGTTGATAATTCTACAACTATAACATGCAGGTTAACTAAAGGCATAAAAACCTTACCCGGAAGATAAGAACAACATAATTCCATAATTTTTAAAGCAAAAAATTCACAATTTATAAACATATAAGAATAACGAAACTGAGCACAGTCACCCGAGTAACAAAGTGGGTATATATAGATATATATTTATATGCTTTTGGTGCGGCCGATTGCAACCAAAATAGGAGGTGCACATCTCATGTTATAGCAGTCCTATATACAAAATTTCAACGTTCTGAGGCTGCTGGCTTTTGAGTTATGCGAGATACATACATACATAGGTACGCATCGCAGACGCCACGAAAAAAATCTCTTCAGAATTCATTTTAATTCGATTTTATAATTTTTTCTCAGGGAAAAAGAGTCTTTTATTCTCATGGACCTTATAAGAAACAGATCAACCAAATGGGTTTTCTCCCTCTTCTGACGCATTCCCGGCTGTCCCCTTGACACATCCGGAGGAGTAGGGACGACTTGCAGAAACGTAACAATGGTTGCCTATTGCAGCGAGTATAATTGTTAAGAAAAAGTTTCTTGTAGCGCCTCAATTCATGAATTAGAGTTTTTAGATATTTTTCCTTTTTGAAACTGAGATTGATTTTTAAAAATTCAGCGTGTTTATCAAACATAATTAACGTTCCAAATGATTATAAAGCTGTTGCATGCCCTTAGGCCCTTATATTTTTTTAGCTTTTCCTATGATATAAGAAAATTTGTAACTACTACTTTTAAAAAATAATATTTTAAATTTGAACTAATGGAAAATTTCAAACAAACAATTTTCTTTTACAATATTTATGCTTTTTATTGGCGTAAATAAATAAAATATACTAAAATGCCTAAACATTAATTTTTGAAAGTTTGTAAAGTATTTCTCCCGCCTTCTTGGCAGGCCTTCGTAGTACAGTGGTCAGCACGCTGAAGCGTATTCGAGAGGTCGGTGATTCGTGTCCCGGCGAGGGCATTGCTCATTTCTTCACTTTCCTGCTTCGAAATAATCTAATGTCTCTACAGTGGCGCCCGAACAAAAAAAGGTGGTGGATGATGATTCTCCGCCACCGAGATTTGGCGATCGCCCTTTAAAAGGGGGAGTATATAAGGTATTTCTCCCGCCTTCTTAGCATGCCTTCGTGGTGCAATGGTCAAGCACACTAGACACGTATTCGAGAGGTCCGTGGTTCGAGTCCCGGCGAAGGCAGTGCTCATTTCTTCAATCTCCTGCTTTGAATTAACCTAATGATTTAACATGTTTTTGCTTAAAATTCTAAACTGTACTGCTTTTTTAAAATTATAAGTGAATATTAAGGCATAATTTTTATAAAGGAGTTTTGTTTCAATTATATTTCATAATGCATCATAGTGATAAAATACTTTTAAACACCTTAATAATTTTTACACCTTTATTCTAATGTTAAAATTGTATTTAACTGTAATAATTAATTGTGCTAGTATTTTATAATGATTAATTACTAAAATTTATTTTTGGTTCTAAATATGATTTTTTTATTTGCCGTGAATTTAATTTATAAGCCCAAAGGGGCGGTAGTCCAGAAAAGCAATTAGTATCGAAACGACATTTTGCGTTGTTTCACTATGAATGTCCGTTTCTCTTTGCGGATTGTTGCTACCATATATTATCTCCCTGTATTATATTTAAAGAAATTAAATAACGAAGAATCTGCAAGAATGCATGTATGTTTCTCGTGCTATGAAAAAACGACTTTATTTAGAGCCATCAAATTCTGAATAACGTAATCCTCCACCCGAACATGGGCCCCTAGATGGCCAAATTTCGTTTAATCCATTTCATATTTTGTGAAACTTAATTTTGAACTTGAATTTTTGATTAACAAACTCAAGGAGCTCAAAGCGAGCAAAGGGAACACTGTACGAAAAATATTAGAGATATATTTCTCATTCAATGAATTCAGTTCTCACTTCGCTACAAGGCAAAAACACACAAAAAATATCTACATTAAATATCGAAAGATATAGAAAACATAAAAAAACAAATACGATTAAAACAATATTTATTTTTTTTTTTTTACAATTAAAATTACAGTTTAATGTGAGACTAAATTACAGTGAGACACTCGGCAAAAAGACACTGAAGGCATAGAAACTGACTTAATTTGCTGTGGACGCTATGCTGAATCAATATATGGGATAATTTAATAACTTAAATAATAATTCCCGAATGGACTCAATTCGAAATAATAAAAGAAGACGTTACTTTGTTGTTGGGAAGCTTAGTTTCTCTAGATTCGCAACAAATCCACAATTCTGCTAAGTTTCAAAGGTAAGCAAATATGGCTGCTATGGTACACAAAAATTAGGCTTAGCCGCACTTAAACAACTTTTAAATTGTTGATAATTCTACAACTATAACATGCAGGTTAACTAAAGGCATAAAAACGTTAACCGGAAGATAATAGAAACATAATTAAATAATTTTTAAAGCAAAAAATTCACAATTTCCAGCGCAGAAGTTCTAAGGATATGCTGTTTTAAAATATTCTGTGATATTGCTGTTGAACTGAATTTTACGTGGTTTATGTGAGAGGAATATGATATTCAATAAATAAAGGTATCACACAAAATGTTAAAAAAAGGTCCCTTTGAGCGTAATATAAAATCTGAGTGCCTCCAGATTTTATTTTATTTTATCTTCTTTTTTATTACACTCAGAAAAGTTTATGATTCGAATTTTATGAGTTATTAAAATAAGTAATCATTTTATGATTGATTAATGATCATATAATCAAATAAATTATCGTTTTGTAATGTTATAATAATTTTTAAAACCACTGCCTGAAAATGCTCATAAAATTAAAAAATACGTATATCAGATCTTGTTTAATTTTACCTTATTTTTTTCAAAGCATCATATACTATCGATCTTATTTAATTTTACTTTATTTGTACCCAAAAGTAAGTTCATAAATTTTGTATTCAGAGTTTTTACCGTTTTGCCAAAGTAAAGACGACGTTTATACAAAAATTACGCTCGGGAAAAGTGCGCAAAATGCAGTAAAAAGTGTTTTAAAGAGATATATTAAATCTTATTTGAAAAACGTGTGACTTTCATAAGCTCATCACTTGTACAACGTATCACATTTAATAATTAAAAACAGTTATGTGATGCAGACGCCATAGGTTTCAGTGTTAAAAGTACACCAAGTCGTCCCTACTTCTTGCGGACATGTGGATGACGCGCGCTCCGCCCACTGGGTTAGTCTATCTCTTATAAGGTCCATGTTTATTCTGTCCTTACGTATAGATGTCACGTAAAACCATTGTTAAGTTGCATTCGATAGCGGTCAAAATGGATATTTTCGTTGAAATATGATACCGGAAATTTTGCGCGATTACAATACTTCCTTTTTACTTCGTACAAAGAAATAAAAATGCTATATTTTGTTTATCAAATAGAAGTTTTTGCCCCCCTCTCAATATGTACACTCACGTTTGTGAAAATTGCAACACCAAGAAGGAATCGTCATAATTGAATGCAATTTAATACACAGTTGAGTGGTAGTGGTACAAATAAATGATTAAATGTTCAAAGCAAACAAACAAGAACAAGAGATCAGAATCAGTATTTTGTGTGGCCACCACGCGCCGCAATAAGTGCTGCTACACGACGTGGCATGGAGTCAAACAAAGTTTGAATGTCTGACTGAGGAAGAGCATTCCATATCGTTTGTACGCGTACCCAAAGTTCGTCTGCAGACGCAACAGGACGAGGATCACGAGCAAGACGCCGACCAATGACATCCCACACATGTTCAATTGGCGACATATCCGGGGAACACGCAGGCCAAGGAAGAAGCTGTACCTGCTGCGCTGCAAAGAAGGATTTAACAATCCGAGCAGTATGAGGGCGGGCATTGTCCTGTTGAAATACAGCGCCTGGCAAGCTTTGAAGGAAGGGAACAGCTTCGGGCTGTAGAACTTCACGGATATACCGGTTGCTGTTCAGATTGCCCACAATTCGTAGCAATTGAGATCGTCTATGATATGCTATGGCGCCCCAGACCATAACTCCGGGTGTTCGTCCACTGTGGCGTTCGATAATGCACTCCGGAAGGTGGCGTTCACCGGCATAGCGTCTGACACGAATGCGGCCATCATGGTACCACAAATTAAAGCGGGATTCGTCAGAAAACACGACATGCTGCCAATCAGCACGCCAGTCTCTATGCTGATTGGCCCATTGTAGCCGCAGGCGGCGATGGTCGTGCGTTAGGGGGATCCTGTATAAAGGAGTCCGTGCGCGCAGTCCACACTGCAGCAGACGTCTACGAATTGATGAAGCACACAATGAAACACCTGTAGCTATTGACCACAGTGCTGCCAATTGTCTAGAGGAAGCTGTACGGTCCGTCCGCGCCATGCGGACCAGGTGTCTATCATCGCGAGCTGACGTCACATTTCGGGGTCCACTCCCGGATTTCCGAGTTGTCCGACACTCGTCCGTCCACTGCTTCCAAACGCGCATCACTGTGCTGCTGTTACGCTGCACACGAGAGGCTACTGCACGATACGACAATCCAGCTTCACGAAGGCCGATGATTCTCCCTCGTTCAAACTCTGTAAGTTGTTCAAATCTCGCTCTTTTTCGTCGACGAGGCATAAGTACAGATTGAGTTAACGTTTACCACTAGCAGATAACCACCGATAACCATACACGCCTCGCTACAGCCGTCTATTTATTCGGATCCATCAGCCGCTCAGAGGGCGCTGCTCAGCATACGCATGTGCTACGGATTTGCAATTCTAATCATTTGCATATGATGCGCTACTTTGCATTTCCTGAAAATTTCAGCTCACTCGCGTAAGTCCTTCATGGTGTTGCAATTTTCACAAACGTGAGTGTATTTCAAATACCCATTCCGGAAATCTTACTCTGCGCTAATTCCGTTTGCCATTAAAAACAAAGATGATGCGAGTAAAAAGCAATGTCTTACTTTATGAAAGTAAGCATTATTTTATGTACTATGTTGGAATTTCATTTGTGGAACCAGTCATGTTATTACATTATTCAATTATTATCATAAGGAATTAACCGGCCTTTTTTTTAATTACTAATGATCTAAAATTGTATACGGTATGTAAAATAAATAATAGATGTTTAAATTTAAGATTAAAATTATAATGTTCAAAGTATTAAAATATTTAGAGGGAAAAAAATATTTTTCAGCTATAATACGTTACACAAAATCAAGTAAAATTTGAAAAATGCATATGCAAAGCTATGATCTGAAACTAATAATAATATAATTATCGTTATAAAATCATAATAAAAAAAATAAATATTTTTAAAATTTTATTTTAATATTTCAACTTCTAGGCTTCTAAACGAATGTAGTGTGAACAATATCGGCATAATTTTCAAATAAAATTTTGTTGCTTAATAATTTTTCATTTAATTCTCCGTATTTCAACTGGAATCTCCATGATTTATTGCCGCAGCTTGGCATCAGTATGATTGATTCTTTTTCTGCTTGTTCTTGCTTGATTAATGAAAAAATGTTTAAATGGAGATTGGTAGCTTTTCATTTTACTTGAAATTCCACCCTTTAAAGTTATTATTAGTTTTGGTTCCGTCATTTGAGAAGTTGTTCCAGATATTTCTCCAAAAGGAAAGAGTTAGAAATCAAATCCTGCTTTATTTATAATATTTTTTCATCTAGAATGCTTTCGCGATTTCTTATTTAATGTAAATAATTTTAATTATTTATATTAAATTACTACACTTATTAATATAATCATAAAAGACACTTCTAACGCCATAGATTACATACCCTAGTACAGAATGATTGTTTACGCAATACTCAATAATAAGTTCTTACTAGTACAATCTTTCTGAACCACATTCAAGAGGGAGAAAAAATATATAAGAAAGAAAATTTTTTCTTATGTTTACTAAATTATTTTTAATTCTTTTTCTAATGTTCACTAAATTATTTTTAATACCAACTTAAACAAATTCGGTGATATGTGTATTTTTCCCATTTGATACGTGGGGGTCAGATTAAAAAGACAATGACGGAACTGGGAAAAAAGACACTCCTTCGCAGTTGGTAAAGGGAAGGAAAACTGGGAGAAACGTCATTTGGGCGAAGAGACATATCAACCGCTTAGGAGAAGTATGATAGCACCTTGAGGTTTAGTGATTCTAAGCAGGCGATAAAAGATGAAAGTGGTAACCCAAAACATATAACGTCATTGTGAGCGAATAGGTCCAGAAAGTGAAGACCACCTGAGTAGGTAATGACGGGGTGATCGTCTGGGGTGGAATGTATTCATTAAGACCTCACACCACTACGTCTTTATTAATAACAGTAATAACAATAATAAAAAAATATGCGTCCCTTATTGTTACCTTTCTGCTGAGCATCTTCCATTATATTCACGACTCGAGATTCCGAATGGCTTTCGGATTGAAGCAATTTAAAAGTTTTGCTCGAAAATACGAAAATTGTTTCTTTCAATTACTTACTGCATTTTTTTCTTCCCTCTTTCGCGTTCGCTTTACCAATGTGATAAGCAATCTCATTTCATCGGAGGGAGAAAAATGGGAAATGTCTTTTCGATAGAAAACGGAAATTTGTTGTTATTTGTAGTTTTATTATTCTTCCTCGCATCAGTTCTTACATATATTACTTTATCTTGAAGATTTATCTTATACGTTGCTGTCTTTGAAGAAATAAAGAGTCTAAAGTTAATTAGTGTTGTAATTGTAAACGTTTCTTGAATTTTTAAGGCTTTACAGATGGGTAAAAAATATATGACCCCTCTTCTTTCTGGAAGTTTGTAGAGAAGAGGCTATTTAAAAAAGTATAAAAGCCTGGCTATTCTATTCGGAAAGGGTGAGGTTGTAAAATTTTAGGCCTGGAAGGGAAAAATAGTTAAAAATATTTTTTTTAGGAAGTCGTATATTTTTACACTTCCTAAAATTCAGTTCAAGAGAAATATCACGATATAATTTTAAATTGAACATATCTTCAGAATTTCTGATACACAGTCTTGCGCGCTGGAGATAACAATGTTTTTTCTGTACAACGTTGCCGTTGCTCACTTTGAAATCTTTGAGTTTGTTAATCAAAAAATTAATTAAATCAAAAATTCGTTAAAGTTTGAAAAATTATGAAATCGATAATGAAACAAACTCCAAATATCAAATTTGGACTTCCAGATGCCCATATTCGCACTAGAATTACATTCAAAACTGTCTCTAAGGACTGTCGTTTTATCACAATGCGAAAAAAATACATATTTTTATGCAGATTTTTCATTATTTAATTTCTTTAAATGTAATAGAGGGTTCTAATATTTAATGGCAACAATTTGAAAAGTGAAACGGGCATTCAGAGTGAACCGACTCAAAATCGCAAAACGGAAACAGCAGTCCTTCAGAGACAAAGCTACTTTGGACTATAAATGCTGTTCTAATTTTAATTCAAGATAAGAAAATATACCTGCAACGAATTTCTTTGAGAATGGAGATTTCGTTAATATCTGAGATTTTTTTACTGTTTCGAAAACGGTCAAACTTATTTAAGGGAATTTTTGTTTAAAAAAGTGCAAATTATCGGATGTAAAAAATGCAAGTTATTATTAGCCATTCAGTACTACAGTAAGATTCACTAACCACTATCCCGATTGGGCGGCTCTAGAGCACTAAAAGCGGTTATTGATGACTATTGTTACTAAATGATAAGGGATAATCGTCTAATCGAAAACATTATTTACTTTAGTTAACTCCTCGAAAATTTCCATTGCTCGCCACAGCGACTCATTGAAGGTAAGGAGTGATATTAATTCCGAAAGTGATAATTTCTGGGTAATTGGAAGAAACGAACGAAACGAGTACATTATTCCATCTCAAATAAAATTTGCTTTTTTTACTTAACATGGAATAAGAATAAATAAGTTGATGTGGTCTCGGAAATAGCTGAACAAGAATAGAGAAAATTTTGTAAAGGAAGTCTTTACGTACTATTTATTACTGCATGAAGCACAAGACTTTTATTTTCTGAGACAGTTCTGAGAGTTTCCATATAGCGAAGAAAAAGATTCTGTAATTTATCTTTCAAATTGTATCAGTTATTTTACTGCTTAATAACTGTTCGTTTTTGTAACAAAGTATATAATTTATATAAATTAAAATATATTTAATTTCAATACAGACAACTGATAATTTTTATTAATTTCTGCATTATCTATGCAAGGCCTGATAGATACAGCATACTGTTAGCCGCCTGTATGCTGTATCTATCAGGACGAATGCAAGCATATTTATAACATACCTGGACCGCAGCAGACAATTACTAAGTTTCTATGATTGTTCCGTACAGTTTATTTCAATACTTATTATATGCACTTTAATTTTAACTTCATTCAAATCAAAAGTATGCAAATATCAAGCAGAAGAAGCATATGCAAAAAGTTGAAATTGCCCTTTTTTTTTTTTCTTCTTTTTATCTCTTACACCATTAATACTAATTGTTAATTCTAAACTTCCATGCAATTTCGTTTCTGTAGTAATAGTTCTAGGTCTTTTAAACTTTTCATTGTCCCAATTTAGAACCCTAAATGCCGCACTATTTTTATTACTCTCTGTTCTCTTAGATCTTTTTCTGATTCCAGTATTCTAGCTTACATCATGATTAAGCAAACCATATATATAAGGAAATGTGAATAAAAAAGGCTACATACTTTGAACAGTTTAAAAGAAATTAAAATAATTTAAAACTCCTCTTTGGAAGCTTCTATGTTGACTAAATTCAATGAAGGACATGAACAAGGTGCAAAGAAGTCCTGTTGGATTAAAATAAGTATCACCCTCTTTACGAAATTTCGCTTTATGCTAATTCACTTTTTGAAAAGAACTATTCCATGAATTTCAAGCGAATTTTCGCTTCTCCGGGAAAAGGAGAAAAGCGAAAGTTAGTCCAGTATGAGTCTAATGCATTAATTCAAAGGAAGTATGATGCATATGAAATAGCACGCAATTTTAGGGCAATTTCGCAAGAAGGTTTTTTTTCAGCTATGAAAAAAGGTATCATGAGAAAAAATATATATCACTCTAAGTAGTCAAGCACATTGTTTTATTATACAGGAGACAGTTTATTTTAACTGTACCGACCTAAGGGTTATAGACGATAATTACCTGTCTTTTTCTGCAAAACCCAGGTAATTAACATCCAACCAGCATGCAGGCGTTTCGCCCTTTTTAATAATTATAATCCTAATTACTTTGTAGAGTCATTAAGTTTTTGACGCAGAAGACGCGAAAAATGTGCAGTACCCTGACCGGGTCTCGAACCCGGACCTATCAAACACGCGCCGAGTGTGCTTCTAGTTACTCCCGAACGCGTGCGGAAATAGGGGGGAAAATACCTTATATACTCTCCCTTTTAAAGGGCAGCTGAAGATTAGGGAACCCAGTCGCCAATTCCTGATGGTGCCGAATTATCGTTCACCACCTTTTAGTTCGGGTGCCGCTTGTAGAGTCTTAAAGAAATTTTCGAAGTCAGGAAACTGGAGAAATCCGCAGTGCCCTCGCCGAGACTGAACCCTGGACCTCTCGAATAAGTGTCGAGTATGCTTCTAATTACACCAGGAAGTCATTCGGAAAGAAGAAAGAAACTACTTTATAACCTGTTTCTTGAAACGGCTTAGAATAAAAATAAAGAAAACAAATGAATTTAGGGTTCGGATGATGACTTAGAATTTTTTAAGTGGCGAAGAGGCCCTACTAATGTGCATATATCTATACCTGATATGTGTTAGCTACATATTTATATTTGATACATAGATATGTTTATACAATCCAACTCGATTTAACGATAGATTTAGCATTCACTATTTAACGTTTGTTTACACTGGTCTCTCCCGCAGTATATGAAAAGCAACTATAAATTATCTATGATTTAACAGTGAATTTCCTTGATTTAACCCTTTTAATTAGACCAATAGATTCTAAAATTATGCGTAGTTTACAGATCATGATAAAGTACATAAAGCTATCCTCTATCTCTGCTGTTTCATTTTTAGAACAACAACAACAACAAAAAAAAAAAAAAAAAAAAAAAAAAAAAAAAAAAAAATCCTACCCTCTTTCTCTCTAGGAATAAACAAATTTCGCATCTCATTGACTACTCCGAAGACTTAACAAATCATTGTTATAGTTCGACTGTGCCAAACACAACCTGGGCTGGCTTTCTGCCAGGATGTTAATTACGTGCCACAAGGTGAGGGGGGTCAATCAGAGTTCACTCTTCTCTGGAAAGGGTAAATACTAAAGAATGAAAGTTCCTGCTGTGTCATCCAGTGATCCGGTCGTCAGTTGTCTTTCGCACCTTTATTTCATAGTCGCAGAAATAAAACCGATTCGCATTGGTGTGCAACCCTGGAAACCAAATAGGTTTACATTTTTTTTCATAACGCAGGAATTTTGCGTGAACAGTGCATAATTCATTACTTGCTTTTAAAAATAAGAAAAAATAAGGTCCCTAAAAATAATGGAACTATATTTTTAGCAGAAATATTGTTTCTGTAGCTAATAAATAAATAGATAATAAATAAATAAAGATCAACAGATATCCCCAGCTGAGCGAGGTCTTCTCTGATCTTATTTCATTTAACATGATATTTGCCAATATAGTGATCTTTTATGCAAGAACTACATATTTTCGCTCCTTTTTTCTGCACTGTAAAAAAAAAAAAAATCTGTAAGGTTACTAAGAAAATTCATCGAAACTGGGATGCCATGGACTATTTAAGTAATCATAACAAGGATATTCTTAGTTACTTTACAGGGATTATACCTGTAAAGGTTACAGATCTTTGACATGTAATGTTACAGGAAGAAATTCTGTAGGCATAACATAGTTTTTATACGTGGATTACCATATACGTGGATTACGATATTTCTGTAAAGGTTACAGGTGTTTGATCTGTAATGTTACAGGAAATAATCGTGTAAGTATAACATAGTTTTCATGTGTGGATTACCAATGAATACATCTGTAAAGGTTACTGATATTTGATCTGTAATGTTACAGGAAATAATAGTGTAAGCAGAATGTATTTTTTGTATGTGGGTTAAAAAAGGGAGTATTTGTAAATTACTGATGTTCTGCTTGTGAGGTTATTGCAAGTGATTATGTATGCAGAACATGTATTTTTATATGAGAAGCTATATAAAGTTGCAGACAATTTGCTGGAAAGTTCTTCCAAACAATTATGCATGTAGAACGTAATTGTCTTGTATGAAACTACATAAATGATACATCCTCAAATATTAAATATTTTGACTCTAAAATTAGTATAAATAATTGCACATGTAGAACATATGTTAAACATATGTTACACATGTTATTTTGAAATGCCTACATCTACTTTGTTTGTACAATGTAACACTAGTGCTAATAACAAAACACGATGCATTAATTTATTTTTGGGGAAAGGATTAATTTATTTTTAAGGAAAGGATTAATTTATTTTTGAGGAAAATTTGTTTAATTTATTTTTGAGGAATTTTTTTAATATAACAGTTATTATTCTGTTGTTTTAAGAAAAAATTATTACCTTAGATATACAGCATTTGCTTTCAAAATATTACCAATGTTAAAAAGAAGCTCAAGTACTTATGCTTCTCTTACATCTGCATTACTTTCCTTTATTGAATTTTAAAAGACATTTGGAAGCTACATGTGCATCGCGAAATAGCTGGAAAAAAACTGGTGTATTATGCTTGGCAATAAATTAGTAATGTTCTAAAATTCCTTCTTTTCCCTAACAGTGTAATCTAAAGAGACTGCAATTGGATATGCTTACAGTAAAAGATATTTTAATGATATTGTGTTTCAGTTTCAATAAGCAATTCAAAATAAATATTCCTCAAATTTAAAAAAAGATATAACTCAACAATGAACTTAATTCAGTTATCAGAAGTTATCCGAAATTAGTTATTTCCAAGTTTAATTGCGTTATTCATTAAAATTATAAAATATTATTCTTTTAGGCATAAATGTTTTTTTTTAATTTCTTCTGCTACTGAACATTAACTGAAATTATAGCTGTACAGGCATTTTGCCCAATTTCAAATAATTAAAACTTTTTGTATTAATCAATTACATTCTTTCATTAAAAATTACAACTTCATACATTCCTTCTCATTAAATAGAAAAATTTAATTATCCAAGTTTCCCTTCGACTAAAACATTTATTGTTTACAGGCAGCTAGAAAGAAGGCTGAATACTAGCATTTGGCTCTAGATGCAAATCCCAGAGCATAAGTGCTTATGTGTAACATGAATATAAACCAGTTTTGCTTTAAAGTATCCCCTACAATCTTCCTTTTCTTGGACAGATGGCCTTCTCTTGCTTTGTCATAATTCAAATAATCAATTCAAACATTTAATGTAAGTATGACTTCACAACTTAATCAAAGTTAGACTGTAAAATTGGACAGAATCCCTTGTGTTCTATTACACACGATGAATATAGAAGGACCCTATAAATACATTTTTGTCTGCTATGCATAGTAAATTAAGAAAGGTTTACTTAAGAATATAAAAACTGAAGATGAAAAATTCAAAGTATGCTTGATATGCCAATAGTAAAAAAAAAAATTAATGAAAAATTGCACAACGCAAAATGGTTCTTTAAAATTTAAATTTTTCACCCTACCGTTAATTTACAAACATAATGGAACTATTTTAGTACTATAATCAAAATGACTCAGATTTCCTTCCTTTAACTGATGCCAAAAATAGGATAATAACTGAAAAGTTCCTGTGGATGATTTAATTTTCTCAAAGTTTTCTAAATAGATTAATCACTTCATTTATTAAAACATTTCAGACTAATGTTTTCATTACCATCATTTCAAACCAACAGAAACTTTTTAAATCTTTGCAAAAAAATGTTTAAATCTTCATTCAACAAAATGAAATTTTGTGATAGATTTTTATGCAATAAAAAATTCTGTAAGATAATATTTGTTCACACAAAATATTAACTTTGCATTTGTTCATGGTAGTATTGAATGTACTGTAATACTCAACATACAGATTGCATAAGAAAGCATTTCATTTTAGTGTAATATCCCATAATCCCGCATTTTATTTTGAAAAATATTATATTTTGAAAATAGATGATACTGGAAGAAAAATGCGTATTTCACTCATAATATATACAGCTAGTGTGAAGATCTATAATTAACATTCAATATAATTCCCAATAATGAATTTCCTTATGCGTAACTACATATTACTAGATTAGATTTAGTTGGAAAAAACTATTACATTTAGTCAAAAAAAAAATTAAAGATTTATTTGGTTCTAGCAATTTAATGTGGAAATGAAAATAATACATTTAATAGCAATTTATGCCACTGCTAGATCATTCCCTTCCACTTTTCCCAACTTGAAAAACAGATACACATTTATTTCGATTCAGATTATATTTTAACATTTTTATAAATTAAACTACAAAAAAAGTTATCGAAAATGTTGATATATACCAAAACTGGAATAAAAGCAGTTTGTATTCATAAACGCACTAAATAATTAGCATGTAAATAAAAGGCAAATCACATTCTCCCCTGGTTGGGAACCCGATATATATAATACTTGGTGATTTTTTCTTGTATATTCACAGATATTGTATATATTCTATCTTGTATATCAAATAGCAAAGGGGAAAAATCTGTTTTGTGAACCATTTATGCATGTTTTTTCATATGCTGAATTACAATTCATATGCTGAATTAGTCAATTGAATATTGACTTTCATTTCGTACAAAACCCTTAATTTTATTTGAAAAGCAATACGTTTTCAAATTATCCATTGTTTCCATCTTTTAAAAATTAGCATGATTTTCTAAATACTTACCTTTCTTTGAAAGGATTATTCCTTAAAATTATACCATTTTGAAGTTTCAATATCATATTACATAATACCTTACTCACCAATATATTTTTCACCCCCCCCCCAAAAAAATCGACTTACCAAAATACGAAGTAACTGATGAATCTTTAGCATAATGTTTTGAACAATATTAAACTGATTTTCATTACCTGCATTTAAAACTTATACAGTAGCATTTTAAAAGGGAATAATAGTATTGTAGATCATTAACACAAGTCTTTTCCATACATTTTCAAAAAGCTTTTTGGTTTGTAAATATATCAAAAATATTCATTACACACTCTGAAAGAAAATTATTCATTCTAATACCCAGAACATAGAAACAAAAATAAGTTAATTTTTATTTGAATAAATAAAATATTTGATTCCTTGATTATTCTTCTCTTTCTTTTTAATTAATCACAGTTGTGAAGGAACAGTCCTCCTTTTACGATCCAATGGCTCCTAAATAAAGAAAAAAAAAATCACATTCTTTAAAAGTATATGATAATATATTCTAAATTTGTTATGTGACATTTCAATTCAGCATCTCTTCATAATAACTACATTTGCAAATGAACTTGCACATTCTGCAAATGATTTAAATCTGTTTTAAAAATTAAATATTTAAATTACAAAATAAGATTCATATGGGTCCTTTCATGAAATCAGAATATGAGATACAGATTTCATGTATCACGCGACTTTTGAAGCAAACGCAGCACAAATTTAAATAATTCATTTTGCAGAAAGTAATTTGAGGTTTATTAGATATTTGCTGGATTTATCTGTAATATAAAGTAAATCTGTGAAGTAGTTATAATAATGATCATATTTTTTTCAAGAATAATTTCTCTAGAAATTGAAATGTTTTAAGGCAGCATTTCTCAATCTCTGAATCCTTGCTTGCCCTTGTGGTCCTCCTAACTTTCCAAAAAAGACAAAAAAAAAAAAAAAAAAAAAAAAAAAAAAAAGACTAGAAACGAAAAATATGAAAGGTTTCAGATTTTAGATTATGTCCAAAAAGGCGTTTTTTAAACATTTTATGTGTTACATTTATTTATTAAATATCACGTTCTTCGCACTTAAACCATAAAATTTAGTTCAAGATCAATACCGCAAAATGGTTTTAAAATGAGCATATCTTTAAAATTTCCGACACACAGATTCGTGCGTTGGAGACAAAAATGTTTTTTCTGTACAATGTTGCCATTGCTCGCTTTGAATCCTTGAGTTTGCTAATCAAAAATTTGTTAAGGTTTTACAGAATATGAAATCGATGATAAAACAAATTCCAAATAGACATTCAGGATAGGATCACATTATTCAAAATTTGATGGCTCTAGGTACTGTTATGTTATCGCAATGCAAGAAACATAGATACATTTATGCAATTTCAAAATGTTAAAGAAATTCGTTTGTAAACATAGAGCGGACGCTGAATCATCTGATTCCGGAAGAAAGACGAAGCGGTAAATGGACGAGAAAGTCACTATTGCTGAAACCATTATTTCCACAACGTGTGAAAGAAAGTACTCGATGGTATACGAAATTATTTTTGAGCTTATTATTAGAATAAAATAAATAAGGTGTGGTTCAGATACTGTTAATTATAAAGCTGACGGATGACAGCTGCAATTCAAACATCAAATAATTTTTTAAAACCTTGTACCAAAACTAGTATCAAAATTAAAGAAGTATATTAAAATTCAAAAAGTTATTAAAAGATTCAAAACAGTCTTAAGTTTTATTGTTTCATAAAATCAGAAAGCTATATTTTAAAGGTGCCGCGTGGTTGGTGATAATTTCCTAATTTCCGTACCATCGTTTTCTTTTTTTCTTTCGTGACAATGGAAAAAAAAAAGTCATGGTAATTTTAAGCTAATTATGTTATACTCAAAGAGTAGTCATATTCTTAAATTGCATTACTACGTTTGTATGATCTTCATTTAACAAACTCGAAGATGAAGTAGAAAAATCCGCCATTATTCTAATTTGCATGAATATACTATGTCCTATTTCAATCTACACAGCTTGTTAAGCTTTTGATTATTGCCTTCATGTCTCTGAAAAAGATTCTTTAACCCAAAATGCTTCAGCTGTTTCCTTCTTTTAAACGCTTCTTTTTTAAGATATTTTTTTCTTTAAAAAAATACATATTACTCCCCCTCCCCTTTTTTGTATTCCGGCTATTCAAAACGTGTTGTCAACCGAGACAGAGTTACTTTACATAAATGTAAAATGGTTACGATTTTATTGCTTACTTAAATTTAAATAAATAAAGAACCTACAAAATGAAACATTTAAAAAATCATGGGAATGATGCTTAGGATTCCGTAAAACACAAATTTATGCTAAAAAGTACATGTTTTCTTAATACTTTAAGTAGACAAGATTGTTGTAAAGCGTTCGCTGTTATTTGATAAAGCAATGCCTAGTACTGTTATAAAATATGAAAGGAAGTAAAATAATGTTAGATAATTCTTAAAAACCATAACTTATTACGTGTGCGTATAAAATGAAAATTAGGGAGCCTAAACGCTTTTGCATATACGTATGTATAGCCATAAACTGATATAAAATTAAAATTAAATCAAAACTCACCCTCTGTCTAAAGGCAAAATTTCGTTAGTCCCGTCACAGTCACTAAATCAGCGTTTGACTGTGCACTTGACAGGCATGTTTGTATTCGCTATATATGTACACTGCGGAAAAAAAAAAGGGGGGGGGTGCGTTTTTTATGTCTCGAAAGCACGAATTAGGATATATATTAGATTTATATATAACAGTGTTCTAAAATAAGTATTTTGATACAAAATCGGACTTTTTTTTAAATAACATACCGATTGTTTTCCATATTTCGATTCTACGATTCAAATTACGCTTGGATATGAAATTTTATCATTTTACCGTTATATTATCACATTTGGAAAAATATACATACTTTTATGCTTCTTCATTATTTAATTTATTTAAATACAATACGGAGCTGCAAGATTTGGTGGCAACAGTTTGAAAAGTGATTCAGACTTTGATGTTTCAAGAGCAAAACGAAAACATTAGTTCCTCAGGGACAAAGCCCCTTTGGACTAAATATATATATATATATATAATAAAATAAAAATCTGAAAGGTTTTCAGATTTTAAATTACGTCCAAAGGGGCGCTTTTTTAACGTTTTCTGTGTTACCTTTATTTATTCAATATCATGTTCTTCGCACTTAAATCATAAAATTCAGTTCAACAGCAATATTTCAAAAGAATTTAAAATGAGCATATCTTTAGAATTTCCCATCTACAGCTCCGCGCGCTGGAGATAAAAAGTTTTTTTTTTTTCCCGTAGAGTGTTGCCGTTTTTGGTAACTTGAAGAACATTGCAAGCCCCCCCCCCAAAAAAAATAACTTTCAAATGCTGACACTATATCTAGTTTTAAACTGAATGTTCAGCTAAAAGTAATACCTTATTCCCCCCCACACTCGTCCCCCAATTTTGCAATGATATTGTGAGCTCTTTACTTAACCTGTTGATCTTAATGCAAAAGAATTTATGTCTCTAATTTTATTTGTAACTTGATTAAGTATACAAAACTTACATATGTATTTTTTATAAGCGGAATAACTAAATGAGAATTGTTCTGTGATATATTTGAACAATTTACGCACTAAACAAATAAATTACGAAATAAAAAAAAAATAGTCTTTTAAATGAAATTTCAAATTTCTATACTAATTGCCTCAATTAAAACATATTGAGTCGATGCTCTTTTTGCTTAGGTTATGTTACTCAGATCTTTGAAACGAAGAATTACATTTGATTCAAGAAAAGAAGAGTTTCCCTTAGAAAGTCCTCCAGGAAGACGTCCCTCCCCTTAGGCAGATAGCCCTCGACTATTTTGTCGTATTTTAATATACCATACCATACCAAAATGTACAGAACCCTTAATTCATTTATTTACCTTTTTTGAAACAAAGAAAACCAACCGTGTCGATTTTCCCGAAATGAGTGAAATTTTACTTACTTTATGACATGACTGCCATCTACATATTTTAATAATATTTATAACTTCGTTTCTTGCTTCAGTTTATTACTAAATAATACTATTCTACGGAATCTACCCAGAACAAATGAAAATCAAAGCGAAAAAGAGCCAAATGTGGTACTTGGCACCGTAATCCTTTATCCCAGAGGCGGACCTACTAATGACGTCATTCTTGTGCTGCGTTCCTCCAATGATTTGCCTCGTTGGAAAGCCATTGATGAAAACCGAGCCACTCAGGGATGTTTACCGTGTAGTTCGGTGGATGTTTTTTCGCTTCAGTTAACAATCTGAATTGAATCTTTTCCATGCAGTACAGATCGATATTTTCCAATCTGATCACTTATTTTGACTTGACTGAAAATATATTGAAATCGTCAATCAAAAAGTCATTTGCATACTGCATGGTTCGAAGAAACGCATGCTAACAACTTCAGTTGCAATATTAGTTGTTGATTCACGAGTAGCAAACCATGTACAAAATATAAAGCATACAACAGAGGGATTCATTTCTAAAGTGCTATTTGGTTCTAACTTTAATACTATATGTAAAGCTATTTTTCTCACATCATGTTGCGAAAGTCTTTGCGAAATTAATTATTACATACAATGTGAAAAATAGAAAATTATTTTTAATTAATAAAAACTGCCGACCGAGATTAATTTAGACGTTGGAAAAGTCTCTTCTTACTGAAGATTTTATCTTTTACGGTAATTCTTCTTTGTAGTATGAAAACTAAAATTACTTTTTCTCAGCTTCAGAAAGCATTTTATATTAAATTCAGGTTTAGAATGGTTACCGTTAATGAAGAAAATGCCAATAATTATATTTGTCTGTCACCTAACATGATATTTACTTTTTCATATTGAACATGACTGACAAGTTACCTCTATTATTCCACGTTATAAACTACATCCGTTTCCCTGTTTGGCTTCTTGCTATCATCGTTGTCATCGTCCAGAGCTTAGCCTCTTTTTAATTTGCTATCTTTCTTTCAGATATTTCTGCTTTTCGCATTCAGTCTCAGCTCATCCCTGATTATTTCAGATTATTTTATATACTCACTGCCGGATTTTACCTCATCCGGGTTTTCTCTCTTCTTTTTTGGCATTTACCTTCAAAGCAGCATTTATTTTCCGGCTATTTTCGGTTTCTCTACTTTTATGGCTCATCCAGTTTTTATTATAGTGTCTGTGTCTCATGAAAATTAAAGTTAAAATCGGTTAAAAAAAGGGTGGAAAAATCTGAAAGGTTTCAGATTTTAAATTATGCCCAAAGGAGCGTTTTCTTAACGTTTTGTGTGTTACTTTTGTTTATTAAATATCAAATTCTTCGCACTTTAACCGTAAAATTCAATTCAACAGCAATAGCCAAAAATAATTTAAAAATGAGCATATCTTTAGAATTTCCGAAAAATGTCTTCTTTTTTTCCCCCCATACAGTGTTGCTACTGCTCGCTTTGAATTCGTTGAGTTTGTTAATCAAAATTTCTTTAATGTCTCACAAAAGGCGATAACATTTGGTGGCAACAGTTTGAAAAGTGAACCCACATTTCATCGCAAAATGACAAAACGAAATTAATAATCCTTCTAGGGAAATTGTCTCTTTGGACTAAAAACTGAACTATTATATTAGTTCCGAAAGGGTTTTTAATTTTCTTTTCTTTCTGACACATACACGTTTCGAAAGCATTGTGGCTAAAAATATTTAAGAGCAGCATATCTTCAGAATTTCCGATAAACAGTTTCCCGCGCTAGAGATAAAAATGTTTTTTTCCGTACATGTTGCCACTATTCGCTTTGAAATCGTTGAGTTTGTTAATCAAAAATTCTTCAAAGTTTTACAAAATATGAAATAGACAATAAAACAAATTCAGAATTCAGGCTTCCAGGTGGCCATGTTCGGCCGGGGAGGGATTACGTTATTCAAAATTTAATGGCTCTAGGTACCGTCATTTTTTAACAATGCGAGAAACGTACATTCATTCATGCACATTCTTCGCTATTTAATTTCGTTAAATATAACACAGGGCTACAATATTTGGTGGCAACAATTTAAAAAGTTATACGCCGTTTTTAGTGAACCGAGGCAAAATGCCGTTTCGAGACTAATAGAACTTCTGGGCTAAAGCTCTTTTGGGCTAAAAATGGAAGTCTGAAGTTCAAATTGTAACGATCGCACAAAAGGGCTCTATAAAAGTTTAATACGATTTGTGAGTTGTGATTATCGACAGAAATGGCCCAGGTAGAATAGCGAAGCACTTTATAAGATATTAGATAAATACGCATTTAGACTAACGTGGAAACGTTAAATATATTTTTGATTTTAAAAAGTGAAAAAATATGTAATACAATTCTGTGTATGTAGTTAATGTTTTCAGTTAGATATGAAATGAGTTAAATGCATGTTTATTTAAGTCAATTAGATTAAAAGGAAAAAAAAATCTTAAGAACTGCATCTATCGCTTTTAACTAGTATCTTTTGTTAATTAATAACAGCCAGATTAAATACGAAAGAATAATATCTTACATTTTTCCGAATGGCATTAGACTCCAATGAAAAGTGAAACAGTATGTTAAGGTGAAACATCTCAAAACTGTGTTTCAAGACTAATAGCACTTTTGAGCGAAGGATAAAAAATAAACAAAACGAATAATGTGACCTCATATTACAGAAGAACTCACACAAAGGAAAAACGCCCAGGTACAACTCAGTGAGGGTTTTCTGCTTCTTTTACATTACAGGGTATCATTTAAACCAGTTATTTTATATCAATTTACGGTTCTACCAAGCCTTTCATCTCTCCTGCTTTCAAAAAATACCTAATGTCTTTACATTTTATATTAGCATGCGAATGGATGTAAGGACTGGAAAAATAACGCATTTATATTTATATGTCTTCAAGCTACGAGAGCATACGATGTACAATGTTTTTACAGAGTACTTGCAATTTGTATACAAGAAATTGCTGAGAAAAATCTTTAATTTCACATTTGTTTAATTACAACAAATCTGAGACTTTCGTTATTAAACATTAATTATTAAAAGAAATGCTTCGGATACATAACGGCCGGCATTAAAAATACAGAAACGTGACGTGAAATAAAACAAAACGCCGTGGCTTATAATTTTTGAAAAACTGAATCACGAGGTTTCCTGCTTTAATTAAATAGTGAGTACGAATATTAACGATAAACTATTGGAGATCTTAGCAAATTTAAACAGATTAAGCTAGAGATATGTCTTCAGTGTTTTTTCGTATAGGAAGTATATTCGAATAAAATTTTGATAACTTCAGAGATTCTATCTTTCGGAGAAAGGATCAGTAAGAAACGGAATAAGTTAAGCTTCTGAAACATTCGGAGGGGGGGGGGAGATGCTTGCAGTTATTGTTTACATTTGGGATTACATCGTTAACATTGGGTCAACCGAAATTAGGAGGTGGTTTTTACGATGAAGAACAATAGAATTCTGCAATTCGTTGAAATATTTCCTTCCAGCTAAATATTTTACTGCGTTGTATATAATAAAGGATATTCAGTTGTAGAGACATTAGGTTATTTCAAAGCAGGAGACATGAAAAATGAGCAACGCCTTCGCCGGGAATCGAACCACGGACCTCTCGGTTACGCGTCGAGCATGCAAATCACTATACCACGAAGGTATGCGAAGAAGGCGGGAGAAATACCTTATATACTCCCCCTTTTAAAGGGTGACTGGGGTTTTGGGGACCCAATCGCCAAATCGCGGGTGTGGAGAATCATCATCCACCACCTTTTTAGTTCGGGCGTCAGTGTAGAGACATTAGGTTATTTCAAAGCAGGAGACATGAAAATTGAGCAACGCCTTCCCCGGGAATCGAACCACGGACCTCTCGGTTACGCGTCGAGCATGCAGACTACTACACCACGAAGGCATGCGAAGAAGGCGGGAGAAATACCTTATACAGTCTTTTAGTTGAAAATATCAAAAGTGCCTGAAATTCCCATTTCTGCAACTATTCTATAACCTACTGCGTTATAAAATCGCAGCCATCATGATATACAGTTCCAATATTCGCCGAGATTATCAAAAAGGTGTTATGTTCGTAAACGTCCCAGCACCCTTACGAAGACAGGTTTTTAACATGAAAAAAGTAACTTTCATGCAGGGCCGAAATACTCTTCTGTAAATAAGATTTTCATCGGCTTTGTTAATAAGAGTCATAATTTAAGATCTTGTTTAACGAGCAGTGTCCGCAGAAAGCTCTCAGTACCTTTATGAAGATTATTATTCTTTTTTTCAAGCCCCAAATTGATTTTCGTGTAAGGTGGGGTTCGGAGGTATACTCTAAGTGACCTACGTAAAAGTGCAGGCACTTTTAAGGTAAAGCACCGATATGAAGACACCATTTGTGCTTCTGATGTTTTTATTGGTGCTATAATAATATTATGTATAATTAGCATTATGGGTCACGATGAGCCCATTAGTCTTTTAAGTGTAAAGCTGTTATTAGCGTGAAAAATGAGTTCTGAGTGCTAAATCGTTTACGTCTTGCTTTTCAAAAAATCAGCTGGCCGTTAGTTGCCTCATTTATGTGTCTATTTATAACCTAAGTTGCAGGTGTTAGTACTTCTATTTCGCCTATTTCTTTCACCTTCGAGCTCACCTCTCGACTCATAAAATGTTCAACCTACATTTTATAAGCCATAATTTTCTTGAGTGCTTTATACATTAATGCTGTTTCGTAATGATACGAAAGGGACTTTTAACTTTAGGCAGTTTTTACATTTGAGTAAAACCTACTGACCAATATCGGGCACTAAGAATCATAACGTTTGGTTTATATCGTGAATTTTTTCACGTTTTTCACTTTTCGCTTTATTCCGAAAAATGACTTATGATAGATAAAATTTATAACTGCTCTCAAAGCCTGCAGAATAAAGTTTGATAATTATACTCTAGGTCTGTGCTTTGTAAACGCCTGAACATTACAAGAAGGAACAATTTATATAATTTAGATATAGATCTGTCAGATCTTTTCGTGCATTTTGCCTACGGCACAATACGCGTCTACCTACGGAGAGAAAAAATATGAAATAATAATTTTAAAAAGTAATAATAAACAATTTAATATTTCTTAAGAATAAAATTTACATTATCAAACAGATATGTAAGCAATTATAGTATGAAGAAAAAGGATTAGGAATTGCTCCTTTAAGCAAATCCAAAATGATTACTTGCAAATGCAGAATAATAATAAATGATTCAGTAATTATAAATAGAAAAACATGAAACATATAGTTAAAACGTAATTATCTTGTTAAAGGAAAAGTAACTAACCGATCACGCAGGTAAAGAAAGATTTGAACGAGGTGTTTATCACTGTCTAGATCTGACAATTTCTAGGAGCTGTAGGAAAAAAGAGATAACCTCAGGCGATGATCAAGGTGTCATCAGTTAAAGAATTTCTTACCTTTAAAATAGTTTTAAATCTGAAAATTGAGATTCTGCCAAATATGCAGAATTAAAACGTATATCATTTATTACACTATCGTAGTAAGAATCGATCATTTTCCTTTTTGTAATTCGAAAGACAATCTTTGGACTTCAAGTTTAAGTCGTTTTGAGCTACACTTATCATCAAGTTTACTCTGAAACATGATCTTCACCAAACCCTGGGATTCGAGATTCTCTTACATCTTAAAATTTAAAAAAATATGAAATTGTATTTTCAATCTTAGCTAAAACCTTAAATTATTTTTCAAAAGTTTTAGTTTCGAGAATTACAGAGGTCATATACACTAAAAAATATTCAATATAATAAAATATTACCCTACTAATGATGATATATATAGTGACTCATAGTGCTACTCTTATCTCACTGATTTCACTTAATTTATTGGGTCGTAGTTTGCAAATAGAATCAACTAGCAAAATGACAGTTATACTTCCCGTAATAGACGGAAAACTCGTGTTGGAATAATTCGCGTAATACTGAGAAGCACGTTGCAACAGTAATTTGGATAATTCTGTTGCACTTGCTGTATAGAAGGGAGAGAGGTAAAAAGGAAAAGTACACTCAGAAAAAAAAAATGACAAAATAATGATAAATGTATATAATTTTCTGATACAAGCAGTAAAAGAGTTAAATTCGTAAATTTAATTTTGTAATAATCATTTTCCTTTTTTTACTATTTTTATTTTTAGCCCAAAGGGCGTTAGGCCTGAAGTGTTATTAATTTCGTTTTGGCATTTTGTGTAGATTCACTATAAATGGCGAATCTTTTTTTAAATTGTTGCCGCCGAATGTTAGAGCCTTGTATTATATTTAAAGAAATTAAATAATGAAGCATCTGAATAAATGTAAGTATGTTTCTCGCATTGTGATAAAACAACGGTATCTAGAGCCATCCAGTTTCGAATAACGCACGTCTCCACCCGAATATGGGCCTCTGGAAGCCCAAATTTGGAATTTGGAATTTGTTTTATTATCTTATAAGGTATTTCTCCCGCTTTCTTGGCATGCCTTCGTGATGTAGTGGTCAGCACGCTCGGCGCGTATTCGAGGGGTCCGTGGTCCAATTTCCCTTGAGAAGGGGTCCAATTCCCCTTCAATTGAGAGGGTATTGCTCCTTTTTCATATCTCCTGCTTCCAAATAGTGGTGAATCCTAATGATTCTATAGTGGCGCCCGAACTAAAAAAAAGTGGTGGATGATGATTCTCAACCACCAGGATTTGGCAATTGTGTTCCCTAATTCCCAGTCGCCCTTTAAAAGGGGGAGTATATAAGGTATTTCTCCTGCCTTCTTGGCATGCCTTCCTGGTGTAGTGGCCAGCACGCTCGGCGTGTATTCGAGAGGTCTGTGGTTGGAGTCCCGGTGAGGGCATTGCTCATTTTTCATATCTTCTGCTTCCAAATAATACCTAATAACTCTACAATATATTTGATATTTTGTAAATAAATGAGTAACCTTTTCCTATTTATGAGTTTTGGTTAAGAAACTCAAAGCTTCCAAAGCGAGCAATGGAACACTGTACAAGAAAAAAAAAAAAAAAAAAAAAAAAATTCGCGCGCGAGACTGCGTATTGGAAGTTCTAAAGATACGTTCTTTAAAATATTTTGCGATATTGCTGTTGAATTGAATTTAACAGTTCAAGTGCGAAGAACATGATATTTAATAAATAAAGGTAACAAACAAAACGTTAAAAAAACGCCCCTTTGAGCGTAATATAAAATCTGAAAGTTTTCCGATTTTTTTGTCTTTTGTTTATTTGTTTATTAGAACAAAGTGTTTCAAATTCACAAAAACTCCTTCCTAATTCACTGATAAGTCATGATTCAAATACTACTTTACTCTAAGGAAATCCTTAACATAAAATTGCTTTTTTTTTAAAAAAAAAAAGAATGTTTAAAGGTAAGAATTATTAAAAATTGAGAGAAAAAAAATTTTCTCCTTCTAATAAAGGCTAAAACAATACTTGCAAAAGTTTTGGCTTTATTTCTACAGTTAATATATAAAACAAGAGGGTCCAAATATATACTTATTTGAGAAATATATGCAGAAAATTAAATACGTACATTCCTATAAACATCAGAGTTATTTTAAAGTCATTTGGAAGTAATTTACTCAAAGAAAGCCTTTTCGAAGAACGTAATTTAGCAGAAAAGACAGCTTTTTATTTTTAAAAAAAATCGTTCAAAATAAGTTAACGGTTTACTATTAAATAACGGAAGTGTTCTTCATTTTTGACTAGTAATATTTCAGAGTGGGTTGAAATTTCTTCTGCAAAATTAATATTGTTTGCTCCTTTTCTGCAGGTTTTCGGGCATTTATATTGAAATTCTCAGCCTTCAATAAACTTTTCTACTGAATTTCAGTCTTAACGTTGCTTTTTATTTTAATAACAGGTTTTAACAGCATGCAAGTTTCTACAACTGATAATTACGGTTAAAAATTCTATATACGTTTAAGATATCAAATTAAAATACAGCCTACTGGGACCCACTGGGACTTCACTGGGACCCGCACTTTTCAGTTTTTGAAATAAATCGTAATTCTAGTTGGAGCGAATCAAAGCCCTATAAGAGGGGCTTATGAAATTCAATCAGAGTTTTAGCATAAAATTCTTTCAATCCCGTAAAATTTTATTTTGTTAATAAATAAGCCTTAAAAAATTGATTCGAACTTCTGGGTGCATGCCGATCGTTCTCGTGGAAACCAGCCGTTCGTCGGAGATCGATATTTTAAAGGAAAGCAAAGCTTCCACTCGCTTGTCAAAATCTCATTCTGCAGGATATACAGTACATATCTAAGAGCTTGTTTGAGAATTGGTAATTTTTTTGTTCCAGGAAATAATAGAAATGTTCACCCTCTTCATGTGGTTGGATCTACTGATTCGGCATTGGCGATTTCAGTTATTCAAAATAAAATGGCTTGGTTTTTGGTTTATGTGATTACGGCAAAGCCTTGAGAGCTATCTGCCTAAGGGAACGGATGCCTTCGTCGAGGATTTTCTAAGGGAAACTGGCTCATATACACGTTATACATTTGGAAAACCATGCAGCCATGCCTTTCGCTGGATTCGGACGCAGGACCGGACTACCAGCGGCCCACCAGCGGCCGAGGGCTCACTGTAAAATGGAAAAAGAGAATCGTTACTAATGTTAATAAATGCTTTCCATCGGAATTGGCATAATATGAAATACTAAAAGGAACGGCTCAAACCCGTCCAACACTAGTAATTTCCCACGGCAAAGAGACTTTAAGGAACCTTGTAATCAAACATGGAAAATGAGAATAATAACTCGTATAGTAACTTTGCTTTTTTTTATTTTTTTTTTCAATAGCGGACACTAACATTTTTAGGCTTTCGCCACCACTAATAAGCACCTAATAGACGGCCACCATTACCTTCTATGAGCGGACAGACAATTTACATCCACGCCTTCCCCGGGATTCAAACCCAAGCTCTTCGTTATCGTAGTGCAGCGCTGACTATATCGTCATGTATTTCGCTTTTCACATTCTACTCGCATGATCATAGTCAGAAAATGTGGAACTACTCTTTTTGTTTCAGAACCTACAATCCTCCGTTAAAATTTTCTTTCCTATTTTCACACTGTTTTTGGCATTTTCTCTATTCTCATCAGAGATGTTTTAGCCGTTTTACTTTTTTTTTTTTCATTGGTGTGCTGGAAAAGGAATGATCTTTGTTTTTAACATCACTTGAATTAATACATTATGCTGCACACTCAGGGATTAAATTCAGGTGAACCTCAGTTCCACTATTTTTTGGCTTCTGACAGAAATTGTAAAGAGCCTTAAATAAGATTAGATACAGTAATTTATTTTATTGATCATAGTCAGAAAATGTGGAACTACTCTTTTTGTTTCAGAACCTACAATCCTCCGTTAAAATTTTCTTTCCTATTTTCACACTGTTTTTGGCATTTTCTCTATTCTCATCAGAGATGTTTTAGCCGTTTTACTTTTTTTTTTTTTCATTGGTGTGCTGGAAAAGGAATGATCTTTGTTTCTAACATCACTTGAATTAATACATTATGCTGCACACTCAGGGATTAAATTCAGGTGAACCTCAGTTCCACTATTTTTTGGCTTCTGACAGAAATTGTAAAGAGCCTTAAATAAGATTAGATACAGTAATTTATTTTATTGCGTAATCATTTATGATTAATTCTCTTAATCTATCAAATTAATTAATCTATTATTTCATTAGTTACTTTGTTTATATGTCCTGACAAAAGTAATCGTAAAAGACTGGAGGACAAAGTTCCGTTTTGTCTGACATCTCAGCTAGAAATAACGCAACCATACTAAAATTACTTTTTGCTAATTGACTCGATTTTTGTTGAAAGGGCACATGTCCATATTTTGTCGATTTTGAGGTTTTAACGTTTTCTTGTTCTACAAATATAGATGTACTTATATATATTATTAGACGTAAATATAGACGAGTTGAAGGGGCATATCTAATTCAACTCTGTATGTACTGGCAAGCAGCCGAAGATGATGTTAGCTGTTGAAAGGGAATATACTGCTCGACACTGAAAATGCAACACGAAGAAGGAGTGGTCAAAAAGTGATGAATTTTCTAAAAAAGACAGAGACAGCAAGCAGCAATAAGTGATCTTTATTTCAAAATGATAATCAGAATACAGAGCGAGAACGGCGTCGGCTCAATAGGATGTAGGACCACCGCGGACAGCGATGCACGAAGAAACACGTCTAGACATAGAGTCAATAAGAGTGCGGATGGTGTCCTGAGGGATAGCTCTCGATTCCCTTTCAACCATTTGCCACAGTTCGTCTTCTGAACGAGGCAGGGGCAGAGTTTGCAAACGGCGTCTAATCACATCCCACGCATGTTCGATTGGTTACAGGTCAGGAGAGTACGGTGGCCAGGGAAGCATCTGTATACCTTGCAGAGCATGTTGGCAGATGCGAGCACTGTGTGGTCGGGCGTTATCATGCTGAAAAATTG
>KK122552.1:76105-104767 GCA_000611955.2 Stegodyphus mimosarum
TGCTGAAAAATTGCATTAGGCAGCCCCTGAAGGGAGGGGGTTGCCACCTGCCGCAGTACATTATCCAAGTACCGTTGGGCCGTCATAGTGCCCTGAATACGAGCTAGAGGTGACCTGGAATCGTAGGAAATAGCGCCCCAAACCATTATGCCACGTTGTCACGCGGTGGGGCGTTCCACAGTTACTGCCGGATTAGATCTGTCTCCACACATACACGTATGCGGCGACTGTCACTGGATAAACAGAAGCGTGACTCATCTGAAAACACGACGTTTTGCCATTCTGTCATCCACATCGCTCCAGTCCGGCACCATTCTAAACGTTGGCGTCTATGCTGTGGGGTCAATGACAGTCTTCTCAACGGACGCCGTGAGTGCGGGCCACGTTCAACCAATCGACGAGAAATGGTTCTAGTCGACACGGGAACATCCAGGGTATTTTGCCCATGCTGCAGAATCGCGGTACAAGTGACTTGCGGGACCTCCACAGCTTGTCGGCGGATGCATCGATCCACGCGTGCTGACGTCACTCCGGCTGCACCTGCACCCCTCCTTCTTCCCACATTTTCTTGTTCCAACCATGTTCGCCATAGCCAATGCACCGTGCTCGCATCCATGTGGGTATCAGCTGCTATTTGACGTAAGGACAAATCCGCCCTTCTCAGTTCGATCACCATACCCCTCGTAAAATCGTCTATCTGCTGGAAGTGCCTTCATTGACGGCGGCCTGGCATTCTCTCCTGTTACACGTATCCTCCGTGACAAAAACCAACTTTCTTCGATAATTCATCTGGCAGAAATAACGACACGAATATTGCCCATTCTGCACGTTCCTTCCCTTATATCTTACTTCACATGTGTCGGAGAGCTGCGCATTTGACATCATTCGCATAACTCAGTGACGTGCGTCTACTCTAAAATTTGCATAAATTTCTGACCACTCCTTCTTGGTGTTGCATTTTCAATGCATGTTCAGCCTGTGAGCTCTTTCTCCACTTAACACAGAGCGGGGCGTAGTACGGGCGTCGCAGGTGAAACCTTTCGTTGTTGTGGAAACCTATTGTTCTCTCTTATCAAAAAACGTTCTATGAAAGAACAATACAAAGTCTTTACTCTTATCGCGCAGTCTTTGTAAAAATTGTATCATTCTTTTGCTTAGGTTTCTTCATTTTTATGACTGTGTAAGACAACATATTCGGGCGTCATATATATTAAAAGAATTTCATATTTTTTTCGGATGGTTCCATGGATCAAAACCGAAAGCATATCGTTTTAAGGTTCCTCTTCACTCTTTCTTTGACCAGAAAAAATTTGATTGTTAAGCAATACTATTCTTTAAGCGGGCGTCGCCCTCTTGTTGTTGTGGAAACTTATTGTTCTCTTTTATCGCGCAGTCTTTGCAAACATTGCATCATCCTTGTGCTTAGGTTTCTTCATTTTTATATGGCTATAACCGAATAAGAAATTCATATTTTTTCGGATGGTTCCATGGGTAAAAACCGAAATCATATCGTTTTAATGTTCCTCTTAGCTCTTTCTGTGACCAGAAAAAATTTGATTTTGATTGTCAAGCAATACTTTCCTTTAAGGGGACATGGCTTCCTGCCCTGTGACAGGCCTTTCGGTGTTATTAAACGTCACATTAGAAAAATGGATCAAGTGTACACAGCTGCAGAGTACAAGAAACCTCATCTCTGAAAGGAGTTCTGATGGTAAAATTTCAGCTATATTTCTGGAAAACAGCAATATCGTCCTAGACTTTAACAGCTGGTGGCTAAGACGCTTCAGAAAACAAGTTGTGCCTTTGTAGGATATTGCTCAAAGAAGATGTAGAGGAGCAAAGCAATCTTTTAAAATATTCGATTATTACTATTTCGAGATGAAAGAGGGGGTTGTTATTAGCCTATAATTCGTTAAATGGTTTGTTTAAAAAAATCTAAAATTGAAGAGATCAGGGGTAGAAATAGTTCTTCCCTCTGCACCAACCTATTCTGGGATGAATGTCATTAGCATTAAAAAATAGACGATATCTAAAAAGTTATTCACTACATACCCAAAGAAGAATACAAGGATTTTTACAACATCACCATTCATGTTACGGCCAACGTCTACAACAATTGCACCTTCCGAGAGCGAAGACAACGCTTAAGTTTAATGTGGCTGGTTAAAATTGTTTGACTATATTTGGGTTTTAAATAGTCTTTCAATATTATGTTCAGTATTAAAGATTTTTGACAAAAGTAATACATTTCTGGGTAAGTGAATGTCATTTTTAATGGGGCGTAAAACATATAAGCCGTTTTATTTTATTTTGTGACATGTTTCATATTTCGATTGTTTCAAAATGCCTATTTTTTGTTGAAATAAAGTAAGTTATTCAAAGATAAATCCATATATATATTATCCCTTTTTGTCTCTTTATTGTTGAAAGGGCACACGACCACAAGATTAAAAATTGCCTAGAAATTTTAAAATAAGAGTTAAAATTATGAAAAAATGCCTACAGTGTTGTTTTGACTACCTTTTTTTATTTGGGGATCGAAATTTGTGGTCACTTTATTCTGGAAAATGTTAGAAGGGTTTTATTGCCTAGTGTAAAATTTGCAAAATTAGACATGGGCCTCTTCAACAATAATCGATTCAGTAATTATATTGAACTGATATTTACGCAAACTGAAAATAGCAGGAAAAAATTCGTCATTTGCAGTTAGAACAGAAGTTTTCAACATAAATTCAAAGTAAACTGAATGCAATTCACAACACGAGCAAAGCCTAACGGAAACCTTGGCTCCTCCTGACTAACCCTTCTCGAAGAATCACAGCAAGCATATAAAGTAATTGCTGGCAAATGCCAGCAATTACAACAACAAGCCAAACAGCAGCAAGGATGGATAAGCAATCAGCACAAGCTAGCAGGCCCTCTCTGACGAATTTTGGAGATAAATCTTATTTATACTTAAACTTATTTGAGTTCTGGTGAACTTTGACAGAATATTTTTTTTTTCCAGTAGCGGGCACAAGTCATTATCATTGACGTTGACCACTACTAAGGCCAGTAGTGCAGGTTACTTTGTTATGGAGGAATCTAATAGGTGGATCCCCTTTGTCCCCTATGAAAGGACGAACAGTTACAACCAAGCCTTCACCAAAATTCGAACACCGCCCCTTTGGTATCACAGTCGGCTGCCCTAACCGGTATATCATCTGGGCGGCCTACTTTGACAGAAGTAGGAATATAAGAAAGTCAAAGGAACAAAATGACTGATTTAACTGAAGCAAAATTTTATAACTAATGACGCAAATGTTTACAAAACTTAAAATAAGTTTAAGATGAGAAACATAAACATTAAAACTGGGAAAATTTTAACTTCGGGTTGATTTAGATGCAGAAAAATAATTCTATACATTTTGAGATAGTTTATCATTTTTCACTCCTCATGTGCTGAAATTGAAATATTAGTCTTTTTTTTTCCTGATATTTCTACATAAATCGGATGATTTTTTTTCCACAGCCAAATTAAAGCATTGCTATAAGCACCTTCTCATCTAATTCCTACTGAAATCTATGTGCATTGTTTTTAAAGTAAAACTGTAATTTTTTAACTCAGTTGCTATACTGATAATACCTTCGCATCCTCTGATGGCAAGAAACCTCATTTAAACATTGCGTTATCTGTTAAAAATTAGGGTGTCTCTCAATTCCTTTGCTTTCTTTGAACTAATATTTAACAATAAACTGAATTCCAGCACAAAAATCTTTTATGAAGATACCCCCCTTTGCCTTTATTCTCCTATTTATTGTATGCTGTTCATTCTTTGACGAAGAAAAGAAAGCATTATATATTTACTTCATATTTATAACTGTAACTGTATATTTAATGCACCTAATGGAAACGTACTGAAATGTTGTTGTTGTCTTGTCCATGTACTTTATGGAAGAATGGTTGACAGAGCCTCAGGTAGGTTTGACTTCTACTTTCATCCCAGTTGCACCCCCTCCCCTTCCACCAAACCACACAAGAGGACTTTCGGCTCGCCATATATTTAGAGTGCGCCCATGCCGCAAAGACATTATACATTTACAGATATCCATGCTTTCTCTGGGATTCAAACCCGGGCCTTCGGTACCGTAGTAGGCTCTACTAAGCATTATACCGTCTGTGTGGTACGCATTGAAATGGGAAAGTGAAATAAATATTTTATAGAAAAACTTAATTGATTAACTTAAAGCAGTAACTGGTTAATTACACGTATGCACCAATATTTCGATCCCTTGCTTTGAAGTATGACTGAACCTGAAAGTGAACGCATCGTTTATTCACGCCTTTTATTAAAAACATTCACCGCAAACTTTGAAGTGCAGTTATTAAAGGATCATTCATTTCCTAAGTACGATAACCAGCATTTACGCACTTTTTTCCAATGGATAATCCATTATAGCTCAAATATAAAAACATGTGTCACACACATACACACACACACACACACACACAAAAAAAAAAAAGAAAAGATTAACATTAAAAAAAAATCTGAAAGGTTTCAGATTTTTAATTACTCCCAAAGGGGTGTTTTTTTTTTAATTTTGTGTGTTACTTTTATTTTTCAAGCATCATGTTCTTCACACTTGAACCACAAAATTCATTTGAAGAGCAGTATCGCAAAATACACTGCTGGCCACCGTAAATGCAACACCCTGAACGAAGCATGCAAATAACACGAAATTTACAACATGCATTAGCGGAGGTGAGATATGCAAATGATTAGAATTTCAGCGCAGACCCACATCACGCGCGCCTGTGGCGCTACTTCAAAGCGCTATTTAAGGCTTGGAGTTTTCGAAGATTTCAAGTTCGGCAATTGTGTTTTTCTTGTGGTTTTTTCAAAAAAAAAAAAAAAAAAAACCGTTTACAGCAGAGGGGTCTGTCTGCATGTTGTCCATTGCTTCGTCTACCTTTGACGCAGAACCACAGACGTCTCCGCCGCCAAAGGTGTGATGAAAGAAGGATGTGGGCGGCAGAATCTGACGAGTCATGCTTCTGTCTGCAACACCACGATGGTCGGATTCGAGTCTGGAGACACCGTGGAGAGAGGATGCTGAACAGGTGCGTTATGCACCGCCACACTAGTCCTGCGCCAGGTATTATGGTTTGGGGCGGTATTGGATATCACTCTCGCAGTCCTCTAGTACGCATTGCCGGTACTTTAAACAGCCAGCACTACATCTCCGAGGTATTGGATTCAGTTGTCGGTCCTTACCTTCAGGTCTTGCCCACAGCCAAATTTCAAAGGGATAATGCACGACCACACGTGGCACGCATTGTCCAAGGGTTCTTCGTCAATCGCCAGATTGAATTGCTTCCCTGGCCGGCTCACTGTCCGGATCTTTCGCTGATAGAAAACATGTGGTCCATGGTTGCTGAACGATTGACCCATATTACATCCTAAGCTGCCACACCAGATCAACTTTGGCAACGTGTGGAAGCTTCTTGGTCTGCTGTACCCCAAGAAAACACCCAAAGTCACTTTAAATCAATGCTGAGGCGTGTGGTGATCTCCAACAATGGCGGCTACTCTGGCTACTGATTCTGGAAGGAACCACGCTTCACAAAAGTCTATAAATTTAATCATTTGATACTTGGTGAACATGCTATCTATTAAATAAATTTTGTTTTGATATCTCTTCTCTTCCTTGGTGTTGCAATTTGGGTGGCCAACAGTGTATTTTGAATTGAGAATATCCTTAGAATTTCTGATACACAGTCACGTACTAGAGATGAAATTGTTTTTTTCTGTACGACGTTGCCATTGCTCGCTTTGAAATCCTTGAGATTAATATTCAAATATTCGTTAAAGATTTACAAAATACAAAATCGATGATAAAACTAATTCCAAATTTCAAATTTGGGCTTCCAGATGCCCATATTCGGTTGGAAACGTTCAATATTCAAACTTGGATGGCTCTATGTACCTTTATTTTATCACAATGCGAGAAACATGCATACATTTATTCAGATTCTTCATTATTTAATTTTTTTAAATATAATATTAACAGGGCGATAATATTTGGTGGCAACAGTTTGGAAAGTGACAATTTGAAATTTGAAACGCTTGTAGCGAATCGACGTAAAATGCCAAAACGAAATTAATAGTCCTTTTGGGCAAATTACCCCTTTGGACTTAAAAAAAAGGGGGTGGGAACAAATCAAAGTTCTGATTATTAATTCACTTAAGATTCCTACATTAAATATCTATTCGTTTATTAGGCTGAAAGAGGCTGTTAGTCTCGAAATGGAATTTTGCGTCGAATCACTATAAATGCGTCGTTTCACTTTTCATTCGAGTCTGTGGCATTTGGCAAAATGTTGCAAGTGCTTCAGATTGAATCTGTCTGTTGTGGATTAACAAACTAAGCTATCTGAAAGAAATAGGTCCTGTTCTTAAGAATATCCGTTTCTTATTTTTGAATCGAATGGATTTAAATAATAAAAATGCATTTAATTTATGATATATCTAATTAAAAATACTCCGTATTTTCATAATTTAACGTTATGTATTTTTTATTTCCGACTTCAAAATAATAAAAATAAAAGATATTTAAGCCATCTTACTAAGAAAAATGAATTCTGATATGACGAACTGAAAAAAGACTAAAAAAATAGAAAATATGGACGAACTCAACAACAGCGTAAAAAAATAAAAATAAACAATAAAACTTAAATAATAAAAAAACATAAGATAATAATAGAATAAAATAACAGAAATAAATGTTATATAGTAGATTGGTAGACTACGAGCAACAGTGAGAGAGTGAAAAACCTTAGCAAAGATTTTAGGGCGACCTTTAAAATCTGAAAACATTCCGAATTTTTTATTACTAGTATTATCTCATAATGAGTAGGAAGCAAATTCATTAAGCAGCAATTTTTTAACAACCGTTTTTGAGCGCAATCTGTCTTAAACTGTAAAATTTCATTTAACTAATTGTGTCGATTGTGATATCAAGCACCAAAGGAAGTATTGCAATCGGTATCATATTTCAACGAAAATATCCATTTTGACAGCTATCGAATGCAATTTAACGATGTTTTTGCGTGATATCTATACCATAAGGGCAGGATAAAAATGAAACTGATTTAAAAGGGATTCAGAAGAGATTTTTTTCGTGTCGTCTGTACGTACATATGTACGTATGCATGTATCTCTCATAACTCAAGAACGAGAAATTTTGTATATAGGACTGCTATTTTGGATCATTTGAAAGGTACAAATCGTATCTGGGTGATTCTTTCAAATCATTGCTTGTATTTCCTACTTCTATCTACGCTTGTATTTCTATTCACAGACTTGTTATAATTCCAGTTACCTCATGATCTTTTTTCACGGAGGTAGATAATACCTTATACAGCTCAGTCAAACTTTTGTTTATTACTTTTTTTAATAAATGTTTTTCCAGGATCAGTCAAAGGTTTTCGACATGTAACAGACTCAGATAGAAAATTTCTTTTTCCCAACTTCTTTTTGATGCTATAGAGAATAAAAGATCTAGTGAGAATTTCACCTATTACGTAATATTTCAATCTTAAAGTCACATGCTTCCGTTTTTATTAAGTTCTGAAAGCGTTCTAAATAAATAAAGATAAAGAAAACAAGTGCTGAATCAATGCAAAGTTTTAAACATAGGACTAACTATAAATAGCAGAAAGACGTGAAGCAAATGATGCCGAGCCTTTCCGAAAGTTATAGCATATAATGCTAATAGCAGCACCATTTTATGGAAGAAACGACAGAGGCTTCCGGATAATCGAATGTGTCGAACGCCTGGACGCCCTATTAACCGACTTTTATGGCAGTAATTATTTTTTGACTGAAATGCTATTGAGAAGACTATGCGGATAATATTTTATCCTCGTATTCCTCTCTCAAAATAAAATTACAGACTTGACGTGGATTTCACACGAATATATACTGTAACATGATTCAAGAGAATGGTTTATGTGTAAATCATGAATCCCAGAGGTGATTTAAACTTCTCACTTGTCCCGATTTTAAACTCCCCCCCCCCCAATTTTCATCCCGATTTTAAACTTCTCACTTGTATTCAAGTGAGGTGCGAGGAAAGAAAAAAAAAAGAAAAGAAAAGAAACTTGCGAGAAACATATCCTGTTTATTATTCATAGCCTAACGTTTTACTAGTTCTTTCATTCTAATCCAATATTAAATATAATTTTCTCTCAAACTTGAATTAAGAGATTGAAAATCGAATATGCAGAAAATTTTTTTAAAGCCATATTAATTTATAAATTAATGTCTTATGTAGTTCAGGGGGTTTAAACTACAGAAATTGACAAATATTTTCCCTTGAAAAAGGGATGAAGATAAAGCTAAATACATTATGCAACTGTTAAGTTCTTAGGAGTCAAAATGTGAAAAATCCGTTGTGGCTTAAGTAGTATGTAAACCATGCGTTTAACAAGTATCAAGTGAGCATAGTAACCACTTACACAACATCAGCAAGGACGAGGGAATGACATGATACTGTACAATCACGGCTAAGAGCCTAAATATCGTTTTGAGTTTATATTTCGTAAAAAAGAAAAAAATTATTTTAGAAGAATTTATTTTTCTTTTTGCCCAACACGCCAAGCCAATATGCGTTCGTGAAATATAAAATATTTATGTTTAAAATGAAGTAAGATAAATATTCAAATGTTATTGTGTAAGAAGAAAATTATGAATGAAATTTCTGCAAAGTTCCATCAAGCTGAAAAAGTTAAATCAGTTCCCGAAACTGTAAAAGTTCAGCTATTGTATATATCAGAAATTTTTATTCCGTTATTATACAATGTACGTCCAGAAAGTAAGTTCCGTTTGGTAATAAAAGTAAATTGTGTACAGCTACAGAAAAGTTATTTATTGCACAAAATTCAACAACTCTTAAACTACTTTTCCACATAACTGCCGAAATATTGCAGGCATTTGTCATAGCGTGGCACAAGTTTTTGTATACCTTCTTCATAGAAATTTGCCGCCTGTGTCTTCAACCAGTTGGAAACGGTTTCTTTCAGCTCGTCGTCATTGTTAAAGTGTTGACCGCCAAAGACAGACTTAAGATGTAAGAACAGATGAAAGTCGCTAGGAGCGAGGTCAGGGCTGTATGGAGGATGGTCAAACACGTCCCAGCCAAATCCCTGTAGGAGGTTTTTCGTCACATTTGCACATTGTGGTCGTGCGTTGTCGTGAAGAAAAACAACACCTTTTGACAGCAATCCTCGGCGCTTATTCTGTATTGCGCGGCGCAATTTCCGATGTGTCTCGCAATAAGAATCTGCTCTGATTGTTTGACCACGCGGTAAGAAATCAATGAGTAAGATGCCTTTCCAGTCCCAGAACACTGTGCACATCATTTTTCGAGGTGTCAAGATTTGCTTCGGCTTAACCTTTGCTGAGGATGAAGTGTGCCTCCATTCCATTGATTGCCGCTTACTTTCAGGGGTGTCGTAAGAAACCCAAGTTTCATCTCCTAGAAATTCTTCGCTGCTTTCAGCCTAACGGGTCAAAAACTGAAGTGCACTATCCATCCGTTTTGTTTTGTGTTGCTCAGTAAGAATCTTTGGTACCCAACGTGAGCAAAGTTTACGAAATTTCAGTTTTTCGGTAACAATTTCATGCATTAGTGATCGGGAAATTTGGGGAAATTCCATAGCGAGAGCACTAATTGTAAACCTTCGGTTTTCATGGATCTTGTCATCAATCGCGTGAACCAGTTCTTCTGTAACCAAAGATGAACGCCCACTTCGTTCTTCATCGTGCACATCACTACGTCCGTCATTGAACTTTCGGACGCATCTTCTCACCATCGAATCACTCATCGCTTTTGGTCCGTAAACATCGCAAATTTGCCGATAAATTACACTAGGTTTCACTTTCCTCGCATTCAGAAAACGAATCACAGATCTGATTTCACAAGCGGCGGGATTTTCAATCGACACCGACATTGTAAACAAGCACAACAAAGCGTACGTGACTGACAGCTATTTCCAAATGGTACGCGTTTCTTCTCCTTGATACAGAGCGTTTACTGCGCATGTGCGGAACTGCGATCGCAGAGCTGCAGCGGAGATAAATTGAAACGGAACTTACTTTCTGGACGTGCCTCGTAGATGAAATGGTATAATGGTAGCAATAAGGTAAATTCTTATTTCTTAAATTTTCTCCTTATATTAAATCCTAAATTTCAGAAACATTAAATTTTTATGAAGACCAAATATGTTTTTACGTTTTGCAATGAAGCGTAATGCTAGAAAGTAACAATTATTGTTATTGTTGCTTTAAATTTTCCGTGCATTCTTTGTGAGTTTATTTCTTCCGATTGTCACACGCAATTTTATATACAAGCTTATAAAGATGATTATCTTAAATGTGGGAAACTATTTAATCCATTAAAATGCCACACGTATTTTTCTCAAAGAAAAAATGAAACAGTAAGAACATGGAACATTGACAGTTCAGCAGATTTTCAAGTTCCGGTGAAATGAACTTTTTCTTCATTTTTCCATGTACCATGTAAATACAATCCAGTTCTTCTCTGAAAAAGACATCCTTCCTTCAAGCGCATTGCCTTCGTATGATTTGACACAAAAGAATAAAGTAAGTATATCAGGACTGAGTGTTCTATGCATACGTTTGGCGAACATTGTAGTAACAGTGTCAAAGTCCTGGTCTTGAACAGGGAGCTGAATGCAGCTATGTTCGGTGTTAGTGGTAGAATAACTGCACGTAAGGAGGGTTTAAAATTACCCTTTTATTAAACCACTATTTACAGCCATTTCCCAACACGGAAGGGATAACAGAAAATAATGACCGCACTTGGGTCTAAACTGAACAATCAAACAATTTAAAATAAAGTTGAGTAGAAAATTAAGTAGTCGTTTCTGTCAGAGCTATAAACGCGAGGTTGGCCTCTATTCTAATCTATCAATGGTGCGTAGCAAGATTTGGCTAATACTAACGTACTTAGATTACTTCAATAAGTATTAGAGTAACAGCGCTAAGGCTTAGAATTTAAATACTAGCTAGTCAGGTGGACGTCAAACAGAGCCGAAGCGATCTGAGACTAAAAGCTTTTTCACCCTGAGAAGTTCCTTGCTAAGCTTTAAATACAAGACTTGGCTCCACTTCAAATTAGCATAAAGCTGAATCGCGTGTTCATTCTAACGGGAAGTTGAAATAAGGTTCACAGGAAAGAGAAATTAACATAAAACTTTGTTAGTTTAAACTAAAACCTTACAAGTAAAGCTCGGTAAGGAACCAAAGAAATCTTTCAAAAATTTGTTCTAATTAAAGATATTTGCAATTAATTAAATACTTTTTTTAGCCCTAAAAAGCGTTAACTTAGAAGGGCTATTAGTCTGGAAACGCGATTTTGCATTGAATCACTTGTAAAAGGCTGAATCCCTTTTCAAATTGTGTCCACCAAATATTATTGCCCTGCAATATTTTAAAAGAAATTAAATAAGAAGAATGCGCATGAGTGTAGGTATATATCTCGAATTGGGGAAAACGACGGTATCTAGAGCCATCAAATTCTGAATAACGTAATCCTCCACCCGAACATGGCCACATAGAAGCCCGAATTTTGGATTTCGAATTTATTTCATTATCTATTTCATATTTTGTAACACTTTAAGAAATTTTTTATTAAAAAACTAAACGATTTCAAAGCGAGCAATGACAACACTTTAGAGAAAAAAAGCATTATGTCCAGCGCGCGAGACTGTCTATCAGAAATTCTAAAGATATGCTCATTTTAAAATTATTTTGCGGTATTGTTGTTGAATTGAACTTTATGTGGTTTAAGGGCGAAGAACAAGATATTTAATAAATAAAGTAGCACGCAAAATGTTACGTGGAGGATTACGCCCCTTTGGCTGTAATATAAAATCTGAAAGCATTCAGACTTTTTTGGTTGGTTTCATTTAAATTTAAAATAGCTTTCTCTGTTCAATGTAGCTAAACTGAATATTTCTAGATTCAAAAAGAAACAAAAAAGTGTATATTCTCTCTTCACTCTGATGGAGTTATTTATTCACACTTCTATTTGTAATAACCTTTGTCGCTGTTAAGAGAGACTATTAGTGTTATTAACTGGGGAGAGTAATAAGTTCTTAAGAAGATAAGTCATTTTTCCCCGTAAATATAGCTTGATCCCAAAGTGCCTGATCATGATCATGAAAATAGCGGAAGAGCAGATCATTGCCTTGTGAGTATAACAAAGCCCTAAAATATTCTATTCGACATCAAACATAATGGAAATGGAGTATTAATGTGTGTGGTCTTCACAGCAAATGGAATGCGACCACCCCAAGTGATGTGGACGGCTTCCTTCTTGCACCTCCACGTTCCATAATTGCTCTTTTTAGACGGCATGCGACTAAGGAAAGGACTACCATCATATGAAAAGCCGCCAAATTTCATGTTTGGGATATTTAATCGCCAAATGGATCATTAACAAAATGAAATGCCGTCAAACAGATTAGAAACGCTTTTTGGCGAAATGGGGTTAAATGAAAAATTTTCTTCCGCATTTGCATCAAAAAAAGTAATGTAGAAAAAATAGCGACGAAGATGAAAATTGGCTTTACAGAATAATTCATATTCATTTTGCTTTAGAATCTCTCGGCAAGCGGCTTATTCGTTGAGAAATGAATCTGAAATCAAAGAAGAATGTGTTGAGTTCGTCGAAAACTCCTTACTTATGTTCAAGGCATGAGAACCGCCTAGGCACAGAAGGTCCAGGCCTAAATATTCAAGTTCTAAGATCTCCGAAATCGTCTTCTGCTTCTCCATAATATTGTTTTTTTCCTTATAAAGGCGAGAAAGTTATGTGTTGGGGGCCCTGTAAAAGTCATGTGTTCCTAGGTTGCCTTCATCGTGGCGTGTGTATGTCAGTGATTTATTCAATAAGATGTTATTAAGTAAGACTAAGATTTTCTATGTTGTATATATTGCAGTACACAAATTATTTTCCTCCGTCATTCCCCCCCCCACACACATGTAAAAATGGAAAGAAAAAAATTATGATAATAATAATAACAATGATGATAAATTGTTTTTGAAATCTGCAAAAGATTTAAGTGCATTAAAAGATGATAAGCAGTAAAAAAGATAGTTGCATATTAAACGTTGAAGAATAAATCTAAAAGGGAAGACTATTAAATGCAAGACTCATTGTTACATATAACCAAAGTATGATCTTTATGACACCATTCCAGAATGTAATTATGGTATTCAATCTTTTGAATATGCTGTTTATCAAGTAAAGATTACTGCTGCAATTAATAATTTAATAAATTATTATCATGTCATTAATTATATATTGCGCATCATTTTCAAACCGCATTGAAAAATAATATGGAAGGACGTACCGCAATTTTTCCCACACCTCGATAAGGCTGAAACTCATCTCAGAATTTATTTTTATTTTAATCATTTATTTATGATTCTGCTGCGTTAGGGATGTTATAAGTCTTTAAGAAATATATATATTTGGTGCAAAATGAAGTTTTCTTTGGAATTTAACCGATAAGAGTAATCGCTGTAAACAAGTTTACAGCTCTTGCGATTATGAGGTTTCAAGCAAGAAAGGTTTAAAATAAAACAGAGTTTTACTTTCTGAAAGAAATAAAAATTAAATTAAATTTTTAATGATCAGTAAATAGTTGTATGGTTAGACAACTTTCAGTTGTATTATTAAACATATCTAAATAAAACACTTTTACCAAGAGTCAAAATAAAAATTTTAAAAAATGCCAAGAAGCTATGCTTTTAAGAAAAAGTGACCAAAGCTGTAAATAAATATGAAAATAATAAAGATTAAAAAAATTAAATACGGTCATTCTGAAAATTAATTGGTCATGTTTATTAAATTTCTTCCGAGTACACTTCTTTCGTTTCACAACGTAAAAAGCATTTCATTTTACTAGAAAGAAAATATTTCATCGCCAAACATGATAATGTCGCCAAAATAGGAAAACCTCCCGAATAATTTGCGAACGATCATGCTCAAGTGAAAAATTGAAATTGCTAGAAGGCTGTAATTTGTTACTAGCGTTCAGCCACCTATTTCTAACTCCTGTAACAGGTTTGGAAACACTTTTACCGCCCAAGAACGTAGAAGAAAAAAGTATACACGTATCTCTCTATCTGTATATACATATAAGAGTGAGTATGTTATATTGATGGTTCGGAAGATGCATTTTTGTTGCTTCATCATCATTAGTAGAGCAGCTGTCCGGATGATTCACGGTAGTTAACGACTTCGTTACATATAATAACTGAATTATTTCCTGCTTCCGCGGAATTGCCAAACCATACGGACGCTTTAAGAAGATTCATTGGTTGTTTCAAAATTTTTAAAAAATAGAGCTATATTATTTTTGTTCTATTCTTCACTGCATATTATTTCTCTTTTAAACTCAATAATCAAACTTATTTAGCACAGTTAGAAAATAGAAATCTCTCTTGGAAAGTAAATTTACCAATTAAAGAAATTAGAAATAGGAGGAAAAATTCTGTAAGTTAAATAAAAATTAATATGGAATAAGTAAAATAGGTTTTTGATGTCTTAAATATGAATTAAATAATCACAGCATTTACTGTATAGTAACGCATTCAAAGTATAACAATAGTTTTACTTTATAGTTGAATGAAAATATGAATACTGTAATCGATAGAAAAAAAAGTTAAAAAATATTACTTTTTTTCCTAAAGCAACGCACATTTCACCTTTCATTGGCATTTTATTGAATACATTTATATTCCTAAAGTAATTGTATAGAAATTAACATTTGAGGCGATATTTCATTTAAAATTTGTACAAGGGAAAAAGCACAATTCTGTCGTAATTTTACCACTTATTAATAGCTAACAAAGTTAAGAAACAGGGCACATGAATTCTGTACTAAAAGAAAATCCATGGGACACACGAATTTTGTACTTAAAGAAAATGAGTTAAAAATCGTATTCTCCGCTAATTTAATTGAAAAGAAAACGAAAAGAGAAATGCTTCTAGAATCTTCTATCTTTCTAAATGAACTGAATTTCCTGTGTAAATTAAGGTAAAAAAGGCAGACTTCATCTAACAGCATTACTATACGTACTTGTATGTAAACAAATATAAGTAAGTATATTGAATTGACCCGCATTTCTTTGATATTCTTTCTAAGAAATAAAATTTTTGCCCTGCTAAGTTTAAAAAACATACGTCTCTCTCTCTCTCCGAAAATAACAATAACTTATGACGTCTTTTCTCCCTTCTTCCAGTATGCCTTCGTGGTGTAACGGTAGCACACTCGGCGCGTATTCGAGAGGTCCAGGTTCGAGACCCGGAGAGAGTTTTACACATTTTTCATGTTCCCTGCTTCAAAAAATCCTAATGACTCTAGTGGCGTCCAAACTAAAAGGTGGTGTACAATAAGTCGTCACCAACAGGAACTGGCGATTGGGTCCCCTCATTCCCAGTCGTCCTTTAAAAGGGGAAGTATATAAGGTATTTTCCCCCTCCTTCCAGTATGCTTTCGTAGTATAACGGTAGGTCCAGATTCGAGTCCTGGTGAGAGCATTGCGCATTTTTCACATCTCCTGCTTCAAAAACTCTTAATGACTCTACAGACTTGCTTGAAATTTATGTAATACAGAGACAAAAAAAAATTGATTACGTTTTTTAATTTGAAATAAGCATTTTTTACGTACAAATTAAAATATTGATGTAGTAAATAAAATGAAAATTGCTATTTTTAAATACTGGGGAATAATAAAAACTCCTTGTAAAATATGTAATTTTTAATATACGGTTGAAGAAGACATAGGTCAACTTTTCGTTTCCGAAATGCATCTAGTCCTTCTTACGGGAGGCCGAGTGGATAAACTCACCGAATACTGACAGTTTAACCCAGGCAAAAGGAGTAGCTGTATGGTTGGTTTTCGTTGTTTTTGCCTTGTGCCACATGAATACAAGCCAGTTTCCCTTAGAAAGTTCTCCCATTTGGATATGATTTCGTGTGCTTTACCATCTTAACCTGACCATTTATATGAAACACTGTAGTCAGCTCTATACTATAAATTTTCCATGCCTCACAATACGAAAAAGTATCAGTGAATACCGAATAGCAAAACACGTGACAAAAGGCAATCTATTAGCGCTACGTAGGTAATATGTGGTCTGGTGCCATAACTTTACAATGTCAAAAAAATTAGAAAGACTGAAAAAGCTTCCCTAATCCTAGAAGCTTGATAACAAATTTTTATTCAATCATCAATAAATAAACAAATATGTGCTCCTTTACAAAATTAACTGAAAGAAATAAATGCAAATTCAAACTGAGCTCATAATTATTACTTGAGTGTGGTGTGTTTATTTTTTTTTAATTTCAGAAACTTTCAATCGGCTGTTATTGTAACAAATATAATTTCTATAAAATTCAGAAAAATTCCAGCTCTAATTATGACGCTCAATTTTTTTCTGTATGGATTAAAGCGTTGTCTACCTCCCCTTTGTTTAATCAATGTTAGGTTTCTGCATACAGAAATTTCTGAAATTCTCCAGTTTCCGTACATTATAAAACTGTCCAGTTCACATTTCACATTTCGATCAATGAAAGCTATGTGAGGCTATTTCTTTCAAATAATAATACATACTAATGTTATAAGGTATTTCTCCTGCCTTCTTAACATGCCTTCGTGGTGCAATTGTCAGCTCACTCGGGGCGTATTCGAGAGGTCCGAGGTTCGAGTCCAGGTGAGGGAACTGCTAATTTTTTATGTCTCTTGCTCCGAAATAACCTAATGTCTCTACAGTGGCGCTCGAACTAAGAAAGGTGGTGGATGATCATTCTCCACCACCAGGATTTGCCGATAGTGTCTCCTAATAATTTAATTTCACCTAATTAATTAGTTATTTTAATTAAAGCTTAATGATTCTGCAAGTAGTAATTTTCACATAATTAGTTAAAATGTTTCCTTAGTACAGCATCTCCTTTCCTCTAAGACTGATGAAGGATGAGTGAGTGGGTTACAGTTTTGAAGGAGCAAATTTACGCCCTTGAAATACTGGGAGCTGAAAGAATATCAGCTTGAAGAATTTCAGTTAGAAGCCATTTTTGGGTCCAAGTTCGAGTCCCGGCGAAGGCTTCGCTCATTTTTCATGTCTCCTGCTTCATAATAACCTAGTGACTCTACAGTGGCGCCCGAACTAAGAGATGGTTATCTGTAATTCGTAACTGCCAGCATTTGGCGATTGGGTCCCCTAATCCCCAGTTGCCCTTTAAAAGAGGGAGTATATAAGATATTTTCTTTCTTCTTCCAGCATGTTAAATATATAAGGCACGAGTCCCGTCGAGGGTATTGCTGATTTTTCATGTCTGTTGCTTCGAAATAACCTAATGTCTCTACAGTGGCGCCCGAACTAAAGGCGGTGGATGGTGATTCTCCACCACCAGGATTCGGAAATTGGGTCTCCTAATCCCCGGTAGCTCTTTAAAAGGCGGAATATATAAGGTATTTCTCCCGCCTTCTTAGCATGCCTTTGTGATGTAATAGTGAGCACACTCGGCGCGTATTCGAGAGATCCGAGGTTCCAGTCCCGGCGAGGGCATTGCTGTTTTTTCATGTCTCTTGCTTCGAAATAACCTAATGTCTCTCCAATGTAAGCAACGTAATAGTAATTGTATATTTTAGCTTTGTAATATAATGTAAGCAATAATGAAGTTATTAAGCCTACTTACACACATCTCTTTGCCAGTTCGTCTATATCCTAATATTAACAGGTACGCTATTAAAAATATGGCGCTGAAGAACCGAGTGTTTTGACTCTCCAGATTCGGAATAAAACTCTTTATTTAATTTGAAATGTTTTTAAAACTAAGCACAATTTGTTGAGTTAAACACAAATATTATTAGGTCTTTTTAAACAAGTAAAGAAGTAAATTTGTATTAATATTTTGGGAAACAATTTTAATTAATTATTGCTTTACTTAATAAAATAATTTGTATTTCTTTTTTAAAACAATTGCAAAATATATAGCTTAATTTTAAAGTACATTTCTTTTATTTTTTTTCTTCACATATATATTTAGATTCAAAATTTGCGCTTAGAAATAGGAATATTGCGAATTTACACTGCGACATTTTCTAATACAAATCGCTGGCGGGTAAGTGACGAAATAGGCATAAAATAAACGTTTAACTTTTAGTGGAAAAAGTTTTATAGTCTTGTGTATTTTTATAAATGAAAATAAACACCTTTTATTGTATCGCAAATACTTTCTAATTAAATAAAATTGGACATATTGTAAAATAAAATGTTAATAATGACAGAATTTTTAGTTATTGCTCTATATAGATCTACATATCCTATTACATTAGCTCTATATATGCTATTCCATCATAGGATAGAAGTGTCACATTGATCGCCAAGGCCCTTAATCTTAAGAAATGTCTGTTTCCTAAGACTATGAAATTATTACGAAATCATTAGTATTGTTAACAAAGTACTACGTATTGAAAGGATGATAAAAAAAAAAAAAAGTATAACTGAGCATTTAACTATTTTATAACTGAGCATTTAAATGAGCTCTAATGAAGCCTAAGTTATCCCAAAAGTGTGAGAAAAAGAATTTCAGATCAAGATAAATATAAATAATAATGAAATATAATCTAATATAAATGCTAAATAATGTAGGTTTAGAATCTTAATTCAGCATTTTTCTGTTTAATAATTTTCACTTTTCCCTCGTTCAATTTTTTTTGCAAATTCAATGAATCCATAATTTAGCCGTTAATTTAATTAATCAAGACATTGCATTCATTTATCTTCTTAATTATTTCAAGAATATTTGAATATTATGTTATATTGTACATGTTGTTACTGGTCTTACACTTCCGTTTTCTGTTCAAAAGTTCATGATAACTTTTCTCTTGGTAGAGTTTTAGTTCTTCATTTCTTATGTACGGAAGTCATACAGTGTAAAATGCTAAAATATTACTGCTTAATTATCGCTGTTGTTTTAAAAATAATCTGTTTTCGAAAGACGATCAGCAGAAGGCTGCCATGTCTTTAAAAAAAATCATCATTAAATTGTCTTTGAAACATGCAAAGTTTTTTTTTTTCTTTTTAAAGTTGTGCAGTTAAAAGTTAGAAATTTACTCGATTTTAAAATTACGTCTCTTACATGCTTATTATAAATTCGTGGTGCTGCCATCTATTAGCTAAATATAAAACTATTCTTTTCTATTAATTTTGTGTTTCAGGAAATTGTAATTTAGATTAAGCAGTTAGATGACAATAATAACTAAACAGGAAAATGACAAACAAAACTTAAAAATTTCAACACTGAACAGAAACAAAATTTCTACACTGAAACTCAAGATTTTCCCTAAATTATCAATCTACATTTCATTTCTTTTTGTCCAAATGCGATCTTACTCATCAAAGGCTCCACCAGTTAGTGCTTCCACCTTTTGTAATATTGATGAACAACCGAAAACATTTATTGAGCCGATTTAATTGTAAATTAAAGAAAATGGGAAAAATGAAAAGCAGGAATTGATTTCAAGCAAAATGAAAAATTAAAAGATACGTTTATTGCCCATTTTGTTAAATTATTTTAACAAACAAACCTAGTAAATAAATTTTACAGTAAGAAAAGCAGCTGACATACATGTTTAAAGAGCTGATTATAAAATTAAATAATACACTATATATTATAAAATTATATAATATACGAAGTGAAACATATTGTTAGGTTTACATAAAGTGGGCTATCTGTAGCAATTTTATTATCTTTATATCATACACAAAAATATTTCTTTAAATAAGGAACAAAATAATTCATAGATAAAATTATATTTTTTATTGCGTTTTTATTATTTTTAGTTCGTGAAGAATTCCCCTTGAGGTAGTAAATAACTATAATAAATTTGAAGGAGATCATAAATAATTTTTGTCAAAGCAACGACTCATCGACAACCAAGTTACAGTTTCCTTCCTATTACAAAGCCATCATCTAATGTAAAAGTGTCTCGGGCTTCTATTATTATTTTTTTTTATTTAACAATTCTTCCGAGTAGATTCTCGATTGATAATACTGCCGTAGATTACTGAAGTCACATCCCCCTCAAAGACACTAAAATGCAACCATTTTTGCCTTACAAGGAACTATTGTAATCGCGAAAATTTTCGGGTATCATATTTCAAACAAAATATGCATTTTGATCACTAGCGAAGATAATTTAACGATGTTTTTGGTTGATATCTGTACGTAAGGACAGAATAAAGGACTTTTTTTCCCAAAACGGATAGCAAAAAGGATTTAAAATGGATTCAGAAGAGATTTTCTTCGTGACATATGTATATATAACTTAAAAACGAGTGGCCTCAGAACGTTGAAATTTCGTACATAGGACTGCTATAACATGTGCACCTCCCTTTTTGGTTTTAATTGGCCGCACCAAAAGTATGTATATATATATATATATATACTCACTCTCTTACTCAACTCGGTGAGCTCAGTTTTTTTTCTTATATCTTGCTAAATTGTGCATTTTTTGCTTTAAAAATGATCAAATTATATTGTTCTTTTGTTCCGTTTAAGATTTTTATGCCTTTAGCTAATCTACATGCAATCGTTGAGGAATTATCAACAATTTAAACGTTGTTTAAGTGCGACTAAGCCTAATTTTTTTTACCATAGTAGCCATATTTGTTTACATTTGAAACTTAGCAGAATAGTGAATTAAGTCAGTTTCTGCACCTTCAGCGTCTTTTTACAGAGACCAAGAGAAAACTTTCAGTTTTGTGCACCGAAAAATCTGTCTTTTTGCCCGCTTTCCAAATTTCTTGTTTTTGTGCAGAAATTTTTCTTTTGATTGTTTTAACTGTACTTGGTATTTTATGTATTTCTATATTTTCAGATTTCATTTGATTGTGATTTTAAGTCATGTGGTGTGCACATCAGATTTTTTAATATAATAATGGAGAAAAAAATATACATGATGGGGTGTTATCCTTCTGCACGTATTATGAAAAATACCAAAAAGTCTGTAGTTAGCTCCACAGTTTTTTAACCCTTTGTGTAAAACGGAGCTGAACGTGACTTTTCTGTGCGTACGTGATTAGCCAGGCGCATATTCCCAGGGAATCATTTTACCGTCTCTTGATCTAGATACATATTCAGGAAGGATACGAAACGGAATAGCCTACGCCCTTTTTATCTGGCCATAACTACTTACAAACATTAATTTACAACCAATTAGGTATTTACTTTTTATTATAATTACTTTCTCTGTCATAAAGACTTAAACAAACACCTCGGTATAACGTCTGCAAGCTGTTGATATTAAAAAAAAAAATCTGAAACTTTCAGATTTTATGTCACGCCCAAAGCGGCGTTTTTTTTTTTTTTTTTTTTTTATTTTTTTTTTTTTTTCATTTACGCATGCATACTCGTTTCGACAGCATTTGGGCCAACGCCCGTTTGGGCTAAAAATTTTTAAAAACAGCATATCTTTAGAATTTCCGATAGACAGTCTCGTGCTGGAGATAAAATATATTATTCCGCACAGTGTGTTGCTACTGTTCTGTTTAAAATCGCTGAATTTTTAATCAAAAATTGGTTAAAGTTTAAAAAATATGAAATGGATAATAAAATAAAATTCGAAATTCAAGATTCAGGCTTCCAGGTGCCCATACTCAGGTGAGTTACTACCTTATTCAAATTTAATGCCTCTAGGTACCGTTTTTTCACAAAGCAAGAAATATACATACATTCATACCGATTCCTTACTATTTCGTTTCTTTAAATATAACACAGGACGATAATATTGGGGGGCAATAATTTCAAAAGTGATACAGTCGTTTATAATGGAATCGACGCAAAATGCCATTTCGAGACAAGTAGCCCTTCTGGGCTAACGTCCCTTCGGACTGGTAACATAAAATTTGCCTTTAAACTTTCGCGTCTTATATTTATTAAATTCTAATTAATAGTTAATTCTAAGGTTTATTATACCTTAAAATAAGTCGAGATGTTAATAATCTTTTAAGTTAACTAAATAAATTCTCCCATGCCACCCACCAAAGCGTTCAGCAAAATTTAACAATTCGGTAAAGGTCAGGACACTTAATATAAAATAAAATCATAAACTAGATCTCAGGTATAACTGTAAAAGTCTGGAAAGAAAGCTTAAACATAAACAAAAATATATACAAATACTCATGAGTGTACTCATATATATTAAAAAAAACATCTTTCAGGAAAAGGTAGAGTAATTATGCAAATGTCTTAAAAGCTAATTTAATTTATCACTTTTTAATCTCTTTTTCATCAGTTATATTTCACGTAATTTTTCCCACCTTATTTCGGATTGTACGTAACTCCATATCATTGAGCCTGGGCTTTCATGCTTGTTAAGGCATGAAATGGCTTGTTAAGCATGGTATGACATGTAATCACGTCTTCATACATCGAGGCACTTAAAAGTTCATCGAGGCATAAATGTCCTCAAGAGATTGATTGCATGGGAAGAGAGTCGCAAGATCCTTGAAATCTGTCGCCCACGTCATTTTCGATCAAAAACTAGGATGGAGGTAATCGAAGTGTGTTGTCTAAGGCCTAAAACGTCAATAACTGGTGTTCTCTTCCTTTTGGCTATAATGTATCCGTGCATCTGTTCAAATCAGTTTTCATTTTTATCCTGCATTCCTCTCAGTACCATTAGGAAAGTTAATAATTAGCCCAAAAGGACTATTAGTCTAGAAACGCGACTTTACGTCGAATCTCTATCAATGCACCCTTTCACTTTTCATTCGAATCTGTTGCCATTCAGCAAAATGCAAGACATTTATCTTTCACATTGAATCTGTCCGTTTTGGACAAACTAAGATATTTTAAAGCTATAGATGCAGGTTTTAAGAATATTCTTTTCTTACTTTTGAATGGCACTGATTTAAGTAATAAAAATGCATTTAATTCATGATCTATCCAATTAGAAATATTCAGTATTCTCACAGAATGATATTATATATGTGTTTATTATTTATTCCATATTTTGTAAAACTTTAGTCAATTTTTTATTTATAAACTCAACGATTCGAAAGTGAGCGAGCGAACACTGCACGGAATAAAACATTTTTATTTCCAGCCTGCGAGACTGTCTATCGAAAATTCTAAAGATATGTTATTTTTGAATATTTTGTGATTTTGCTATTGAATTTAAATTTATGTGGTGTAAGGGCAAAAACAGGATATTTAAGATTGAAAAAAATAGAGAAATGTTATGGTAACACTTAACGCAGGATCGGGAATGCTAAAGATATGCTGCGTTTAAAATTTTTTATGATTTTGCTATTGAATCATGCGAAGTAAACGGTAAGTTTAGCAGGAGTGAGTTTTAGTTTACTTAGGAAGTAGTTTGGCAGACTGGGAGCTCAGCGAGAGCGTAAAAAACATTATCAATTCCTTTCGGGAGAACTTTAAAATCTGAAACCTCAGAGATTTAATTATTATTATTTTTTTTTTCTCTTCCTCTTTTTTCTGTTTTTAATTCATTCGAATAGTAATTTCTGCTTCTTTCTAAATTTTCATTAACATCTTTATCAGCATAATTTTATTTTAAAATAAAACTATGTGTAAAGATATTTCCTTCCTCTGAATAATTTTTTATATCCTTTTCATTCCTCTCAATAATTTTTAAAATAAAAATTTAATTATGGAAAAGAATAACTAATGCTCTGAGCTGAAGAACTCTGAGTTAAATTTCCTTTTTGTTTACTTCTATATTTAGGGTATTTATAATTATTACCTGCCCTATAGAGACGATCATAAAAATTTAAAAAAATTTCTAATCTTTCTAAAAGCCTATCATACATATATATTTGTGATTTTAAAATTAGTAAGACTGTTTTCGATATAAAGAAATTCTGAAGAAAACTGAAGATTTCTAATTCTTTTACTTAACGTGGCACTTTATAAACATGTATAAATAAAGGTTGTTATTTTTGTTGTCTATTCTGGCAAGCATTCTCAAGCGAAGCACAAATTTCAAATTAAAAAAATTTTTTGAAATTTTTTTTTTCTTTTCAAACAAGAAACCAAGTATTTGGATTTATTTCCACTTTTTTTGTCTCTTTAAGAAAGGAATCAAGTATTTTGATTTGTTTTCATTTATTTTTCATTTCTTATTATCATTTCCAATGGTATTAAAATATGTAGCTTGAAAATGAAAGAAGATGTAGTAGTCTTATGTGTAATATAAAAAGCTATTCATTTGAATGAATAATAGAGCAGTCATTTGAAAAAGAGGAATGGAATTTTCTTCTTTCTTTCATAATTGTTATGCGCTGTTGTGGCAAAAATAAATGACATAAAACTGGGAAGTTGCAATGCCAGGTACAACAATTATTTTAATGTAAATTGCCATTCAATTTTTAGCATAAAAAATAATAGTTCAGTTTTTCCAAGAACTAAAGGAAATCAAACCTGCTCTTAAATTGTTTAAAGTATTTGTTAGATACAAACTAGACCACCAAATACATTTTATTTTCTGCACCTCGAATTACAAATATACATATTCTCTCGAGTATGATCGGACACAGATCGAGGCAGTTTTAAGTATCGAGGCTCTAAAAGCGTCGAAATGCTATTTTTCTTGCTGTATAACAATAATTATTAATCAAACCAAAAGAATTTGGGCAAGTATACCAAAATAATTTATTCATGAATTGTATTTTTTAGTCCTAATGGTGGAGATCGGGAAAGTACAAAATGTTACAGGGATTTTGGAAAACTTCGAGTGTTGTGAAATATCTCACTTTACGATCTACTCATGATCATATAATCATTTGATCATTTTCCCAGAATCAGCTTCGGTATACGTTGAAGGCTAAAACCAGTAATTAAAATGTAAAGTACTATTTATGAAAGTAGTTAATCAACATATTGTTTTTATTTCGCATGTCCTTTTTATTTCAGATAATGTAGAATAATAATTGCTTTTTTTGAACTATCTCTGTTATTGAACCGAATGCAGATTATTACATTTTCCGAATAAGTGATTTCAGTAGTAACATTGAAGTACGGGATAAAAATACAAGACAATTTCCATTTCTATACAATTATTCATATCTAATAATAAAATTTTATACTTAAAACTTTAAATAAAGCAATTGCGAGACTCGAAAATTACATTTAATTAAAGAAAAGTATTTATTTTTCGAAGAACCAACATAGAAGAATAACACATTGAATAGCAAAGCAAATGCATAGTGCTGCCATCTTGTGTAGAAATATAAAACTATAATTATCGATATAATTATTTTAGCAGCGTGAGTAAATCATTGGTTCTCAGTGTTTCTTAATTTGAGAAAACACTGAACCCTGACTTTTCTTTTTTTGCAAAGAACACTAAGAATGGAACATTAGCCTTAAAGCAGGGGTGGCCAACCTTTTTAATGAAATGGGGGAAACATTTAGTGAAATGGGGGAAAAATAAATACTGGACATTGATCTCAAAAATAACACTTCATTACTGAATAGGAAGAAAAAAGAAGAATCATGTCACGGGCACATTGTGGACCTGGAATTCGAAAGTGTTATTTTTATAACAAAATATGATACTAATATTGATTAGTGCAAACATATTTATTTAAAAGTAACTTAAAATTAAAATACTTGAAAAAATTCTAAAAATTAACATACGTGAGCTATCATTTTTTGCTAAAATCTATGCAGATTTTAGCAAAATTGTGAAAGATAAGTAACAAAGACATTTGCCTTTCAACTCCTAAATTTTCTAGGCAATTGTATTTCTGTGTTTCAATATTAACTATTCTTAAAAATCTAGCCTCACAAAGATACGACTTGGGAAATAATAATAATTGCTTCCATGCCTTCCTTGCTTGAGCCGGATATTCATCTTTAAGAGAGATTTAGAATATATCAGAAGTATTTTCAATAAAATTAAGTTTTAATTCACAATCTGAAGAGAGCGACGTCTGTTCTTCTTGATTCCGAGTAAAACTGAAGAAGTCCAAGGAAACAAAAGAATTTCTTATCCAATCTAACTATTCATTATTTAACAAAGGGAAATATTTTTCATTTTTCTTTTATTGTTGTTAAATCAATTATTAAATAAATAATTACGTCTTTTGTATCTTGCACAGAAGGTGTCATTTCTCCGCTTCATTCTTTTACGTGTCTCTTTCATACTAATTTTTTTTTTTTCATTGCGCAAAATTTGTCAGTTGATGTAAAAACGTTTCTGTTTCTTCATATATTTAAACTGATAGTATTAAAATAGCAAAAATATTACCCAAATAAGCCAATATTGCACCAATTATAATTTTTCAGATATTTTCCAAAGTTCGGTGCTTTTCTGTTTTTTTTTTGGGGGGGGGAGTAATTTACTTATTTATTCATTTTTAATTTCAATACACGATTTAAAATTCTTGCACGTAACAGCCAAAACACTCCTGCAGGAAAAAGTAAACATTCGTAGTCCACCTTCATAAACGAACATAAATAAATAAATAAAAAATAAAATCTGAAAGGTTTCAGATTTTAAATTATGTCCAAAGGGGCGTTTTTTAACATTTTGTGTGTTACCTTTATTTATTAAATATCATGTTCTTCGAACTTAAACCCTAAAATTCAATTAAAGAACAATATCGCAAAATAATTTTAAACTGAGCATATCTTTAGAATTTCCTATACACAGTCTCACGCTCTGGAGATAAAAATGTTTTTTCTGTACAATGCTGTCATTGCTCGCTTTGAAATCCTTGATTTTGTTATTCAAAAATTCATTAAAGTTTTGCAAAATATCAAATCGATAATGAAACAAATTCCAAATTTCAAATTTGGGCTTGCAGATGCCCATATTCGCAGCAGGATTACGTCATTCAAAATTCGATACCGTCGTTTTATTACAATGCGAGAAACATACATACATTTATGCACATTCTTCATTATTTGATTTCTTTAAATATAGTACAGAGCTTTTGGTGGCAAGAGTTTGAAAAGTGAATCGATATTTAAAGTTTGCGACGCAAAACCGCAAAACGAAAACAATAGTCTTTCAGGGATAGTGCCCATTTGGACGAAAAATGTTTGAAAATTCGAGTTTTCGTCGGATTCATTTTAATAAAATTAAGCCCAGAAACTAAGACAATATTTCGTTTAGTTTTAAGTACTGTCTTTACGAAAAGTACTCCTTAGTGCGAAAACGTTATGAAGTCTTTAACAGAGTCCACCACAGATGCTGCTCCATCGGCACAAATACCGACACATTGATCCACGATAATTCTTAAAGTATTCAGCTACGATGTTGTAACGTCAAACAAGTCTTGGCGAGATGTACGCCTTAGAAGTTCTTTAGAGTATAAAAAATTATTTTTTACCTTCTGTTCACAAATAAACTGTAATCTTACTTGTAGAACTTGGCTTTCGCCGATCAATTGAACTTTTTGCCGCGTGATTCGGATCGCACACAACGGTACCTGAGGATCACTACTGAATAGCCATAACTAAACTATACTAAAAGGTGCTCCTTGCCACTTATAACAGTTGATACGTTTACTTATAATACAAAGGCTATCTTTATCTAGCGCATCTGCGATTATTCTTTAAATATCGCAAACCATTTCATTACTTTTTCTGCAAATCGTGTCATCAGATACCGAAATCTTCAAAATTTCTTATATGCTTCTTCCCCATACGTTATTGTCACTCTTTCAAAGCAAACATGTACAATGAGATATTCTGATATTGAGTGTGGCTTCAATGCAACTAATTCAGCAATTTTATTACGAGACAAATTGAGTTTTATTCCTTACTTTTATACTTTCTTCAAATTCTCTTCTTTGTTTAACTTGCATTTCCAAAAATCTTTTTAAAATTTCATTACTTTTGGACGAAAGATATTTATGTACATTTCAAAAAATGACGTTTTAATTTAACGGGAATCATCGCGCTATTGACAAATCAAAGCGCAGAGAGGAATTGGGCAATCTGCATTTCTGGTCCATATACATCCGAATTTTAAGTATTCAACGACGTCGTACAAGCGATTGGCACTTCGGATTGATTTCGTAATTTTTCTTTCTTCTGCATCACCTTCAATTCTACTAGCACTGAATCACTGATATCAAGAAGACATTTTTTATTGATGAATTCATCTGTTGCCTGAAATAAAATAATTATTACGAAAACTATAAAATTAACCAGTGATAGCATTTAAGACTAACGTAAATTTATTTAATTAAAAAAATCGAATGACCCCATTACTGGAAATTAGCTACGTAAACTACATCGACTGCTCAGAATTCAAATTTGAAACGTACAAGTACACTAATGTGTAAGACGGTTAACCTGAAAATGATCGGAAAGAAGTTGGAAATAAGGTTCTGTTTATTTGCTGCAAGTCACGCCACTATTCACTCGAAGCTCAAAAATATCCTTGCCTCTTCAACCCTTTCGTTCACGTCCCTTCACTTACTAGCCGTTTCTTTGTCGTGTCTTTTTCTTTTATTTTCACGTTCCCCTTCGTCCAGCATTTTCATTCCGACGATCATTCTAAACGTTTTCTCTCGGACGCCAGCAAACTTACTCTT
>KK122552.1:106847-133892 GCA_000611955.2 Stegodyphus mimosarum
ACCACCGATAACCATACACACCTCGCTACAGCCGTCTATTTATTCGGATCCATCAGCCGTTCAGAGGGCGCTGCTCAGCATATGCATGCGCTACGGATTTGCAATTCTAATCATTTGCATATCATGCGCTACTTTGCATTTCCTGAAAATTTCAGCTCACTCGCGTAAGTCCTTCATGGTGTTGCAATTTTCACAAACGTGAGTGTAATATAAAGTAAGTTTAAAGTTTGGTACATCGCATCTTTTAACAAAAACATACGAAATATAAATTTTATATTAAGCTTATAAAAAATGTTTCAAATGGCTAATTTTTATTCGTATTACTACAGGTAATTAAAAGAAATATGCTATTTAATATGTTATTTATTGGATTTCAAAATATTAAAATTATGGGGAATATTTGAACTTCATATTAATATCGAGCCACTAGGCGGTACACGACAAAAGCTGGATTCTGTTGACCAAAAGGATCTTGGAGAGGCTTTATTTCTCTCTCATTTGATAGATATATTTTAACTCAACTATAATCCTTCGGGTTTTACTTTGAGCTTAATTTCCAGTTAAAATGTGTAGAAAATGAAAAGTAGTCTCCCTGAAACATACAACTAATTGACTTTAAACTAAAGTTTTAAAAGAATTTGATAAGGCTACAAACTTTATGGCAATATAACTGTCGAAAACACTGAGCATTTTTGTGTCAACTCTGAAAACAAATGTTTCTGAAAGAAAGAAATTAGAAAAAAGAGCATAAGATCGCGGGAGACCGCTTTAAAGAAATTGCACATTCAAAAACAAATATCTGGAGATTCAAACCATAGTTTGTTGAAGTTTTCGCTTAAGCCAGTGCGTCAAATATTCTAGCGAATGGGCTTGTATCAGCTAAAAAGACTGAAGAAATAATATCGCAAAAGGTGCCTAGCTTTTAAAGACTTTCAATATCGTGGGCAAAATCGCTTCACTGTTTTGCTCTGATCAATTGCTGATGAAAAGGAAGACGAAACATTTACCCATCAGAATGTCGCAGAAAACAAGCTTTTCCAAAAATGAGTATGTTATATAGCTAATGAAAAAAGAAGGATGTTTGGGGAAGTATTTGCAGAATACCTCAAAAAAAATCATTCAGGCATTAAAGTTTCCTTGAGGCATTAAGAAGTTTCCTTAATACATTAAGCAGAAAATATTACGGCACTAAGAAAATAAATATTCATTTATTTATTTTTATTTAATTAATTTTTTTGTTTATTTATATATTTGCATAAAATTTAGTCTTTTTTTATGCTATGCTAGTTGAAGTTTGCGATTTAAAAAAAATAAAATTGAGCTTATTCAGAAATACTCGCAATATTTTAGCAAACTAAATGTAGGACGATAAAATTGTGTAACGGAAAGGCACAATGATAAAACTGTGGAAAACTGTTTGTATGCTAACCATGTTAAATTAAAGTAGTAATTCACTATAAATTATAAAAAGAAAACTCTCCATGTTACATCTCCAAGCAACGGAAATTTAATTTAAAAACATCATTGAAAAGATATTTTTCAGAATTAAACAAAAATTATAGGATTTTCCATTCTCCTTGCTTTGAACACAGTAAAGGAAAAACTAAAGCGTAAAAATGCCAAAATCAAAAGTAAACTTTTTAAGTATTGAAAAACCAGTTACTGTTATTGATAGCAGATTAATCGACTTATCAAGGGGATAACAAAATCTACCATCAATTAACAGTAACTAAAATAATAGAGAGTGTTTCATCTTACTTTCAAGTAAGCATCAAATTATTTGCTGGATTCAAATCACTAATTGATACTCAATCAAAATAAATATATTAGTCACAAAACCAAAAGAATCCTGTTAAAAAGCAAATAATCTTTAAGATTAAAATTTTTTCACTAAGAACACAATTAATCTGAACGAGATGCTTACTTTAGAAGACACATCCCCTACACTCTCTATTCATTTCAAATACAAAAGTAAAAACAAAAGTAGATTCAAGAACAAATTTTAAAAAATCATAAGAAGATTATAAGGAATAATCCATATTAAAGTTAAAAACGTAGTAAAAAACAAACTAGTAAGCAAAAATTAACCAACTTGCCTTCCAAATTTTAAAACAAAATGACTGGAATGTAAGTCAGTATTAAGAGATGGAAGCAAAAAGGGTTGTCGTAATAAGAAGTTTTCTATTAAAGAAAGTTTAGCCTAAATTGGCGACAAAACTACAAAGTTTCTTGGAAATATAATACACAGAGAGCAGGCTGTTATTAAATTAAATTAAAGTAGGATATTTTCACTTTCATTGCGGAATAAAGTTTTGAAAGGCATCGTGACAAATACTGGGTGAAAAAGTATTTTTCAAAAGAAATGCTATTCAGATAAATAAAATCAAATTAAAATAATATTTATAAAAATAAACACGCTTAAAGCACATAATGCAAATGAATAAATAGAAAATCTTAAAATAAGTATTTGAAGAACTAAAATTCAACCGCGCTGCTCAAAAAATTAAATGGAAATTTTAAAAAGCAAAATCAACGTGAACAACACCACATGACTCCCTTGCACGGCTAATTAAATTATACACACATTTTGCTGCACTTTATTAAAACTTACCTTTTCGAATTTCATTACAGTTATATTTCTCGTTCAATTAATTCAATTCTCACTTCGCGCAAAACAAAAATACATAAAAACTCAAAACATCTTCATTAAAAATTGTAAAATACAGAATAACATAAAACACCAAATACACTTAAAACAGTAAAAGAAAAATACAGCTAAAATGCAACAGCGCAGCTCAAAAAATTAAATGGAAATTTTAAAATTGTAGTTTTTGAATAAAATAAGCAATTCGGTCAGAGGGGAAGAAGATATATTTTCCGGTGCACAAAACTAACAGTTTACTTTTGGTCTCCCTCGGGGAGGGGGGGGGGAATTGAAAGTACAGAAACTAACTTAATTCACTATTCTACTGAGTTTCAAATGTAAATAAATGGCGGTAAACAAACTCGCCACTTAAACTTTTAAATTATTGATAATTCTACAACGATTGCATGCAGATTAACTAAACGCATATAAACCTTAACCGGAACACAAAAACAACATAACTCAATTACTTTTAAAGCAAAAAATGTACAATTTATCAACATATATGTGTATAAAAAACTGTACAGTGTGAGAATATATATATATATATATGTATTCCCACCCTGGTGCGACACACATACGACTGGTGCATAAACACTCACTTCCAAAAGTTAAGCACGGAGAGGAAAATGCTAATTTCCGGAAGCCAATCAGAATTGAAGAGGATGCAGTTCGTTGCAGAGGTAGATGGAAGTATGCAAATATGTTAGGCAACAGCCAGTCGCGCTTTCATGTCAAGAAATATGCAAAAAAGGCAGTCTTATAAGAAGCCAGCTTTATGAAGGGTTACAGAAATTGATTGTAAGTGCTGATAGAAGGTGTTTAAAACTTTCCTACAATTTGTTTTCAAGACATACGTGTTTCTATGACTTCCAGAAGACGAATGAAAGATTCTGAGCGCTGGCGTGCTATGAGGCGCACTGAAGCAGGACAGTCGATCACAGATGTTGTTCTTTTCTTCGGCTTTCATCATCTGTAATTTCACGTTTATGGAAACAATTCCAAAACACACAGATAGTTGTCCGAAGGCCCGTAGCCGGTCGCCCAAGGGTTACAACCCCCGCAGAAGATCAATATATTGCTATTGTAGCCAAGCGGAATCGCAGAACGACCTCCACACGGGTGACATCTATGGTTACAGCGTCCATTGGTAAGGCGATATCTGCAGCTACTGTACGCCGAAGATTACATACGCGTGGACTGTACGCCCGGGTACCTCGAGTTTGTGTTCCTCTATCCGTCCAATCAAGAGGGGCACGATTACAGTGGTGTCGGGAACATGTCAATTGGAATATGTGTGACTGGGGCAATGTCATGTTTACTGATGAGTCAAGATTTGCTCTGGAGCCAGATGACAGGCATATAAGGATATGGCGTGAACAACGAACACGCAATCAGTCCCCAAACATCACCGAACATCACGCATTCCGAGGCGGAAGCATTATGGTGTGGGCAGGGATTTCATTAGGATACCGCACCGACCTGCACATCTTTAAACGGGGTTCTTTGACGGCTGTCCGGTATCGAGATGAAGTACTAGAACCCACTGTGAGATTGAACGCTGCAGAAGTTAGCTCTACTTTTGTTTTAATGGACGATAACGCACGTCCCCATAGAGCTGACTTCGTCGATGACTATCTGGAGAGTGAAGGGATTGCGCGTATGGCGTGGCCAGCATATTCGCCCGACCTTAATCCCATTAAAAATCTTTGGGAAGCTCTCGACCGTGCTGTATCTTTACATTACTCACCTCTAGCCATTCTTATTGAGCCGGAAACTGCTCTACAAGAAGAATGGCGATTGCTTAATTCTGCGGTGGTTGACCACCTAATTGAAAGCATGGTCACAAGGTGTAAACTTTGTATACAGATGAGGGGGATCACATACCCTATTAATGTGTTTTTTCCATTTTATGCTGTTTATTTTCACTTTATACATAATTCTGTTTAAGTCTCTAGTATGTCATTATCTGATAACTTCCAAAAACTTAATATTGTTTTCATTTCTGTATATAATTATTGATTTTGTTTTATGCATAAATATATATGCTACTTTCCTGCCGAATTTTGTGTCAATCAAAGCAGTATTAGTTGATTTTTTTGCATTTTACATCTTCGTGCTTAACTTTTGGAAGTGAGTGTACAATGAAATTTCAATTTCAGCTAATTCGGTTACAATGTAACTGCGTTATAAATTCTACATACAGAATCAAATTATAATTGCAGTTAATTCAATTGCAGTGTGAATGCAATTGCTATTAATTCAATTTCAATGTAATTGCAGTTACAATTAATTCAATCTCAATGTAATTGCAGGTAAAATTAATTAATTCAATTACAATGTAACTACAATTACAGTTAATCCAATTACAATGCAACTGCAATTCCAATTAATTTATTTAGACTGCAACTGTATTATAAAACAGACGATTACAATGTAATTGTAATTTTCCAATTTATAATTGCAATTGCATTACAACTTCAATATTATAACGGCAGCTATAATAATAGTGTATGCTCATTAACTAGAATTACAATGTAATTGCAATTAAATTTGATAGTACTCATGAGTCATGTCTTGGAAACTGTCAGACAAGATGAACGGAAATAATCTAGAAGGAGCTTTCCGCAATTGCTGCCAGTGCATTTCTAACATCATGGCATTCGGAATTACAGTTTACCTGGGAAAATAATTTCATTTTTGGCTTAGCAGTAACCAAGTAATTAAGACTTTTTTGAATAGCGGTAGATTGTTTCAGGTTTGAATACCTGCAAAAATTTTGGATGTCAGGATACCTGCCTTACGTGATTTTCCTTATGTGACACCATAAACATAGTTTCACTTAGAAAGTCATCCTTTGTCTTAGATGCTTTGCTGAGTTCAGTTAAACTATAGGTTTACTTTTAGAATTTTTCGATGCGAGGAAATTGAAGGAACCCACTTTGCCCTTCCCGGGATGACTCAGGACTCAGGACCTCCTGCATATACGTAGAACTTGTTTCCAGTTACACTTTTCGATATCAGGAAAACTGCAGAAATCCGCTTTACCCTCGCCAGGATTCGAACTCCGGATTTTCAGCATACGAAACAAGGCGTGCAGAAAGGAGAGAAAAACTGCTTTATAAAACAAGTACTTATGCTGTTGCTTATGCTCACTTGTCTGACGTAGTCAGCCCAAGCCCACGAAATTCCTCGTGGCAAGGAGCGGTAGATAATGTCTGTCGTTGGCAACAGGCTTGAGCACCTTACAGGTGACACTGCGATTTAACTCAGTTCCGCCCCCCAATTTTGATGGAGAGCACCTTGGGGGGCGGGTTCTAGGGTCTTCCATTCCTCTTCCCTTCCACCAAACCACACGACAGGATTTTCGGATCGCCATATATTTAAACTGCTGCCATGCCGCACCGACGCTATACATTTGCAAACATACATGCCATCTCCGGGATTCGAACCTGGGCTTTTTGACACGGAAATCAGCGACGCTAACCACTATCTGGTTGGGCGGCACAAACTCTCATACTTTTGCTTCACAAATATACACGTATTTATTTTTATCCGAAGTATTTTCTGCATAAGCAATGCGTTTGCAGCAAAATTTACTTCGGATTATTTATTACAAATAGTTGTGTATTTAATAAAAGCGTGATGCCATTACAAGGTATTTGTCCCACCTTCTTCGCGTGCCTTCACGGTGTAGTGATCAGCACACTCGACGCGTAACCGAGAGGTCCGCGGTTCGATTCCCGGCGAAGGCGTTGCTCATTTTTTCATATCTTCCGCTTCCAAATAAATCCTAATGACTCTACACCGTTACTAAAAGTAGTAGTTCAGTCTTCAGATACTTCTTAATAATATTATGTTTATTTATTTCTACCTTGAAGGCATAGGCTATAATCGAAGTAGGTATACCAATTGTAAAACATAATGTAATTTAACTACTTGCTGAAAGTGCTGGTTATGTTTAGTAAAGGCTTATTTTATAATTAATATCTTTATCGCAATTTGGAGTAAGGTCATTTTACTTCATTCAACGACCTCATTGGCCAAGCGCAAAATAGCTTACGTTATTAGTTTTACTCGGGTTCAAATTTCAGCCAACGGGTTTGTTAGACTTGCCTGTTTGTGCTTTTTCTCATTGTGATGTAAATACAGGTTGGATTACACTTATTTGAATATGGTGAAACTACGAGGGCTATCTCCATAAGAGGACGGAAGACTTTCGGAGGGAAATTTGCTCGTATTCAGATTACACATGGGAAAAACCACAGAAACCACCTATACAGCCAGTAGGATCGAGCGAAAACCAGATCGAACTATCATTTTTCAGCGGTCTTTACCAACTAATTAATTTAACTTATGTGAATACGAGCCAGTTTCCATTAGAAAGTCCTCCACAAAAGCATTTGTCTCCGTAGCTTGACAGCTTTTGTGTGCTTTGCCTTAATCTATATAAGCTAACCTTCCACCGGAACAGTCATCTACGAGCACTTAACATAATTATGCTTGTTGAAATAGTTCACGCAGGTGCATTTACATCTAAATTAATAATGCTTTCTAACCATTTAATAAACTCGTATATGTTGTATTTAATAAGTAATTCGTAATCAATATTTTTGCTACGCATTACAATTAAGCTGGATGATAATGAATCAGAGTAATTTTTTTCACCAGCTATGGGGATCAGGGATACATCTGGATAAGATTAAGAAAATTTGTTTAGGCAGTTATGGATCCCTTTGTTGAAACAGGAAGGTTAAAGGATATTTTGTGATTTACTTAATGTGTGCTATAAAAGAAAGACCCGTTTCTCTTAAAAAAATCCTCCACAAAGGTATAACTTTCCATAGGCGTACAGTCTTCCCTTGCTTTCCCTTTATCGATTAATTCAAATACATATGGCTATCGGCTACTTCTTGTCAATACATTTTGCTTTAATTATATTTCTTTTCAATATTTACTGAAAATACGCGTAGTATTTAACAAAGGATTTGTTCATAATTTATGTTGCTATTACAAACTGCGGTACTTGCAGAAGTTAAGCAGGATAATGCCAGATAGAAAATAATAATATTTACCTTATACGCGAATATCTTATTTTATTATTAAACAACTGGTTATCTAAAACAGAGAACTGTTTTAGGTATAACTTAAATTAGTAAAGAAACAACCTTGCATTTAGCATAGATTTAGCAAAAAAAGGTTGTTTCTTTACTAATTTAAGTTTCACTTTGGCGTGTTTCTCTTCTTGTTTGCTTTAGACATGTTGTCATTTACCGTTATTTTCAATTATCACGATTTCGTTAGGCTATGTAACTGAAATTATCACATGCAAATACTTATGATAATATAATTACATATTGTAATTATGCAACTGCAACTACAATTACACTTACAGTTTGTAATTTTAATTACTGTAAATAATAACAATCTAATTCCAGTTACATTGTAATTGTAATCAGATTTCACGACTGCAGTATAATTGTAAATGCCAGCTGTAATTACTTTACTAATTAAATAATTATAATTATATATTGCAATTATGTAACTAGAACGACAATTACATTGCCATTGTAATTAGAATACACAATTACAACATTCAATTACAATACAATTCTAATTACAATTATATTGTAATCAGAATATACAATTACTTTGTAATTACAGTTACAATGTAATCGCAATTACATTGTAATTGTAATTAGATTTCAAGACTGAACTGTGGTTGAAAAATTGTAATTGAAACTAGATTATATAATTATTCTGTAATTATACTGCAGTGTAACTGCAATTACATTATAATTGTGATTAGATTTCTCAATAACAATACAATTACAATTGCATTTACTCGCAATTACAAGTAACTGTAATTGAAAAAGCAATTTTAGTGTAATTGTAATTATAGAGTTACTCCATTTACACTCGTCCAACTATGCATGGAGCTTAGTGCAAAGCGTAGTAGTAATATTTAGAAGACGCCTTGGTTGTCATGTCTCTTTCCGGAAATCTCACACTGCAAAAGTAATTCGTTAATGAGCAGAGTTAGAAAACAACATTAATGAAGCAGTCTGAATTGTTATTAAAGGAATTCTGAAGAATATATTTAATTACGTAGAGTGATGAGTACGAATGTGTCTGGATGCCAAGCAGAACATTTCCAGTATCTTTGCGAATGGGGCTACAAGGCCATGCACTGTCATGGATATTGTTAATCGTATTTCATTCTTCCTGTGGAAAGTGTGTTACAAGTCATTACCAATTCAGTGAAAAAGGAGGTAATATTGGTAAAATACCTATTACTGTGTAGCAAGGTTATCATCACAAGTTTAAATTTAAATTACGTTTTTTTTCTACGATTCTATATTTCCTTTTGATACAAAGAAGCTATTAGACTAAAACAAAAAAATAAATTTCAATTTTGCTTCAGTGATAACAACAGTTGTTCATCGCAGAGCACAAACATAAACGAGTATTCGAAAACATTAAAGGCTTTTAACAAAATTACTTTAAAAGAATCTGAAATGAGTTTAAACAATTTTCTAAAATATGCAGTGAAAATCAACAGAATATTTAATTAAAGTTTGGTCAATACAGTCAAATAAATGCTTTTGCTTCCGGAAGTTCGAAACTATGCGAAACTAGAATATTTGCCCTTAAAATAGAAAAATATGTTAAAATATATTCGTGAAACTACTCTTTCCTAAACTATGCAGCAGTAGAAAAAAATAACCCTCTTCGCTCTTGTATTTATTTCATCTTTTCTTCTTAATTATACAATAGGTGGAATAAATGAAAATTTTAAAGACCTCCCATAAAAGAAGAGAACTTTTTTCAGCATCAAATACATTCGATTAAATGAAGAATTCCGTTATAATCACAAACTTCGAACTCTGTATTTATTTTATTTTATTTTACATCCAAAGCCGTGCAATGTATTTCAGAAAAGGTTGGTAATGAAAATGTATTGCCGAGCTTATTATTTTTATACTGAGGCAGACAAAAAATAAAGGGAACATAAAGGAAATGCTGTATGTAAATATGAGAAAATAATGGGCATTTTTTCGAATATATTTTTGGATACTTTGTTTGAAAACGCATCGAAATTAATTTCCGTTTAATCGAAATCGTAAGGAACGCGACCAATAAGAAGAATTGATATAAAGCTGCATTTCATTCTCTCTAGGGAAAAGAAATGAAAAATATTCAAATTTATATTCTTTCACAATGGTAGTTTTTTTATTATGGTAAGAATGTTTTTCTGAGTGTTTATTTTGTTGAAACTTCATATATGCTGCAAATAAAACTTTTGTTATACAATTAAGACAATAAAATTTATCGAGTGTATCGAAATAAATTACTGTTTCTCTTTACAAATTTCTTTCCTTAGAAACTTTGCATTCCATTTCTTTCTTTTCATTATCCACCATGTTTTTTTCTTTTAATTACAATGAGAAATTACTCGCTGATACGTAGATACGTGTGTTGTTTTACCAAGCACACAGTTATTAAAGTAGCTTTTGCCTGGATCCTGAATTGATGCCATTTTGGGTCTGACAGGACGAAAATGCATGAAAGGGTCTCCGAAGTGGAACAAATTACGAAACAGAAACAATTGTGGCAATTTATCGACTCTGCATAAATTACTCATCTTAGCATTTTTACCTAAATTTATTTAATGAATTAAAAAATTAACGTACACCAGAGGCTAAAATTGTAGAAACTTTTCGAATATGTTTTGAATGGATCGAAGCTCATGTATTTTTGAGGTCTGATGGCTCATAATATCATTTTTGCTTGGAGTATTGTCATATAGTATACATCAACAGGAGAATAATTTAATAAAGAACATACGCAATCAACCATATAAGTTGAGGGTTATTTTATAAGAGCAGCAATTATAAAGAAGAAAATTGAAATACATCGAAATGTCCAAAAATTCTTACCATGCCAGTTAATACTTAGTTGGGTAATCCTTAGCGTTAATCACTGACTTACAATGCCTACCAGTGGAATGAATGAGATGCTTTTTATTTACAGGTTTTCTAATGTGAAACCGAGATTAAATCTATATCCATATTTATTGTTATCCATATTTTATTGTTGAGTTGTTTCATCCTACAAGTTTTAATTAAGCGGTTCCATAGACCATTTCCATTTAAACAATTTCCTTACACGGTTCCATGGAGTTAGAGTATAGACTATTCTCAGGGATACCAGTAGCGGAAATATGTGTATTTTGAAACGAAGTTTTGCGCACAGCAACAACATAACAGAGAATTGAAACCTATTAAAATATAAATTATTGCAAATTTATTTGAGCATTGATTGCGCATATTCTGCTCACACCGTTTGATGTCATACAACCCAGATAAGCTGGGTATGTCATGGTAGGTGTAATGCAAGTAGAACTTCGATTCTTCTCCTTACATACCTTATGATGCCATTATTTGCCATCAATAACTTTGATCTCATCACTCCAAATAACACTGTCTTAACGATTACGCTGTCCAGTAAATGTGGTCTTTAGCTCAGTTTAATGTTTTTATCCTTTGTTTGGGAGAAATTTGGACTAAATTCGTACGGTTTGCACGTACAATTCCTGTACTCAACTTTATACCAGACCGCGCCATTTCTTTGTGCTTGCACCTAGATGATTTTCTTTTATCATTTTCGCACAGTTTTTTAGTTCTGTCAACGCTTGATGTTGTGCATCTTTTTCTGCCATTATCAGTCTGATTTTATAATGAATAATTCGCCTTCCATCTTTTCAAAAATTTAGAAGTTCATCTTCGGTAAAGTGTTTACCAATTTTCCTTCTAATTTCTTCATAACTACTGCCTTGTTCAGTTAATGGTATCTTACATCGCTTTCTTGTTGGACAGTTAATCCTTTGGGCTATTTCTTTAGTACATTTTAAAAGCTCAGTAAATTAAAGAACACACACACCAAAAGGCAATAAAGAAGTAATAAAACTTTTTAGCAATCTCATGATGTGCAGAAAAATATCTTCCTTTAAGCTGCAATACATGACATTATTAGTTGAAGCCTACTACAATCTGATTTGTTCATTGTCATAAAGAGGTGGTATTTGATTGGTCTTCTAAGTTCTCACGGGCTACATTCAAGCAAAGGATAACTGCTTTACATTAGAGTAAGCTAATCGTGGTTCTTTTTCTGGTTATTTGTCAGTAACGTTTGGAAGAATAGAGAAAACTTATAGGGTTATTCAGTTTTACTAACAGTTATTTTAATTTGTGATCTTTATCTGAATTCTCTTATTTTCTCCTCGCAGTTTCTCCCCAGGCTGTAAATGAGTTAGTGGGAGCGAGAGTATTTAAACTGTTGGAGCGAAAAGATTAGACAGAGCATGATTTTGCTATTGAGAGCTCACGTTAAGTTACTATCAGCTTTTAACCTTAATATTAGGTACGCATTCTTGCCGCCGAATTATTATTCCGCCGGTTTAGGTTTCTGAGTCAACATGCTAGCTTAAATTAAATTGTGTAGTCTTGCAGTACTCTTTAATTTTAAATTTAGTATTAGATTATCTTTTAAGTTCTCACCGCAAGTGGTAGGTGTTTTTGTATTCATTAAAAGGATCTTTTACACCCTTCGCCTTGTTGTGTTCATCTTCAAGCCTGTGCGAAACTTCGTGAGGATCAGTATCTAGGTTTATCAGTATCTACATTTTATGATAGCTAAGAAAACTAGATCTTACAAACAGAGCAAAATTTGATGATATTTCGACAATATTTTTGATTAAGGTAGAGTTCCATTAATATATAATTTTAATGATATTACTCCAAAATAAGAAAGGTGTTGTGTGCCATTAAACCTCAACAATACATATTTTCTAAAAGCTTTCACAATTTTGGCAAAGTTGTGCAAGTCCTCTTTTTAAACATCATTGTTATTGTTAGATATCAATCAATACCAATTAAAATTTATGTGTATAGTTTATAATGTTATATACCTTTTGGGAAAATTTTGTGTGTTTAAATTCCTATTAAGACAAAAAGTTAAATTACATTTTTTCGAATTCAGAAAACGTTAGTTCTTTAATTATATTTTTATCACAACCTAAATCAAAAGTTTACATGAAGGAAAATTGATAGAATATTTTCAGAAAATGTTTAACAGGCCATTTATATAAATATCCAGGTCAATTACGAAATTTTCCTGTTTATGATGCTTTCTTTGAAAATATATAATTGCAATCAATCTTTCCTTAGCATGGAATATACTAAAAGCGAATGAAGGTAAATATTTGTGATGAATATTTTGAATATTCTCTTTGTAATTGCTCTTGCTGCTATCAGATTACATGTAGGTACACTGACTGCATATTCATATTAAAATTGTACTGCTTAATTTTTTCACAGCAGTTAAGTGATGGATTAAAAAATAAGTATAATTTTAGTAAGTGCAGTCAGTTTACTGCTAATTTTGTCACTTCTTATTTAGATGATACTGACTAAAAGCTCCAAATTCCCGAATAGTCCGTTCATAAATCATGTACTAGGTAATCCTTTCAGGAAAGACATGCTGTTTCTTGAAATTTTAAAGATTTTGATATATATATTTTTTTTACTTTAAAAAGCGTAGATGAATTATTACTCTAACGGCTTTATTTCGTTCGAATCTTTTAAGCTTGTTGCTAAAATTCTAATTATTATTATATTTAATGTGATAACCAGTATTAGGAATATAAATAGCTGTAGCAAGGCAAAGTTAACCTAGCAGTATAAATGCAAACATAAAAATCTTAATCTTCAGAGGGAAATGAATAAGAGTCCTTAGCACAAGACGAGGGAGATATACGTTTTCTTTAAGCACAAATATGAGCAAAGATACAGGTTTCTTGATTTAGGAACCCTTTTTCTTGTACTTCGGAAATCAGGAGATACCGATAACCAAATAGACCCCACTGCACCTTGCCAAAACGATACAGATTAACATCATGTAATCTTTAACATCAAGACGATCTAGTAAAGTAACGTTGATCAGTAGGCGCAGAGGCTCCACTAACAGCTCCGGAGCTGAAGGCGTTGGAATTTCATAGAGTGCATAGAGGTTGAAGATCTAAGAAGCAGGCAAAGGTACCTTAATACGACGTGAGCTTCAATCAACTGAAGTAGATGGGCTTGCTCTTGTTTAAGTCGAACTCTATGATGCCATTTTAAGCTATACGGATATTAATCACTAATTTCTAATAATTATCTTTAAGTTAGAAAACAAGCAGAGTTAGAAAACTCTGATCAAAAGTAGCATAAGCGAAACAAATAAATTAATTCGCATAAATTTAAACTCTAAACACAACAGCATAATTTTTAAATATAAAAACAGTTTTTTACTTTTAATTCCGTACAGAAATAGTTTTTATTTATGAGAATATTATGGAGGCCGTGCTTTGTAGTTTTCAATCGTTTCTTTCATGCAAGTATCAATATTTTATGCAATTTACAAGCTGGAAATATGTCGTTTGATACTAAAGAGTCTTTGTATGATGGCAAATAAAAAATACATAAAGAGCATGCAATTTTCGGTTATTTAAAGTCGTTTGTTCTTCATTGATTGACCATTTGAATTTGCTCCATGTTTTAGAATATTAAGTTTCATCATACTTATTCTTTAGGAAAAGTTTGATAGCAAGTAATTTAATTAAAGATTTCAGTATGAGAATCGAAGTCTCTTCGCTATTTAGTTAAAATTTCGTTATTATGAAATGCAGCGTTTTTTTCGTTAAGCTCCGAATGGTTTTCTCTGACAGAACAGAATAATGATCTTCATAAAGAAAGCAGAGATTTTTGTCCATGTTTTTTCCGATTTGTTACCCAGATCTACACCTCATCTTATAGTTAAATTCGTAAAAGTGAGATGAAAGTACAATAGTGACATCGAATCTTTTGTTAATTTTCAAGAGAAACAGGATCATTATTTTTAAAAGATTAGTCAATTTTAAACAAAATTTTAGGAGTTTTTATTGAGAAGAAAAGTAATGACCAATTTTCCACCTTTCAAATTCAGAGGGCCCGATTTCTGGTTTTCCTTTGTAAAGCAAATTTTGAGCATTGAAAAGCGTGCCTTTCTCTGCCATGTCCTTTCTTCTTTTGTAAAACCTTCGCCAGCAAAATTCTGGTGTTTTCCATGAGCTAGCATTTTCAACTCTTCATTTATAGTCCCCATCGAATGAGAGATATGAAACATAACAAGTATGCCGATCAGCTTTGTTATCTTATCCAAAGTGTAACCTGTGTCTGGCTCTTTGAAAGAGACTTCCAGTACCATGCCACATTACATGGGAAAGACTTCTGCTTTTATTTCGCGCATTTTAAAAGAAGTAGACGGATACATACTTTCTGTAAACATGTATAGAATATGTATAGAATATGGATACATCAAAGAATAAAACTGATAGAACTTCACGAAGGAATAACCTAAGTGAGACCTATCTTACAACCTACTGGATCATCAAATTAGGCGGACACGAGCCAGCTCATCTTAGCCCTGTGTGGTTGGGCCTGTCAGACATCACGAGGAATTTAATATCTTCATTCACTTATTTATTATATTTTATTACGGATAACGAGAACGGCACTTGTGTTAAATATTTCTTCATATTTGCATGAAAATGTTGATTTTTTCTTTAAACATACGCCAAATCAAATTTTAAGCGCATATCAGGACCGGAAGACGTTAACGTTGTGTACATTTGTTGCGTGTAATTTCAATAGTTTTCTGGTTGAATATGCTCAGTTATATGACCTAAGAATTTCATTTATTATGGCATATTTGAATCAGCAATAATATTTTATCCGAAGTGTATCAACCGAACGTGATCAGTAGAATATACAAAAATTGCATTGCAGAGTCCTGTACAATTCTTTTGAAATCAGGAAACGTGAGAAATCAACGATGCTCTAACCAGGATCCGAACTCTGAGCCTCATGATTGCTACTCGAAAGTGCTTCCAATGACACCTCAAAAGCACGCGGTAAAGGTGCGTGTAGAGTCATAAGGTTATTTTGAAGCAGGAAATGCCTTTTTGCAGTGCCCTTACCAGGACTCGAACCTGTACCTCTCGAATATCCGCCAATTGTGCTACCATTGCACCACGAATGCATGCTGGAAGGAGAGAGAAAATAACCTCATATGTAAAGCAGAAATGTGAAAAATGGTAAATGAATAAAAGCGAAAACCGAAGAATAAATTTTTCGCTTTAAATTGAAACAAAAATATCAAAAATGACTGCAACGGTCTCTTTCTGTCTAAGGCGAGCACGTTGAAATGAATTTTATATTTTAAATTCCAAACTGGATAAAGTATGCTATTTTTTTTAATCTGAAATTGTATCATACATTTAAAAAGTATATAAAGGGGACGGATATTCATACATGCATCTAAAAGGAACAAAATCACACAAAGGAAGGCGACGAAAGACTCGAAGGAAGACGAGATTCTTAAAAATTTCGCATTAATGTAAAAAAAGTCCCGTTGAATGTTTGAGCTTAATGCAGGGAATCGTCCCATATAGAGCATGGTTTGATGCGTGGAGAAGTACTACGCATAGTGAGCAAATATTCAACATGTGTTTCTTTTGTATTAAATGTGAAGATATAAATGATGTTCTTGTCAGTTATGATACCGAATATTCATAAATTATAAATAATGAAAAGCAGAAGACCCTTTTTTGAAAATGATTAGTTTTAGCTTTTTGCAAAATGGAAACAGGCCGAGTCATAAGTTGTATAAAGTATTGAAAATTTGTTTATTCTTAATTAATGAAAATTCTACAAGTGGTTTAAAAATTTTTTAAAGAAGAAAAAGATTAAACAAAATCTGAGTGACATATTGCTTATGGTGATAAAATTTGCAAATTCAAACTTTATTTAGGCTCAAATCTTTACTTAGACAACCAGCAACTCCATGTTCCTTTTGTTCCTTTTAAAGGCACGTAAAAATAGACAGCACTTTAACATTTAAGAGTATTATGGAGATTTAAAAGTTACTTATTTTTGCAAGCTTTCATTTAGCTCATTCGTGGTGCTTGTCGCTATGGTCAAAAGTTTATAATCAATTTTTAAACTACCTCCTGATAAGCTATCAATTTCGAAACGCACCATATATGTGAAGGAAAATGTATTGTGATGAAGCGATTATTTAAAAGTTCCATTTATATATTTTTTAAAATTTAATGCTAGAACTAATTTTTGCAAGTAAATTTAAGAATTCTTCATTTAAAGAACAAACTGAAAATCTTTGAAATTTATCGCTTGCCTTATCGGATAGAACGAAAAAATATTTTTTAAATGAAATTTTCAAGGCAATTTCTAGTTCTCGGCAATATTTGGGACTCGCTCGATTTTTTTTGATTGTTTAACTCCCGAGTTTTTAAAATTTTAAAAACTAAATTTAAATAAAACCATGCTCTATATGGAACTATATCATAAACTCAAATGCATGAGTTACAAAGTTTTTAAATTTTCACAGATTATAAAATAAACTATAAGCTCTCTTTTATAACCAGAAGGATAAAAAACACTAACTGGGGATTTTCTACAGATTTTTTTAAAAATTTAATGTTGAAATGACTTTTCTGTACAGATCTTCGCTTAATGAGTAGACTGAAACTGCCAGAATTTATTGTATGCAACATCAGCTAGGGGGGGGAATGATGTTTATATTACATTTTAGCATAATTTCTGATTTTCTAGCAAGACATCTGTGATTGTATCAACCATCTGATGTAACAGAATTGTTGGAAGTAAAAAAATAATTATTCATTATTGAAAAATATTTTTCAATTGAATATTTTAATTGATAACCTGTCATTGTGATAAAAAAATGAACAAAAAAAAAATGAAAACACGTTTTTTGTGAAATAAGTATTTATTTAAAACTTATAAAATAATTGATGGTCTAAAAGGAGAAAATATTTTGTTATATAGCGTAGCGAAAACATGAGACTGAATAGTTATCTTTACAAAATTTATCAAGCGTTTCGTATCACGAATAACAAAAGTATGGGTGCTTAAATAAACAAATCAAATAATCGAATTGCATTGTCAAAAGTGTAAGCCATTAGTTTTTATAAATTTATCAAGGGCGCACCACGTTCTTATTATTCGCGATATAAAATTGTACAAAAATTTTGTAAAGAGAGTCATTTCGTCGCTTTTCCCTAGGAAACAAGACGAGAAACTAATAGTCAGTTTTTCCGATTTAAAGCATTTTTGCTTTTAGAATCTTAAACTACAACTAAATAATAAAAGGCTTTTAAAACTGAAAATTTCGAAGCAAACCTTTAAATTAAACGAACATTAATACTTCTGAGTTTTAATTCATTCACGTTTCCACATTCAATTTAATAAAAATTCAGAATCACGCTTGTGAATTTAAAAATCAAGAATTAGTATAGCAATGACTAAACGTGCTTATTTTAGCAAATTACACATAGAACAAAAAATGCCTGAAGATGAAGTAATTGAAATGTTTGAGTTAATAACACCTGTAAGCCTAGAGAAATTCTTAACAATTAATTAATTAGAGATAAATGTACGTAAAATATTTGAATAAAATACGTACGAGAATGTGAATATATATATATAAACAAAATATTTTTTTTTCAAGGTGATAAAGTAATAAGAATCTCAGTTAATGAAAACTTAAATATTTAAGGTTAAAATTATTTCGCTTCTCATTGTTTGTAATCTCCGACAGATATAGAATTATATTCTAACGTTGATAAGCTCTGCGTCTTATCGTAAATTTGGGCGCATTATCTCTTCATGTAAAATCAATAACCATCTGATTCGCATTTACAAAATTTAACTCCAGTCTTAAAAGCCGTAAGCTATAATTCCACTAAGAGTTTCTCGAAGCTATGAGCTCTAGCAATTTCTTTCGATTCCTCGCCATTTTCTCCTCAATGTAACTCTGAAAAGTAAAAACTTTCGATACTTCCCTCTCCTGTTCCACTGCCATCAAGAAGAACCTTCTCCAGTTATAAATTGTCAAGCCTCCTCCCGAAATACGTTTCCTCCTTTGAGAACATTCTTTTAATGAGATTTCTTCTTTAAAGCTTGGCTTTAATGTGAAAAGCATTCCCGGCTTAAGCCTTTCTAGTTGTAGAGGCTGTAGGTTTAATTTCTAGCTGTGTAGAGGGCGTGCGTCTCATTGCAGATGTGTGAAGTTAAAATGGATTCTTTTAATTCAAAACTTCTTGTGATTTATGGGATTAAATTATAAGGACAAATTTAAAAATGTTTACTCCCAGCCATTTCCTCAGGGTTGAGGTTATCAGTCTCAGATCTTTATTTTACGAGCATTGCTTCATCAATTATGAAATTTAGACTATCACTAACTTAGAAGTAGGAAACCAAGATGAAGACTGAATTAAAACTCTTTTAATTTTCCACCGGTTGGAACTGAGTTAATTATAGGATTATGGAGGATTATTTATAGCTCTTTTTTCCACTTATTAATCTCAGTTCCTTATTTTGTTATTATTGTTTTTTAAATTAAAAAATTTAGGCTATAAGTATTAATGCGAAAAATAAAAGAATCGCAAATTTTTAATCACAAGGGAAAGTTTGTTGAATTACTTTGTTTAGTTTAAACTGTGAAAACTGAAAATTTAATGTTTAAAGCATTTTCTATATTATTTCATATTTATTCTCATGCCCTATCTCATATTTCTTGTCAAGCATCTGAACTTTAGTTTTTATTTATGTAGTACAGAAATCTAAGTCACGGATTGTTTAAAAAAAACTCTTATTTTTTTAACTCATGTACACAATGGTTTTTAAACGTACTTTTTCAACGTACCCCTCTGGTCATGAACATAGGTCTAATCTACCCCTAAGAAAAAATTCAGCCAAATGATAGGTTTTCAAAAGCATTTATGAATTAATTTTGCAAGAATTTATTTATTTTTTATCTAACCAGTTACTTTATGTTCAGTACCTTTCCATTTTCCTACCAGAATGCTAATTTTAATTCGAATTTATTCAGATGAGGTGGTAAGAGATGGTATTTAAAGGAAGGTTTTAGACTGTTTAGTCAGAACGTGTTCCTCTTGCTGAAGGCCATGTTAACAGTTGTGATTCTACTACAGCATTCTGCCTTCGGCGCTGCATCATTCTTGCCAATAGTGCTTGTCATGCTAGCATAGGCTTGGGCAAGCTTGTGCGTTAATCAGTTCTGCATAGCCTTTGTCAAAATTAACTTAGTTTTAATTGGAATTTCTGTCATTTTCAGTTATGTCATAAATTGCTGGCTGATTTTGTAAGCACAAGAAGTAACTTGTGTTAAACTAATTATTCAGTTCTTAGTAAAAGGGTCTTTTACACCCTTTTTACGTTCTCTGTCCTTTTACTTGAGATACAATATTACTTGTTTTAGTATTAAGCTTGAGACCCTATTTAGTTTATGCTTCCCAAGAAGGTGAGATTCTACAATTTCTAAAGTGTAGTTAGGTGCATGAAATGCATGCTTTTAGGAAATGTAAGACAACTTTTACACTAAGCTGTATTTAACTCCCAGAAAAATATCCACAAATTCTTCAATAAAACCCTACTCGGTTTTAATTGCATTCACACTTAATTTATTTATTAATCCTACTGGGTTTTATTGTATTTACAAGTTCTGGGTTTTATTGTATCTACAAGTATTCTTTTATATAGTTTATAACAAACTTTTCAGAAAAGAAAAGAATGAAAGCTGTTTAATCAAAGTTTCTGCCTAATAAAAAATTTTTTCAAAGCTTTTTATCTGGTCCTAAAGAGGAAATTTTTTTTTGCGTCCCTACTATTAAGGTCTGGCTTCGCCTTTTCAAATTTTGGAAGACCTCAGCTGATAGAAACTAGACAAAATTACCGTGTCTCATATTAAATTAAATAATGTTGTTAAATTAATATTTAAAGGTAGAATTTCTCCTAGTCCGTTCATGCAAAAGAGCAAATTAAAACAGTCCTACCTCGATAACTGAAGATTTTTCCTTTGTTTTTCATATCAGAGTGCAAAAAGTCCAGAATTATATGTTTTTCGTTTTATAAAAAGTGTATTTTCTTCACCAAATGTTGTTTTCAAATCATTTACGCAGGTTTTTACAATTATAACTTCTTCTGAAGAGTGCAGTTTATGAATTTTGAATGTAAAGTAATCTTATTGATCTGTTTTATTAAAATACATTGACCATTCCAAAACATTATGACCATTAGCAAAACATTCCAAAACATTATTGAGCCAAAACATTACGACCATTCCCACATTTTGCAATGAACTCAGCTGGATGACGTGGAGGGCACATGATTAAGTGCGAATGGTATTTAACTGCTACCGGAAAAGATAAGGAATCATTCTTGCACTTACTTTTGCAAGTGATGGAAAAAGCTGCTGTTCTGAGCGGATTTGATAGACAGCAGATTGTGATAGCCCGAAGACGCGAAACTAGTATCTCCGAAACTGCACTGCTTTAAGTTGTTTGCGATCTACCGTTGTTAGTATTTATGCAAGATGGATAAATTGCGGTGAAACCAGCAGTAGATGCTAAGATCGCCCATGCATCATGAAAGAAAAAGGATGTTAAATTGTCTCGCTTGGTACGGCAAATTGGCGTCAGACCAGTGGCTCATCTGACCGGCCAATGCAATGCAGGTTCAAGTGCAAGTGTTTCGGAACAAACAGTTGAGCGGACACTGTTGAATATGGGACTGCGTTCTTCCCAATTGGAAATGCAATTTTCATAACAGATAATTTTGTAGAGACATTAGGGATTTTTTTATGCGGGAAAACACGAGAAATGAGCAAGGCCCTCGCCGAGACGCGAACGACGGACTTCTCGAAGTAAGCGCCTAGTGTGCTGATCATTACACCACGAAGGCATGCTAAGAAAGCAGGAGAAATGCCTTATAAGTTTAATAACTTTATTTAAGTTTCATAATAGATAACACATATAGATATAAATTTTAACTCATTTCAGAAAGTTCTAAAAGCTAGAATTCAGAAACATACTTCTTGCAGTGCTCTGATACCTTTTCTGCTAATGAGGGTTGTACTGAAAGCCCAAGTGCGTAACTTAGCTCAGAACGATAATTAATTATTTGTTCTTAAATTACTGACCAGGTAAGTTACAATATCATTAGAACCCAGGTTCAACCGATAGTTAAACTTGATTCTCATAGTTTACTCAGGAAGACAAATGTAAAACATATCTGTAATTTAAAATAACCATTTTGATAATTCCTTTAGAATTTTCACCCTGTTTACAAATAATTTTCAGAATAATCATTAAAACTTTGCTTGAATACTTTCACTTGACATTATCCGGAAAATCTTAAGCAAAAATAACAGCATTCAAATAATGAATGAATTTATTACTCGATTTTCTTTGCCACAGTTAAACACAAGCACATTTAGATTTTGCATGTGTAAAACAGTTAAACGATAAATGAAAGAATTTTTCCTACTGTATACAAAGTTTAAGAGAAGAGACAACAGTTTATTTACTGGGCTCATCTTAAAGGATCAGAGAGCAAAACCTTTAAACAATCTTTTCTCTCACTCCCTTTTACATCCCTCTTTCATCATTCTCAATCTCTCTTTCTTATTTTTTTTCTGCTTTTCCCGGTTTTCTTCCCATTTAAAAATAACTAAAATTCCACATTAAGTCGAAACGATTTCCACATTAAGTCATTTCACACTTCCATTTTATATCATATTAGATATTTTATACTATACAATATGGTGAAATATAGTGCTACGCATTGAAGTTGGGACGCTTAAATATAATCTCGTGAATGGTGTTTCTACTCCATTTATGTCGGAGAAATGGAGAAACCTGTTTCGGGCCCCATTAAATTCTTTCCTCCAATCACTTCAGTATCCTTTCTAGTAGAACTACTGCAGATATTTTCTATAACAATAACGCTTTGAAAAATGTGTTCTAACAGCACTGCAATCAACAATAACTTCTACGTTTGATTTTGCTAATTTTTTAATGAATTTCTCAATTTGTTTACTGTTATAAATTTTTTTCCCAGTGGCGGACAGTAGCCATTATAGGCGTTGGCTACTACTGAGGCCGGAAGCGGCGGTCGCTATAATATAGAAGCATCTAGTAGGTGGGCAACCGTTGCCTCTTATGAAGAGACAAACAATTTACATCCGTGCCTTCTCCGGGGTTCGAACTCATGCTCTTCGAAACAGTAGTCAGTTTCACTAAGCACTGCCTAGGAGGCTCTTACTTTAAAATTAAACAGATTAAAAATACACACGAACTTCATGTGCTTCATTATCAAACAAAAACAAATCTATGTAACCTATATAAGCGACTGAATATTTATAAAATTTGTAAGTACTTAATGCTATAAGTTTTATGTTTAGAACCGCTGTTTAACAATGTCAGTTGGCCATAGGAAAACTAATGTTTTCATTAGTCCTAAGTGAAACCAGTCGTTGATTTTCCTCTATTTAAAATTTCGTTATTAATGCGCGAATTTTGCAAATAGAAGAAAACATTAATTCGATATTCATGCAAACAAGTTTATCTCGTGTTTACACAGAGTTAAAGGCCTTTATTCTTATAATAAAATAAACGTATAACTGAACATACGCATTTAAATTATTTATTACTAAATTAAAATTTAAACTTCATAATAACGTTTACGTTCACTTAAAATAGTCTTACATACTTAATAAAAACAAGAAATAATCATCATTATTACAACAAAAATTAAGTATCGGAGATAAGAAATGATTTACTTTTATACAACATCTACGTCACGAATACACAGTGCAGCGAATGTCACGTGTAAGTTGACAATCCTAGAACAGATGCCATTAAATTGATTCTTAGCTCAAGTTCCAATAAATTCCGCTACAGCATGAGTCTGCTACTCGACTTACTATTTGCAAAAGAAAAGCGAAAAAGAGAGGCATAGACCGATGAATGCAATGAAAGCCTCCATCGCGATTTCGACGCTAAATAGGCAGTTAGGAATTTGCAGCTGACGCCTTGACAAATTGTTCGACGGCTAAAATGATTCCACATGGTCTCGTCGCTTCGCATTGCATAGTAATGGCTTGTGCTCTCTTGTGAAGCTCACAAATTATATAAAGGCACTCGGCAATTGCCCTCTTGAATGAAGAATAGGGAAATAAGCACTGTGGAAATGCATTGAAACAAATATGATGTTTCGTAAACGTTGTACAATTTCAGAAATGATTGCTTCTACACATAGCAGAGCGCAACGTTGTCATATGTGAATAGTGAACAAGTGCACAGCAAACCAAATCCAAAATGCAAATTCTTTTCAGAAATTTTATTGGACATTTAACAAGCATAAAATCTATTATTGTGCAAAATGCCGATTATTTCGCCTTTCAGCGAAGTTTATGGTACACAGAAACCGATGTTCATTATTTTCATGCATTAGTGTTTTGAGGATGTATCTATTTATTTTTGAAAGTTAATTTTGAGTTAAAATAACTTTCCTGTCGTTCTCCTTTTTACCCAGCTTTTCTCCCCTTTTTTTGTTAATGAGACAGCGCGTTTTTATTCAGATTGAGGGAGAAAGGTGTGCTATTTTAGCAAAGGTTTCACAAATTGATTTTAGAGCGTGTTCTGCCTACTTGAAGCCACGTTGTTACCGTGGCTAAATAGAAATTTTACTCTGTGGCGTTGAATGCTTCTAGCTATTAGGCTTGTCTCGCCGGTTTTCTACAAACTAGAGCCTTCCTGCGCGTTACTTTATCCTGTGAGCCGTTATTCTCATCTAACTGCATTTACTTTTAGTTCAACATTACTTATTTAAGTGAAGTCGAAAGTGTTGGCTTGTGTAAACTAAAGCTGGGGCATTGTTACTTCTTTGTGTTCAAATAAAAGGGCTATTTATACTCTTCTTCTTACTTTGTCTGTCTAAAGTTTAAGACAAGAAGATTAATCCTCTATGTAGGAAGGCTTCCTACAGCTTGTGAATTTATGCTACCAAAGAAACTGAGACTATAGCGTTTTCTATATACTTGGAAAAACTGAAAGAAAGATTCAAGCGAATGGAAGAATAAAATTAATTATTAGATAAATATTAGTTTTTGAGTATTGTTTATTAAATGTACATGCGAATGAAAACAATGAGAATTTAGCTATTATTAAAAAAAGTTCGAATTTCCTTTGTAATGTATTTTATGTTACTTAATCAATTTTTATGATTCTGACCTTTACTATAATTTATCCTTTCTGTTAGCCCTCACCAGGAAGCAAATGAGACTGAAGAGTATTTAAGGTGGGAATGCTTAATGTGTTGACAGTGAGTTTTTGCAGCTACTTTTGCAGCTTTATCCTCTACTGCCAGTTAATATTTAGGCTTTAGCAATTTGCTAGCCGACGTTAAATCGCGCCATTAAAATTGAACTAAGTTAGACTAAATTTGTGCTCCTTTTTGTTTTTAATTCAGGTTTGTGGTATTTTAAATACTTTCAAATGGCGAATTTTTAAATCTCCTCACAAGTTCCAGTTTCTGTTAAATTCAAGCCTAAATGAAAAGATTATTTAAAAATGTCATAAGATTTCACTGCGCGATTTTCAGATGGAGTGGTAATCAGCTTGCTCTTCTAATATGGTCTATCGACGGACCGGCTCCTTCGTTGGGCCACCTCCATTATTTTCCAATTATTGATAATAGGCGATCCCTATTTAGTATACTACACGAAGCTTGAAAACCGCCATCTTGATTGGGAATTGAACCACGCTCAAACAAGGTTGCTTTACAAGAAAATAACAGTTTTGTACTTTTCTTCTAATTTGTCAATGTAAAGAAAATATAGATATCAGTGAGACATTAATAGCATTTTAGTTGTTACTGATTATATTTAAAACTGTGTTCAGTCAGCGTTATTTGGCTATATTAACAATGGTTGTTTGCTTTATTATAACCGAAATCACGGACGTATTACACACCGACTGCTAGTTGCCTTCAATCAGCTAGCCCGCGTTGCTGTGAATGGGCTGGTGGCCCGACCATGGGCCACCAGCCCATTCACAGCCGTATCGAGGCTAATATTTTGTAACTTTTCCAAGATGAAGAATAAAACCTCACTATATCTGATTTAGTAAAAAGCTATCATGAGTAATTAAATCCATAATTAGACAATGATCTCATTTTCTTTCCTATAAAAATAATTAAATACCATTAATCTAATTTTAATTTAAACCGGAATATCCCTAATTTGTATGTAAAATGAATATTTTATTGAAATTATCGTAATGATTTTCATTTTTTCTTGCGTAATTTATGCCTATTTGTAATTGTTTTAAAATTGTATCTGCAAGAACTCAGCAAGAACTTTCAATAATGCGCACTTGTTACCGACTTTAAAACAGTTAAGCTAAGAGAAGCAAATATTAAATTTATAATATACGCTACAAATTTTTGCGATCTGATAGGAGCTTTGTGCCTTTTTGGCCTACATCTCTGATTTGATATTACCTAATAAAATCGGGGACACAACTATGAAAAGATGACTCCAAACTTCTAGACCGGAGAAGACAGTTAAAGGCTAAACTTCCATTGCTTTCAGTAAATAGGTCTATCAATTCCAACGAGGATTCATAGTTTTGTGTTATCTGTTGTGATAACTTCAAGGAAGACATGATTTAGTGTTTATCATGTAAAGTATGAGTGCATGAGGAATGTGCTGGTGCAGAAAGGGGATGAAAATGTATTATTGTGAAAAATGCAACTGAAATCATCAAGAACGAATAATTGATGCAGTAATTTGTGTAAGATTTATAACTTAATATTAGTGGTAGGCTTAATAATTATTCTATGCTATTTGAAAGTTTTGAAGTTACGGTTATTGTTCTTTTTATACTAGCCTAACTACAAATTACCCTCAAATTTAATTTTCATTGAACTGTTTCTAATAAATGAAATTCAAGTTATTTCGTAGATTCTCGCATTAGCCTTATTTTGTAATTATAAAGACTAAACTAAAATCCAACTCCTGATTCCTTATGGATAATGCAAAGCTATGAGTATGTTTCAATGTATTTCCAGTGGCCTGTGTTAGTTTCTAACAAGCATTTTATATTTAAGAATCACTCTCAAAATAGTTTTGAACATTTTATTGACTTGTACTAAGGTGATACTATATTGAAAAGAAAAAAGCTATTGGCACATTCATAGAAACTCTCCGGCTCAATGAAGGCGATAGGTTTCCTTCATTGGGCCAATGGCACCTACTTTTATTTTTCTGATATTTACTGAGCATTTCATAATTATAAAGTCTATTCCTACATATGTGTAGTATGAAAAGTAATAGTTACATTAGCATGAAAAAAACTGTAAACTTGCTAAATTTGACGATTTTAAGTATCATTTTGTAAAAGTGGCCCATCAATAGCA
>KK122552.1:137067-147942 GCA_000611955.2 Stegodyphus mimosarum
ATATGCAGTCTCAAACTCTGCTGGCCAGCATAAAAATACACAGGAATTTAATGAATCACCGAGCATGGTGCCTTTACCAATATTGATAGAGATTACTTAGTTCAAGAAATTTCTTAATTTACTCAGGTAAAAATTACATACATCAATTTAGCAATCCCTTAGGCAGTTATAAAACATTACATATTCAAGTAGACCCGTTGGAAAAAAATGATTACATTTATTCCTACATTCAATTACTCAATTAAAGGTAAAGTAGAATTTAAATTTTTAATCGTTCCTTAATTAGCAAAAGTTAAAGTTAATTCTCAACCAAAAATAGTAACAACTTAAAGTAAAAAGGTAAAATTTAGATAAGTTTACAAATTTACTATCCTGTCTTAATTCATTATATATAAATTTTAATTACATTCCAAGTTAAGGTTAAAAGTCCTAAATAGATTAATAGTGCAGCAGTTGCTTAAATACACAGCCTGGATTTAAGATCCAGCAGAAAAACCTTGACTAAAAGTTAAATAGAATTTAATTGGAAATTAAACACACATATAATTACTCCTTACATTAATAATTCATCACTGGAAAATTTACTTCAAATAATCAAATCTCTTAAAAAAAATTTTAAATTACCATATTACTTAGGAAACATGTTCACGGAATTTAAGTCGCAAGCTGTACTAAATTTCAGGTGAAATTAACAATCAAAAGGTTGAACTCACTTGAATGGAAGCGTTGAAAATTTAATTAAGCATTAACTCAACTTATAGATTTTTTTTTCCGGATGTCCCATTCATAACAGGTGTTGAACAAGGCTCTGCCGAACCAGTCCTTCGCAGATGTTGAACGAGGGAGTCCGGCAAGAAATCTGGACACCTGGATCAGACACTATGAAGATGGTAAAGTGCATTCGTGCAGCAAAACAAGAGCTCCTAAGGGTTCCTCCCTTTTCCGTCTATTCTCATTCATGCGAGTTGATGGTAGTACTCGAGTTGATGGTAGTAATTCGATGAGGAGAAAAACAACATTCTCGACTCCAACACGGGGATGGTAAAGTGCGGAGGAGTAAACTTCAAGTTGTTTTTTTTAGATGTTCATCTTTATCTTATTTCCCATCTCCGGCTCTTCCAGAGGAAGAAAAAATAACGTGTTTTTACAGCTGCGAATCCAAGGCAAAAAGGGCTGAGCATGGCCTTGCATGACGATTTTAATCGTCCAGAATCCAGAATTTTCGAAAATCACCAAATTTGGTGAATTAGTATGCAAATCTCGCCAAACACAAAACAGTGCTGCGAAAACTTAGTTTTTCCTTCTTCACACCAAAAAAAATTCCACCCTCGCCACCCCCTTCGCCAACAAGGAGGGGTGAGGGAAAGAATGCAACAACCCTACCACGCAACCGGACGCAGTACATGACCTTCACGAAGAAGTGCTCAAAAACGACCCTTATAGCAGAATAAATTTTTAGACACGAAATTCAACAATTTTAGCAATTAAATGGGCATAATTCTCCAACGGGGCGACGTACAGTCATGAAAGTAGATTCATAAGAAGGGTAAATTTTTTCTCTCTAAGAGGTATTAATTTCATCCATGTGAATAAAAAGGAAGTATTTTTAAATTTCAAATATTACGCAGAAACAACCGATTTCCCATTGTCTCCTTTTCCCGAAAGCTTTTACTATCGAACGCGTAACGTAAGAATGAGAACTCTGTTTAACTCGCATAAAAATAATTGATTCAATAACATAAGCAATACACTTCGTGAAGAAAAATTTAGAATAAGCATAAATTAATGCATATAATTTTACTCACTCAATAATTAATTAACAAATAACTGCAATTAACTACACATTAATCCATAATTCTAAACTAACCAAAAATCACTACATAACAGAGCCAATAGGTTATTTCGAAGCAGGAGTGATGAAAAATGAGCAAAGCCTTCGCCGGGAATCGAACCACAGACCTCTCGGTTACGCGTCGAGCGTGCTTACCACTACACCACGAAGGCATGCAAAGAAGGCGGGAGAAATACCTTATATACTCCCCCTTTTAAAGGACGACTAGGATTTTGGAGACCCAATCGCCAAATCCCGGTGGTGGAGAATCATCATCCACCATCTTTTTAGTTCGGGCGCCAGTGTGGAGACATTATTTTTTTTGAAAGCAAGAGATTTGAAAAATGAGCAACGTCTTCGCCGGGAATCGAACCACGGACCTCTCGGTTACGCGTCGCGCGTGCTGACCACTACACGATGCGAAGGAGGCGGAGAGAAATACCTTATAAGGTAACCCTACAACCAATAATCACACGGATTGAGATCTGGGGACCTGAGAAGCCAAGCATAGGGGAAGTGGTGGCTCAGCACGCTATCCTCGTCAAACGGTGTGCTCAAGACATCTTTCACACGTGCAACAATATTGGGTGGGACGCCATCTTGCATAAAAGTTATACCTTCCAACAAGTGTTTATCAGCCAGACTAGGGATGATGCGATTCTGTAACATATCAGCGTACCTTGCACCCGTTACACTGAAAGTTTGAATAGCAGAACCACGCATTTCCTCGAAGAAAAAGGGTCCGATCACGATTGATGTAATAAATCCACAAAGTACCGTGACAGCACCCGGAAGAAGCATTCTGTACCGCGCTACGCAAATGAGAAAAAATCCCTCCTCATGATAGGGTTTGGCTTCCGATGACATCATTTCTTCTACACTTAGGAACGCCTTGACTTAGCTTGGGCTCGAATGTACACCTCCATACCGTTTGTTTACATTTTGATAGCAGCACCGAAAAGATTATTACGTGCGTTGTATTTTTGTTGCTATGAAATTACACTTCTTACAGCACTGTAATATGGTGAATTTAATATAAAAAATTTAGTGATTTTTTTTTCCTAGAAAGAAAAAGTAATATTTCTTCATGTTGCTAGCTCCGTAAATGTGTATGAATTGCAGAGATTTTGGATAGATGTATTAATTTAAAATCCAATCATATTAAAGGTATTGTGATTATTAATTCACGATTTCATATTCATTATATACCATTCTCTGCAGATACAATTTCCGAAAGCATGAGACAAGCCACTTTTCGCTTTTCGGGAATAGCAAAAACGATGTTGGGAGCTAACACAGTAGACAGTAAATTCACAATATTTATAATCAGTCTGAAAAACTAACATTTATTTGTGAAGGTAGACATATAGATTTGGAACAGAGAAATAGAGATACGTAATTTAAATTGAATTTTACTGTATGAATATTGCTCATTTTTTAATGTGTAACATCTTTTGTACCTTTGCATAAAAATAGTGTTTGTCAGAGAAGGAAGTTTTTTTTTCTTATACACGTGTTTTAAATTCCGCGACAATACTGAATGCGCTTTTTCTTTCGTTTAAGGCAACAGAATATTAGAAACGTGAAAGACATAGGCATTAACATGGAAATAACATAACATTTGCAAAGAAAATATTTTCCGCAATGAGAAAGGAACAGGATGCAACAAAATTGCAATAATAATAATATACTTACTGGCACACAGTGCCTTTACAGTTGGATGAAGATCGAAGTGTTTTGGGTTTGCTCTAATTCAGGAACTTAGCTATTTATATAATGTAAGCTCTTAAACTGCTTCTGATATTAACAATTTATTATTCCATGAATCACCAAGGCACTTGCAGAGGGCTGCAGCTAAAATTTCGTTTCAGAGAAAACAAACGATGATTTTCACGCTTACGTGTCACTCATGCACGTCATTCAGCAAAGCACGCACGCACACACACACACACACACACACACACACACACACAAACACACACACACACGCACGCACGCACGCACGCACGCACAAAAAAAAACCTAACAAGAACACCTAAACGTTATTACGCTAAAAGAAAATCATGTCATCGGAAAGTATGTCCAAGAATCACAATTGCGGTTTTTCCCTGTGTGCGTCGTGCGGTACAGAATGCTTATATGCCACCCAGAGGCGAGGATAGAAAAGCGAAGGGACTCATTCCCTCTCTCATTAGAGGCTCATTTCATGTACGATTCTCATGCGGCGTCACTAAAATTTTGCTGACCACTGCCATATATTGGCCTTTTTTGCATTTCGTTTGCGTTTTTTTTTTTGGCTTTCAATAAAAATCCATACCATTCCAAGCATCTGTGTCAATTTTTACCTCTCTTCTTACATTATTCGGTGAATTTTTTAATTTTCAAATGTTAACAGGAAAATAATTGCTTCTATACGTAGCAGAGCGCAACATTGTCGTATGAGAACAGTGGACAAGCACACAGCAAACTAAACTCAAAACGCAAATTCTCATTTGAAATTTTGTTGGATATTTAATATGCATAAAAACTATCATTCTGCATTGAAATGAATGAATATCATTCTTCGTTGAAAGTCAAATTATTTCGCCTTTCAACGAAGTTTCTAGTACAGAGAAACCAATCTTCGTAATTTTCATACATTAGTGTCGTGAGGATTTAGCTATTTATTTTATGTATTTATTTTTAAAAGGTAATTTTGAGTTAAAGTAATTCTAGTAAGTTATAATAACCTTTGGGTCACCCTGTATATCGAAACAAATTGTAACAATGTAATGAAAAATAAAAATAACGTGCTGTTGTATTATGTTGCGCCAAAATCAGACAATGGGAGAAAGCATGCATTTCACATCCTAAAAGTGGATTAGTCTCTCTTCTTTCCCAATCGGTCGATATGTTTCGTTTATTACAAGAAAATTCCATTAACATAGTGTCAGGGAAGCATACGTAGACGGTAGTATGCAACACCCGTAAGAGCATTAAGAAATTTTAAAGTTCCATTTATAATACAAGAAAAAGGCAGGTCTCATTTCCTTTTTTTTATACGTATTTTCCCCATTTTTTTGCTTTAGATGATATAAAGACACGCAACACTCAACTTTTATTTAACACCAGTGGGAAACTTCCAGCCGGAGATCGCGCGTGCTTCTCCATTTTATGAAAAAAAGAACAGCTTCTGGAAATAAGTAACGAGAAATCCATTTCTCTATTGAGCGAAGTTGAAAAACCCTTGCCACCAGAGAGCCCTCGCTTTACGCCGGTCTTGGGGTTTATGTATTTCATCCTTTATTTTTCTAAACGTGTATGAAGGGGAAAGGAAATAGAAATATTTTTGCTCCCCAGTGGTGTTTTCTTTCTGTCTCTTGCAAGATTAGGAAAGGTAAAACCGAAGAAAGTTTTACCCTGGAGCCCAGAATCAAATCCCGAGAAGTGGAACTCACTTTTTATTTTACAACCCTTTCAAACACAGAATTGTAGAAAATACCTTGTGAGTGATAGAAAAAACTGAGACACATTTTGTTTTAGTTTTCCAATCTCATGTATAATATATATTCTTATATATCTGACAAAGTTGTCTCACAAATGAATGCGGACATTTTTCTGAATTGAAATTTCCTATCTTGTTTTTTTCAGAAAAAATGCTAAGCAGTATTTCTGCAAAAACATGGAATTGGTATGTGCTCAGCTTTTTCCATAGTTGCTGAATTTATTATATTCAGAACGCCATGCTTTTAGAAGAGCAGTATATGAAAAAATAAAAATAAAATTTCACATATTTATAGAATTATATGTTGGAGATCAACAAAACACAAGCTTCAGATTGCTTTTTAGGCAAAAGCAAGCGCTTAGAGAGGCAAAATTGTGCTACTATGTGACATTAAGGAATGTTAAAATTCCTTAGTTCAACAGAAAAACATAGTATTGCTTTATACTTACTCATTAAAAGCTTTGACTTGAATACTATGGAATAAACGATTTTACTTTTATTTTTACCGTTATGTAAGTACGTGCGTCAACAAATTATGGTGACTAAAACACTATAATTTATTAGCTAAATAAATATTATGATAATTAAAAATTCCTTCATGTGCATTAGTCAGAGATGTGCAGCAAAATCTTACTGCAATTTGCTGAAGGAACTAGTGAGTAAAATCGATACAAAGCTGATAATGTCTAGGTTATCAAGGTTTTTACTCTTTGGTGCATAACAAGGGTATAATTGTTCGTCTCATAGTACTCGCCACATCGTCTATTAGGACACACATATGGTATGGGGAATTTCTCAAGTGCTACTTTCCGGAATATAAAACCCTATTCAGAATTTCTATGCTACACATAATGTTTTCATGTTTCTTCGACTGCTTGTATGCGTTCGTTTCGCACAAATAATCGTAATCATTCGTCACTGTGGTATTTTCCCATTTTTTGAACGCCCTGTATTCTATAGAGCTCTTTTTGCATAAGTATTTGTAATCTCTAATAAGCCTTGGCATCTGGCTCGTGTCTTAGATAGGAAAGCGTTCCAATATAGACTTTTGCCTTTCTTCGTATTCCCGTCCACACCTCCATCTATGAAATTCATGGGCATTTTTTCCTGGTTCATGGAACAACAACTTCATACTCCTGAAATTCATGGTAGGAATAACGAGAAGAAAACCAGCGTTTATATGCCTTGGCCGGGAAGCAAGCGGTATCGCTTCACTGCTGAAGTTACCCCTATCCAAGAATTTTGAATTACGGTATATAATATATGCATTTACAAAGGGCTACTTAATATACATATGTTTGTTATGAGAACAACTCTAGTCGATGGCCTTATTCTGCTTTTGTTAACATCATAGCTTTAATCTGAAAGTCAAACAGCAAAAATCAGCGCTATATTTGCAAATTTTCACAGGACTAATGTCGATGGTTTAACCGAACCATCATCCTCAGCTGCCAGAGCGCAAATGACCGAGATAAGATGTAGTGATAAGATAACATAAGAATGGCTGGATAGAAGTTAAACAACTGTCGCCATCTATTGATGAAACGAGAACTAAACCATAATTTCCTTAAAGGCTGAAGGTATAGATGGCTTGAAATTAGGGTCGTTAACTAGAACAGGAAAATTTTTTCGAATGTGTAACGCCTCTAGAAAATCTAATTCACCAATGGAAGATGTTTTTTGAGTAATTTTGGCTTCACAAAAATTGCAAGTGTATTTTCGGACCAACAATGCTGGGCAACAGAGAACTTCTGCGTTTCCTTTTTCCTAACACATGCCCTATGTTCCTTGACGCAAAATTTTAAGGCTCTCTTAGTTTGACCAACGTAAATTAAACCCCACTAGCAAGGAATCCTGTAAATATCATAGGAATTCATATCTGGAATGGGGTCGTTGAGTATGGAACTCGGAATTTTATTGATAGGAGAATAAACGACCCGAAAGTTAAATTTCCGTAAAATACGTCCAATTTTATAGCTAACTGATGGAAAGAAAGGAATGACAACATAATTCTTATAATCTCCTAAACCAAGAGTGTGCCTTTTGGTGTGTTCGGATGAAAATTTTTTAATTGCTTGGTTTATAATTTTGGGTGAAAATCCCCTGTCAATAGCTACAGCTTTTAAATAATTTAGTTCTTGATCTAGAGCCAATTTGGAGGAGCAAACTTGAAGTGCAAGTAAAACATATGAATAAAATGAAGCTAACTTTTGTTTAGTCTGATGACATGATTTGAAGTGTGGTGGATGGCAAACCAACGAAGGTTTACGTAGTACTGAAGTTGGATGTGTTACGTGTGACCAAAATGTAAATTAACGGAAGAGAACTGCATGTCCCAAGTTCAAAAGTGAACTGAATAGCAGGATCAGTGGAATTCATTGTTGAAAGAACTTTGTTTAAATCCTAAAAAAATCTTCCATTGGTGAATTAGATTTCTAGAGGCGTTTCAATTCAAAAAAAGTTTTTATGTTCTAGTTAACGACTCTAATTCCAATTCATCTTTATTTTCAGCCTTTAAGGAAATTATTTTTTGTTTTCATTTTATCAATAGATGGCGCCAGTAGTTTAACTCTTCACCAGCCATCCTTAATCACTATATCTTATCTCGTTCATTTGCGCTTTGGCAGCTGAGACTGGTGGTTCGGTAAAACCACCATCGAAACTAGTCCTGTGAAAATTTGCAAATATAACACTGATTTTTGTTGTTTGACTTTCAAATTAATATCTGTTGGCCGTGTTATTCTATCTTAATCATAGCTTTAATTTAGCAACATAACAACAACAACCATAGTTCGTTTATACAATGAGTCTGAATTTTCACGATGGGATTTTTAGTAATAATCTGAAAGAGTATTAATATTACAGTTGATGAGAGATATTTTTTCTTATTTTGTCCCCTACTTCTTCCATTCTGAGTCAAGATTTTCTAGATAAATACTTAAGCGTGGCTTTAAAGTGTTATATTTTATTTTCATTGACCAGCATAAATATTTGAATTTTTATTGGATATCTTAAACTAAAGTCACTTAGTCAAAGTTTTACTGTTAACTTAAAACTTAGGTAATATCATTCTTTGGGACAATCCAAGTTTCCTTGACAACTTCGTTCTTTACAAATTTCATCAAACACAAATAGTGTAATGTGTAGTTTAACAAAAATACCTGCCTTTTGTTTTTATTCTAGCAGGAACTTTTCACAGATGCGCAGTGACCATCGATAACCAATAAGGTTACTTCATCTGAAAGATCTGCCAAAATCATTTAAATAAGTGTTTTCAGTGCTTATAATTGCAAGATAACTGTGAAAATGTATAACTTCCAAGTTCCGATTAGCACGCAACGTAGTCTCGGGTTCTTTGACTGTGAGCTCACTCTGAGCTACTATGTCAACGATGTAGTTGCTATCAACTCATGATTAAGAACGATTTGATTTTGTATGTTAATTGCTAATTAAGTTTAAACGAACATCCTGCCTAATTTTGCTTAAATTTCTTTGCCTTAAAACTGCTGATTTATGCCATGTCGGGAATAAAATTACCGTAGTATGCCATGCATTAACAGAATGATTTCCTGCTTCCTGCAACTCTAAAGATTATTGCCTGAGTTCAAGTTCAAATGCCATTGATGTAACAATGCCAGTTTAATATTGCTAATCTGATTATGCTTATCCTTCTCGCCTCCGGGTGTTGATGCCAGAGGGCATCATTTCTTAATTACTACCGCTATTGGCCTATGACAATCAGTTTGATTTACTAATCAAGACTCATAGAAGTCGATATTAGTCGTAGATTGAAGATCACAAGATCACAGATGCGCTTAAAAAAATTACCATATTTTATCAATACCAAGCTGAATCTTTTGGCAGCCAATTTCAAATGAAGAAGATGTGAAAGAATTTCCATTTCGCTAATAATGTCCTGACATAATGTGTTTCACTGCCGTAGTGAAGAGATATTGTCGATTCTTTTCAACAGGTGGCTTTTTGCCATATTTCCCAATTCGAATATGAAATTGAAAGTGATTCATGAAAGTGATATAACCAACCTGTTGACTAAAATACTAGATTCAGTATTTTAAGGTCTTCAAAAATAAGCATTTTAATTACTGTATTCTTTATGCATGAGGAATAATTCTAAATTTGCTTGATTTCTTTGAGGATGAAGAGCGTTGTACGGTTAGAGAGGCATAATTTTTCATATTATGTAAAACAATCACTTTGAGGTTTTTTAGTATACTCTTTTTAGTATGAGTACTTTTCGGAGAGGTTTCAGAAAGTTATTTCAAAATTCTCATTAATTTACTATAAAAAAATTAATAATATCCAAATTTCATTGAAATTAATCTAAAATAAGCATTATAGTTACAGTAAATATTATTAAAATACATACCATGTGATAAAATTCAAGTTTAGTAAAATAATGGTACGTAATATGCAATTTTTAAAGCTATTTTTAAAATTAGCGACCGAATTTTTTTACGAATAGTTTAAATTTTCAAAAAGGTTTCTTCATGACAAATTAGGTAATCTACTGCCGCAGCTTATATGTCTTTTCCCTTACAAACAAACATCAATCTCATTTTGCTCGAGATTGTTACGTACACATCACACTTGCCAATTTTGAAATAGGAAATTTCGAGAAATTTTTCCTCCAGGTAGCGCTGGGAAATCGAAAGTACCGCAGATTGATAAATTTAACTTAAATATCATTTTATAATGCGTAATTTAGGATATTAAAAGTCGATACAATTTGATTTTGATGCAAAATGTATTAAAACTAAATTTAGAATAACAAATTCAATATTAAGATTTTTTTGGCTGATTTAATTTTATTTATGAAAATTTGATATTGATGTAAATTGAAATAATAAAAAAAAAATCGATGAAAGTAAAATACGTATTTAACTGTGTTAAGTTAGAATACAGCGCCACCTATTGGATAAGGAGAAAAACGCTCACTTGGCCATCTGGATTCGGCTGAGCAACATGCCAGAGCATGTATTAGATCTAAATAGTTAATTACTGTCAATAAATTAGTTAGTTCTTTTACTGTACAGTCCACTCATTAGTTTAAAGACAAAACAAACTGTTTGGATAAACTTTGTAAAGTGACGTTTATTTATTTAAGGGAAAATTAAATACAAATGTTAGCAAGACTTCATAAAATACTTTACAAATCTCTGTGACTTATTAAAATATAATACAGATTAAATAAAAATTAATCAGAAGAATTACGTTCAGTATGATCTGAGGGAGAATGGAATTTGTACAACACAGTTTGAGGACACAGTTTGTTATCAATAAAACTCATAGCATTTTCTTTTCCTTTGACTTCAGTTATCAGTTCTAGGACTATTTAAAAACGGTCATCTAAAGTCAGATAAATTTCAAAGATGCTATGAAAAATAGGAATTTCCTATGTTTTACCTGAGCGGTTGGCATTTTAGATATGCAGTGGCGAATAAAAAATTTCCTGTTATAGTTTTGCTTGCAAGAAATTACATTACTTATTTAATTTATGCATAATTTTTTTTCAAAACCATCACCTTGCAGAGCAATGTAC
>KK122552.1:148526-163279 GCA_000611955.2 Stegodyphus mimosarum
GGCATTTGAAACATTGCATAGAACTCGCTGCCGAATATTGTTTAATACCTCTGGTGTTGATTTGTCCAGTTTAATACAGGTTTCCACTTCCGTTCCATCTTTCTATTCTTGACAAAATCGCAAACTATCCGATGTTAATACTGTCATATTTGTTGGCATAGTGCCTTGCCAAGTTTGAAAGTCACTATAAGGGGCTAGAAAGTGACTATAAGCTGTTCAGATGGGAATGTATAGTGTCTGTGTGGTAAGACGGCACTCAAAATATAGGGTGAGACGAAATCCTCTCGAGAGGTTTATGGTAGGGGAAGAGTAATGGAAGAGCCTCGGACCGCTTCTCGGGACGTTATGCTTTCGAATTTTATTCGGATGGTAAGCTTAACAGTTAGCAAGGCAAAGCGATGCCTAGTATATCTAGATGAATAAACAAGTGCTGGTCTTACTTTAACATGTACCTGCATAAAATGACTGCAAAAACAATGAAGTACAAGAAAATAGGAAAAAATAAAAAAGATTTAGTTGAGAAACGGGCTTATTGTTTTGCATTTCTCGGTGTACCGACTTCCATTTGAAAGATAAGCCAGAAAATGTAAATCCCCCCTCATAGTTTCTTGTATTTAATTATTTTTGTCATTTTGTAGGGCTCTAATATAAATGGAAACTTATAAGGTATTTCTCCCGGCATATTAGCATGCCTTCGTGGTGTAGTGGTCAGCATGCTCCACGCATACTCGAGAGATCCGTGGTTGGAGTCACGGCGAGAGCATTGCTCATTTTTCACGACTCTTGCTTTGAAATAAACGTAATGTCTCTACAAACTTACATTTATTTAAACCCTGTATAATCTACTAGACTGCTAGCGAGTTATCGCTTAGTCTTAAGCAAATCACAAACACTGAAGAAGATTAAAATAGCCTTTTTATTTAGTCGTAAATTGAACAGAACAACAGCTTGGGTTACAACGAACTTCCGCTATCCTGTGGGTGCTTAAATTAACGTAACTGAAAGTGTTCGGAGACTACATATAAAATAAATTAATTCAGCGGACTCAGAATTTTATCGGCATGTATTTTGGAACATCGGCTAGCATTAATGCAAGTAAATTGCAACTATTCGTTAGATCAAGAAATCTAGATGAGCAAAAACTTTACATCTTAAAATACTGAAGTTTCTGTTAAAAACAAAGCTGAATATTTAGGCTTCGTCATATTACATGACCTGCGACAGACCCAGCATGTGTATGTCAGAGTGCTTATGAAATTATAATTTGTCTACTTCTCTTACAGGAAGGTGTTCTAATCTCATTCTTAAAACGAGTAGTCTAACTTACACTGCCAACATCAAACCCATACTTAATTATGCATCGCCTGCATGGATAGCTATTTATTAAAACTGGCATCACTAAGGACCATAAAATAAATTTCTTCGTATCATTACGCTCACGTTTTTACCAGAAATTCCTGTTCCATGAAGACGTAAGTTGAAAATGATGGAAAACTATTTGAACCGTTTAAATAAGAAATTCTGCATCATTGCAGTAACATGTGAGTGTGTTAATTGCTCATAGGTCTTTAAGCATGAACTATTCAGGGAAGATTGTGATGCCAGGTCCTTTGCAGCTCATAGCAACTGAATAATCTAAATCACGATTTCATGTTTTAAAGCATGTCGATTTTTTTACTCTGGACATTGCGCATATATCCGCAAATTCTGAAACTTTGCATATTTAACTAAAGACTATTTATTTAATCATTTTTATCATTTGTTACTATTGTGTTATAAGCATCATGTAAATAATTTTAAACTTATTTTCGTGATGAATCAGCGCAGTGGGTGAGATATGAGCTAGCCCGAGCCAAACGTCAACGGTATTCCTTGGGTTTGGATTTGGAAAGGGCGACGCCCTTGAAAATTGTTTTGATTTTTTTTCTTAGGAGCTGTTCATTACTATGATTAGTTTTAAAATTTGTTTAATTTTGTATTCTATTTTGTGTTTCGTAACTGGTGTTCCATAACTGTTAAGTATTAGGCATTGTTTTCTCATTTATGTTGTAGTTGTTTGAAATTTAATTTAATAGCTACCTCCCGTGCGGATTCCTAACATATCTGATTGGCAAACCAAATTCGTTTGATTATGTGATTACAAGAATCAATGGACTCTTCTCTCTAGTAACGAAGTTTATTCTGATGATTCACTCATGTCATGAGACTATGAGGCTCTATTTTTAATGAGCCTGATACATTGCCATTTATGGATATTCGGAGCTGTACATGCATTTTTATGCATTACATGCGAATGGTTTTCCAATCTTAAGCAATAGTTTTTATGTCAAAGATTTCCATATGTCACTCAGTGTTTTATACAAAAATATTGCTTAAGTTCGTAAAACTCTAAAGGTTATTTTGGAAAAAAATTAATATTAAAGTAAGTTTTTTATTGAAATTTTTATAAATGAGAAGCAAACAATATTATCTGCATTTTCTTTTTCCATTTTCTTTTTGTTGCTCTAATACAGACGTTTATTTAGATACACTAAGCAAAAACTTTCTGGTTTTTTAATATAAACTTTCTATTTCCAAAAATTGCTTTCTGCTTCTATTTCATGTAAATTATAATTTCAGACATAATTTAAGTTTTTCTGTATTTTGAAATATGCTTTAGAAAACTCAGCCACACTATTATTTAGTATACAAAACTTCGCTTTCTCGCGGCTATCTCGGTAGAATGATCATTAATATAGCTTTATTCTGCCGCTTTCCTGCACTTAAACTGTTCTCTGCCATCTAGATGAGCGCCATCAATCATAATAAAGCGAAATTCGTGCAAACAAAAGCAAAAATAATTTTTTAACGCAGACTACCTACTTTAAATGAAACATGGGTTCCAAATAAAATTTACTTCTCAAAAAGCTTAATTTTGTTTAACCAATATTCTCGCAATTCAGATTAATATTATGTATGCTATTTTGGATTATAATACATTTAATATGAAACAAGTTTACATAAATAGATGATATTATGTCTTGCAGCTGCTGATGTAATTAGACACAATGAACGTTCTCTGTGAATCCTCTGTATGATTTACTATTAAACCTCTAGAGTTTATAGCAACTCGGAATACGAGGTTTGAATCATATTAAAAGCTTTTAGCTTTCCAGTGTATCTTAAGCACCAGACAGAAACCACTTACCGTAAGTACAACATTATATCAATTGCTTCGTAAGGGCTTCGTAAGAGGCTTTGGGAAGTCTCCTACCAAAATAACTACTGAAATATGGAGTAAGTGAAGTATACCAGAAAATCGTCTGTCGGGTATTTCGATTTAAGAGTTTAACAAAAATTGCATAGTCGCTCCGATACTAATAATCTTATCTAAAAGAAGCGAAAAAATTTTTAAAAAGATGTTAAGCTAATAATTATGAGCAAGATCTCATATGTAATTAAGTTACTGTCAAGATAAAAAAAGAACCGCACAGCATATTAAAGAACTTAATATTACTTAATAGAAACAGTCTAAGATATACACTCCTAAAGTATAAAGCCTATCAAAGAGCATTATTAGATAATTGTTAATGGAGTAGCTGAAGTCATGGAATAGCGGCTTTGTCACGGATTCCATTATCTTGAATGGAAGAAGATTTTTTGTGGTTTTTCGCAATAATAAAATGAATAAAGCAAGGTTCTTTTAAAAACTCTCAATTGGAATTTCATTTTGAATGTCTAAAAGAATTTTGGTACTACAGACATTAACTAGTTTTCTATGACATGTGTTCCATTTCATCAGTATTTGGTGAAAGCAAAATAGTACTGAACTTCATTGAGACTAGACATTTTGAAGGCAGGAGATGAAACAGGAAAGACAAATTTCAACACTAAAAATATTTTTAGCTGATATCTATACACTTATTTGGAAAAATGTTTGACTCTGCAACTTTAGTTTGAGACATATTTGGGTTTACCATTTATTTTATGATGTAATTTAAATTTATACTGCTCTAAAATGGTAAAACAGTCACCCTTCAAGATGTTAAGTCTTGTATCTTTTTCTGTAATAAAAGGCCAGTTGGTTGGAGTATTTGACGCACTATACTGAGTGAAATCCCCCCCCAAAAAAAACATGGTTTGAAACTTCTAATATTCTCCTCCTATCCCTTTCGTATCCTCCCTTCTAACACGCAATGTCCTTTAGGTGGTTTTCTGAAAACTGTTGCCTTTTCTTCGAATTCCCTTCTTTCAGAAACAATAATTTTCAGTGTTAGTACAAGAATGCTCAATTTTTTCGACAGTGATAATATTTCCATGAATTTCGCATTCTTATCAAATTCTTTAAAATTTTAATTTCATCTTTCAGGGAGTCTACTTTCCGTTTCTCAGACATTTAAATTGGAAATTAAGCTTAACGTAAAATCCGGGACGATAAATAGTTGAGTTAAAACGTGCTTAAAATCATAGAGAATAAATCCTCTCCCAAACGCTTCTGGTCAACAGAATCCAGCAATTATTCTCTCTTACTTAGTGATCCAAAATTATTATCGAGATAATCTAAATCATATAATTTTGGCAATTTTTAAGATATGCTAAGTTTCAAGATTTTAATGTGGTATATTAAAGGTCATATTTTAAAATTTATTTGCAATAATATAAGGAAAAACTAGATATTCGAAACATTTTTTGTAAGAGAGTTAATATAAAAATGCGCACCAGCGGTACAGGTGTAAAAGTCGCTTAACATTATTAGTTTGGTTCGGGGTTCGAATCTCGACGAACAGGGTTGACTGCTTGGGGTTTTTGTAGTTTCCCTCATGCGTGAGGTGTATACGAGCGAGTTTCCCTTAGACCGTCCTCCACGAAGGCATACCTTCTCTTAGGCAGATAGCTCTAGTGCGCTTTGCTGTAACCTAGTAAATAAACCAACTAATATTAAAAATTATATTGCAAATACTTTTACTAAACTGATAAGATATTATCCAAGCTTGCATACTCTTATACTTAGTTTATACTGTTAAATACTTAGTTTGAAACTATGCTAAACAATATACCTATATCGCAGATAAGATTTCCGCTTTTATGGAAGCAAAGAAGCAGTCCAAATGTAGTCAAGTTTCAATAAGCCAAAATTGTCAGAATACATCCCTCAAAAAGCAATTATTAAAAATTGGACTTTGATCAGTCCCAGTCTGGAATAATAAGTTTCGGTTCTCGCTTTGACTTACGTTCGAATTTCTACTTCCCAACAGCCATTGCGTCAAAAATTTCGAGTAATCGAAATTTTAGTCTACACTGCCCTCCAAATGTTAAGGAATAGCATGTTTTTCAAATTTCAACATTACAAAAATGTCACTAACGCTTTTAATTCACAGTTCAAATGCATGGCAAAAAACATTTTTAAGAAAATATATACAAAAACAATAGCCACCACTTTTATTTTATAGAAATGCATACTTGTAGGAGATGGAGGAAAAATGCAAAAAATTTTAATTTTTGTTGAAGTATGTTGATCTTCAGTTGTTATTACAGTTTTGTGGACAATATCCAGGAAAGTCTATCAATGTCCAGGAGAAGTCTCTGCAGGATTCGCTGAGGTGGCGGGCGATCGAATGGATGGAAATGGGGATGTCACAAGCTGACGCGGCTAGACTTTCCAATGGCTCTCATAGTGTGGTCCACCGACTATGGAATCAGTTTGACTCCTAGGATTCTGAATCTAGGAGACATGTTCCAGGCAGACCTAGAGTTAAAAAACCTGACGGAGACCATTATTTAGCTTTTTCGGCCTGAAGGAGGAGTAATATTACTGTGTCTCAGCTCATGGCAGATAATTTAGTGGCAACGGAAACAAGAACCTCAGCTACTACACTACGCAGACGCCTGCACAATAGGTCTGTATGCAAGATGACCACTTGTTTGTGTCCTTTTGTCCCGAGGACACAGAGGCGCCCTTTATGTTCAGCAAGAGAACGCGTCTCCTGGACCAGTTAACAGTGGGCGTCTGTTCTCCTCACAGACGAATCCAGGTTCACACTGGAGAGTCATTCAGGTTGTCAGCTGATCTGGAGGGAACAACGCACCAGATACAGTCAATCCCACATTGTAGTAAGCACAGTTACAGAGGTGATGGAATAATATATTTAATAATAATGGTTTGTCCTGGGATCTCTCTTGGTGGTTACATTGACCTGCATGTGCTCCATGGATAAACGTTGACTGGTGTGAGATATCGAGACGAGATCCTTGATCAATATGTCCGAACATATGCCGCTTCTATTGGTCCTGGATTTCTTCTGATGGACGACAATGCGCGACCGTACTGAGCTCAGATTGCTGAAGAATGTCTTGAGGGTCATGGTACGAAGCGGATGGAATGGCCAACTCAATCTCCATACCTTGTTGACGGCTGATAGATGCTCTATAGGATTGATCATGTTTGGGACTATCTTGGGAGTGAACAAAGATTACTCCTCTTCTCTCCGTTTCTTCCCATTTCATTGACCGACAACTTAATTGACAGCATGGAACGTCACTGCCACCAATGTATTGCAGCTATGGGGGGGCGGACAAATTTCTTATTAGAATCCATTTTTGTAATATAACCAGCCCATTTTTCCTCAAAAAATGTGATATACTGTTTTTCCGTGACTGGATTTCTCTGCCAAGAGTGCAATTTCATGTTGTAATTTATGCTTGTGTTGAACTGTAGAAACTTTCTATGTCGCATTAATTAAGAACTGTTTAGTGAACATGTCGTGTAAATTTCTTGTTTCTATGTTGCTTCATTCTCAAATTAGACCCCAAAACGTGCTGTTCCTTAACTGTTTCCTTAACACCCTTAATTAAAAACTATATATTCAGCTATACAGTTTGTAAACTAAAATGTATAGGTGAATTTGGAATAAGATTTTAATGAATTAAATTAATTTGACTAAACTGTATATTAAAAACTATATATTCAGCTATACAGTTTGTAAACTAAAATGTATAGCTGAATTTGGAATAAGAATTTAATGAATTAAATTAATTTGACTAATCAACAGTTTTAAAATTTTTAAGAAAAATCAACCTAAAATTCCTTAGAGAAAGGCTTCTGAGCAGTTACCTGTTTCGAGGAAGTGAAACCGCAAAACTTGGGTAACAAAAGCCTCTTCTCTCTTTTGTCTAGTTTAAAAATTATTTCCTTAAAGTAGTCAATCATTAATTAGAACAGTAAAATCTTATGTTTTAACTTTCTATTAATATTCGATAATGCTTCAGGATACAATGCTGAAACATTCACAACATTGCATCCAAAGAAAGGTTTTATTTATATAGAGATTTTGTATCTTGTACATTAGACGAAGGAATGCATAAATATCTAATCTCATTTTGAAAGCAATTAAACGCTGGTTATATGATTAAACTCGCACTGCAATAAATAAATTCATCAGCACTGAATGCTTATTGTTTTAGCTCTGGCTAGTAGATGTCAACAATTTTGAGAATTTCCATTGATTGGAAACGAAGCCAAAGAAATTATAGAAACTGAAAAAGCAAATGGCGGCGAAGGATTTTAAAACGTGGATAAAGATGAAGTCAAAGAATCATCCAGTCCGACAATCGAGAAAAGATGAAGGTACAATGAGATGACTTTATAACATCTGCCGAAAGTAAAAGCAGCGTTAATAATGAGCGAAAAGGCGTATTTTTAAACAAATTGCTAAAACGGCACAGTAACTGTCTGATTTTTCGATAGAGATTGACCCCCCCCCCCCAAAAAAAGAGGATATTTTAAGGAAGGTGTGAGGTTTATCTATTTATTTTTAATTTGGTTCATTTTTAGTTAAAAAGCCTTTACTATTTATTTTTTTTCACCTACGCTTTTCATGCCAGAATGTAAATGAGACAACGAGAGTTTATTCAGATTAAGGTAGAATGAAATGACATTTAAGCAAGAGTTCCAGAAGTTAGCTTTCAGGGCGTGTGTGCCTAGTCTAGACCACATTGTGCTGTGATTATTCGCGACTTGCTGTAGCGGCGTTGATGTGTTCTTGCCTTAGGCTTGTCTCGCCGGTTACTTTGAACCAAAGCTCTTGCTGCGCGTTAAAGTGTTCTGTAAGCCATTAAGCTAACCTACACACTTTGAAATTTCTATTCATTACGTACTCCTGTTAAGTCAGAAGTGTTGGCTTCTTGTAACCGAGTTGGGTCTTTTATTAATTTTATGATTGAATAAAGGGTCTTATGCACCCTTTCGATCTGTTTAGTTTCACAAGGACTCAATGACTTCAAAGACCTTTCCAAAGTTTATGTTTCTAAAGAGACACAGACTTTATACTGCGCCCAACGTGGGGCCCGAGCTAAAATGGTGGTGCAGAATCATTATCCAGGATTTGGCGACTGGGCCCCCACATTCCCAGTCCCTCTTTAAAAGGGAGAATATATAAGGTATTTCTCCCGCCTTTTAGCTTCGTGGTCTAATGGTGAGCACACTCGGTGCGTATTCGAGAGGTCAGTGGCTCGAGTCCCGGAGAGGGCATTGCTCATTTTTCATGTCTCCTGCTTCTAAATAACCTCGCGTCTCTACAATGCGCCCGAACTAAAATGGGTAGTGGATGGTGATTCTCCAGCACCAGGATTTAGCGACTGGGTTTCCTAATCCCCAGTAGCCCTTTAACTCTTTCACATCGAAAGAGGACCAAGGCTCGTTTCCTCAAATAGCAAAAACGCCCGTGTATACCAATTTCTCTTGGAATGGGTTTACTGGCCCCATGACAAGAAGAATGTTACAGCGCTAACAATAACATATTTAAGTAAAGGGACAACCTCTTACTGGGATGCTTTCACCATGCGTGCAGTTTCTCGTTGGGATAGGGTTGCAGCTGCGCGCATCAATAGCTAAACATTGAAAGTAAACAAAGGAAGAAGAAGTTTCATTTAAATAACACAATTACTTTTCAAAAGAATGATTGGCATGTCATTTAACAACTTCCGAAAGCAATGAGCAATGCACTAACGTGATGGGGAGAAGCACTAGATCGGAAAGGACTCAAGCGTTCGGGCGACCTGCCGATGTCTAAATGGTCGGGCGTTTTGGGGGACTTCGATACGAAAGAGTAAAAAGGGGGAGTATATATTTCTCCCACCTCCTTCGCATGTTTTCAGCACGTTAGGCGCATATTCGAGAGGTTCGTTGTTTGACACCCGCCGAGGGCATTACTCAATTTTCATCTCTCCTGCTTTTAAAAAATACCTAATGTCTCTACAAAGGCATTCAAAAATCTCTTTCTTCCAACAAAACTTTTAGAGATTTGCATTAGTCACTGTTCAAAGCAAAAATCACCAGCTTAAAAAATGTATCGTGCCCCTTCTTATCTAGCAGTAAAAAGGCCTTTCAATTATCATTAGTTTCATTTTATCTTTTTAATGACAATAATATTTAGGTATGCTTGAATTATACATACTTTTTTAATTTGAACTATACCTAATACATTTTCCCACAGAAAGCTAACTTTGCAGAACGCTATTTTGACATATGCATAATATTGTTGCGTTTCTACGGGTTCGTCGATTTGGAGTGATTGATGACAACATTGACGATTAATGAAAACACAATTTATTAACCAATTTTACTCAGGATAGTTCTAAAACACGTTTGCAGTCGTCGGAAAACTACGATAAACACGCTGAAACAATTTTAAAATCCCTTTGAAGTGAGATGGCGCTGCCAACGGTACTGGTTACGAAAAGAATGTTGTTACCTTTTGGAACTTCGATAAGATAGTTTTTTGAGTTTCCTTTTTAATGAGAACATCTTTCAGTTTCGTAGCCATTTTCGCTACAATTATTATAACAATTTATCACACAAACGTAATTCAGAGTTTACTAAATGCAACAGTTAGTAATAAATAGAGTTTCAAGAGTTACTTACACCTTTCTTTCAGCTCCCAAAAGGTAACAACATTCTTTTCGTAACCAGTAGCGATGGCAGCACCATCTCACTTCAAAGGGATTTAACAACAATCAGCCTTCAGGCTACAACGGTGAAGACAGCTTCACGGCAAAGCACTAAAGTCCTGTAGATTTTTATCAGATTTTGAAGTCGTATGGACGCTAATACACGAGAAGCGAAAATAAAGTCATTGAGAGTTGGTTTGGTTTATTTAATTATGGCAAAGCACATTAGGGCTACCTGCTTAAGGGAAGAGATGCCTTCACGAACAAGAACAGGAACTTTATCGTATAACACCCTAACAGGAACTTTCTCTTATACATGTTGCAAATAGGAAAAACCAAGAAAACACACCTGCAATCAGCCCGTTCGCCTGGAATCGAGCTTAGGTCGCAGTTACCAGTGTTCAGCGAGTTTACTGCTTTGTTACTGGTGGGCCGATATCATTTAGGGATTTAAAAATTACTAGTATTAAAGCTATATATGTTATACATTTGAGATAAAAAGTGTTTTTCTTTTCATTAATGCTAAAGCCTTAAAATATAATTAATTTTTAATAATATGGAATAAGAAATTGCGACACTGCATAAACAGGGCAAAGATTTAAAAACTGATTTTGCTTATTTTTATTAATGCCAAGCGTAGAATGCTTGAAAATACTTAAGTTGCCTGAGACAGCCAGAATATGCTTAGTAAAACCAAAGCTTACATATTTGAAACATAAGTTCAAAATAAACACTTAAATGTTCGTTTAAAATAATAAATAGATAATTATTGTTATTTTAAATACAAAATGGTAAATTCCAAGTACTGTAATATGAGGAAGCAGACTGTGACGTCACAGGCTTTATTCCACTCATTTACGCTATCACCAAGCCTTTTCAGCGTTTAGTATGCAGCATATTGTCATCATTTATCGCTGAGGCCTTTGATAAATTATGAACATCAACAAAATTATGGAAATGTAATTTACAATTAATAAGTTTTCTAATTCGTTTGCATGAATTATATCTTAATTCAGGATACGGGCACAAATACAGAACATCTGCAAATTAAAATAAGAAATAAAGCAAAGCATGTATAAATTTGTCATGCTAGAATGTAATTATTAAAATGGAACTAAAGACAGATAACCAGATAAGATAAAAGAAAACTATTCATTCGAATTTTTTAATTTTTTTAATTTCCAGTGGCTAGGCAAAAAGTTACAAATAACTAAAATCTTACAAACAGAGCTTACAAAAATAGAACTAAGAACAAAAAAGTTATTGCCTAAGAAGCGCTCTTGCCTTGCAATATCGCGACTCTTCTGTAAGACCACGAAGAGCCCCTCATCGAAGCAGATGGTCCCTGTCCATTTATTCTCCAGAATTACAAAGTGGGCAAATAGAATCGCTTGAAATGCCTATGCTGTGCAGGTGGGCGGCAAGGCAATCATATTCTGTAGACACATGGAAAGCCGCAACTGCATTGCGTTTTGGACTATCGGGAAAAAGAGAAGGACTTATCATTCTCCAACTTTTTAAGGCTGTACGGATCTGAAGATCTCGTAAGATATTAGACGTAAATAAACTTTTTAAAAACAGTCTTTTTTAAAAAAGTAAAACTTTTTAGAAATACTCCAATAAGAAATGGTTGTATTAGCATTCGAATTTAAGCCCAGATTCGACAGAAATTGCGCTGCATCTTCCCGACATCTCCAAATTACGTTCTTAGGTTACCATCTTAATCTTTTAAACCGAACCGTAATTTTATTCCACCCATGCAGTAAGTAACTTCATTCGGAATTCACTGTTAATCATATCCTCAAGTAGACAAACTTTGAATTATGACTCACACTGCTTCCGGAGATCATTTGCTTTCTTTCTGATTGATGAACTACTAGCAATACAGTCTTTGGATGAATACTTTGGCTTCCTGAGCAAAATATTGCGTGTAGATATTTATGCTTCAAACTGGCTGCAAGCATTTTCCTCAAAATTGCTATGGCTAACATTTGAATTTCTGGCTTTAATAAGACTTTGAGATTATTATTGTAGTGATTATGAAGACAGTTGCATCAAACAGAACACTCTTCCTCATCTTCAAACAGTTTTTTAAGTTAATGAATTTTTTTCTATCCTGTGAGTAAAAATTGACAAAAAATAGTTGTTCTATTTAAAGTTATCATTATTTGTTTCATTTGTTTGCTTGTTGTTAAAATTCTCATTATTCTGTTTGCATTGTTAAAATTATTTGTAGAATCAAGATTTGATTCAGACTCTAAACGTGGAAGATTTAAACATGAATAAAATAAGGGTTCCTTTTCCACCACACTGGTTACGGGAGTGTGATTAATATATCAGGACTATGAGAAATGAGCTGAAAACTTCAAAGAGCGCTGAGAAATTTGACAACTCCGTTCTTGTAAAATGAGTATGATGGATGGTGAGAATGTGACAGATTGCAATTATAAATCCAGATCAATCTCCATTATGATTGACTGTGAGGACTTCTATCATAATTGCTCGCACAAATAATTAAATCCGATCTTTTGGTTAATTTACATGTGCCTTAATTGTAATTTTCTAAATCTATTTACTGTCAGGTATATCGTATTAGGAAATAGATTGAGCTAGTATGCTAAATATATGAATTCGGATTGAAATATTCTCAAGGTAGAAAATTACTTTAAATCTTTTTGTGGGCTTCTCGAAGAAAATTTAGGAAAGAAAAATACTCCTGTTATTCTGGAGATGCCGTTTTGTGAAAGAGGTCCTTACGCACGAAATGAAATTATCTGGCGTACTGGAAGTTTCATTAAATATTTAGATATCATTAATAAGTTTCCAAAAAAGACCTCACAAAAATTCCTCATAGAAACAAAATTATTAGAAATAAATTGAAACTTATATAGTCGAAAGTTTTAAATTGCGATACTTAAACAAGTAAAACATTTAATAATAGACAGATTCATGAGCAAAAGGAACCAAGTATAAATGCATTTTCGTTGCACAAAATATTGTTGCGTTTTACGGGTTCGTGGATTTGGAGTAATTGATGATAACATTTGATGAAGAATCAAACCGCAATTTATTTGTCAGTGAACAATTTTACAGAAGACAGTTCGAAAGACACGTTTACAGTTGTCGAAGAACAACGACAAATACGCTGAAACAATCAGCAACACAGCCTTCAGGCTAAAACGGAGAAGACAACTTCACGGCAAAGCACTAAAGTACAGCACCCGACTCGGTCGACCGTTCTCCAATCGAATCTCTGAACACAAGACACTACTACACTACTCTATTACTACTTTCTCCCCGTACAGATAAGGCATATATAGCTTTAACCTACCTTCGAAATTATTCCCGAGAAAACAGCTAAATGCGTTCTAGAATGTTCTTGCTCCGTCTATGACATATCGTCAGTTTTATCGACATATACCGCCAAATGGGTGATTTCACACCAAATCTGGCAATCTGCCAAGCTATTTCATCGCAGCTGGGCATTTTGCACCAATACTTTAAGCCTTTCATGCATCTTTTTCAAGCTGATGCTTTTCAAATTAATTGAACATGTCTAATTCTCAAAACCAGAGGTTCTCAACCAGGAATTCTTCCCCTGGGCCGGAATTTCATGGATTCAGGTACGGAATGCGGTCAGCCTTTTATTTAGCTGTTAAGTATTTAGTTTTAATTTATGACTGTAGAAAACTAGTATAAAAAAACTAAGTTTTGGTATTTACGAACACTTTCTGTACTCTTTATTATTTAATTTATAAAACGTTAGAAAGTAATCTAAATCTAAATTCATGTATATATATATATATATGCATTTTTCAAGTTTCGAAAAGGAAAGGAGGAATTATCGTCTAATAGTGAAAGACGAGTATTGAGCAAAAAGGTTTGAGAACCATATATAAAACTAGAAAAAACAACGATAGATAAATTTAATGCTCATTATTTTTATCATGAATCCTGATTGTAATCTTCATTTAAAAAATAAATATATTTTAATATAACTTCGTGTTTACTAAGCATATTTAATATCTTTTCTAGATGCAGCTATTTGCTGCTTAGCAATTGAATTAAATTTGAAAATTGCATCTGAATAGTAAAATTATATACTAATAAAGAATTCATAATTATTTCTTAGAGTCAGTTGCATTTTAAATCTTTTTTATGTATAAAGACTGAGACTTTTTAATCATTCCTTGCAATCTAACGTTTGTAAGAAAACCTCTCCTATGATTGTTTTTTGTCTCCACAATGATTATGATCTTTATATATTTTTTGCTGTTTACACAATTTAAAGTAAATTAAAAACAATATATGTAACATTTGTACAACTATATTGCTAATGTTAGATATAATGATACGCTATCACTGGTAAAATTATCTTTAGAAATAAATTAATAGATAAAATTATAAATAATGTAATCGAGATAAAACTACGTATAGAAAATGTAATAAAAACACAACTTGAAAAGCTTTTCTCTTAATTAAGAGATCTAGATTGCTGAAATAACCGCTATAAGTGTCTTAAATTTCATAATGAGTTCCTTCAAAATATTTAGATTTATTACTTTTATTTCATAAGTGCTTAAGTATGCTTGTGTTTCCAGAATTAATAACATATGATGATTAATCATATGAATTAATAACAGATGATATACGAAAATACTTGAACAGGAAATCAGTACTACCGCTATTAAATATCAGTAATAATTCCTTTGAGACAAAAATATTGTAGCGCTTATATACCTTTTCTTAGACATCTTTTTTAAATCTGTATTAATACTTCTTTTTATGGTATCAAAAGTATTTTCGCTAAAAAGATTTAGCAAACGTAA
>KK122552.1:163324-185726 GCA_000611955.2 Stegodyphus mimosarum
TTCATCAAATTTTTTACTCAGGCTTTTTAAAATTCTGGAATACTTCATAAAAAGCTGAGTGGTTATTTTTGGAAGTGCTGAACTACAAATATTTGATACCTCTGCTCCAGCAGTTTTTTGCTCTTCTCTCCTTAAAGTGTCAATTGAAATTTTCCAAACCATTTTTTCGCAGTGCAGAATTGACTTAAGTCAGCAATTCCTTTTTTTTCCTGTATTTTATCGAAGTTCTCCCTACTTAATGTTTTTCTAGGGAAACAGAAAAAAAGGATATACTAGAGCATTCCTTCATAAATGCTGCTGAGCCTTAAAATAAAGTATAATGGGCTTTTTTTAGTTTTAGATATCATTTATTCATTTTAGAACTCTCACAGATTTGCAGCCTAATATAAATGTGATAGTATTTTAGCGCAAGAAAGGAAATATGAATGCTATTCGAAAAATGCAACACATAAAACATGTTGCAGAGGAACCAAGAAAGCTCTTGAATCATTGAAAAAAAGAAAAAATTATGTGAAATATATTGGACGCTATCAAAAGAATTACTCGAAAAAGAAAAATATCTGTAAATGTGATTGCCATCATATAAAACAGCAATACTGAAAGATAAATGTTTTCATACAATGTTGGTTTCATTTCCTTTTGCATATGCTGCTGTGTATATGTAATGTAAGTTTTTGTGTACAAGTAATATAAATTTTTAAATCATATTTTCTTAAAAAAATCATTTTCATCGAAAGTAGATTATTTAGTTATGGCATCGTGTTTCGAGCGATTGAGTGATAAATATACATAATCAATATTTAAAAAAATCCGATCAATTAAAATTCATCCAATATCGTTTAGGTATTTTGAGGAATACAAACATAGTTAATGAATGACTCAAACTTTAATTTACAATAGTTTTTACCTCGTTTTTTAACCAACATATAACCCCTTGTTTGATAGATCTCTTATATAGTATATTACATAATTTTCACTGAAAACGAATCGGAATCGGGTTGAAACACATTACTTTACATTCTGATATAAAGTGCAATATGTCTGGTTGTAACCAAAGTTTTCTACCAATAGACGTTCTAAATTGAATCAGAAAAGAAACATGAAATCAGTACTTTTTTAGTGCGTGTAGCAACCACCACTCAAATCTATGATTTTCTGCTAACGTTTTAGTAATTTTTCAAAGCCTTCGGCGCAGAAATTTTATGAGCGCGAGTCCAAAAACAGATCGAACTCATTTCGGACATCCTGTGTAGAATGGAAGATAACACCAGCAAGATGTAGCTGCTGGTGTGAAAAAAGGTAGAAGTCTAAAGAAGCGATGTCGGCGCTATATGGGGGTGTGGCAAATATCCCATTCGATTCCGTACACAGTCCAGATGGTGAGTGCAGACACATGTGGTTTTGCATTATTTTCATGGAACTATCTTCCTTTTACGCCGGAACTCAGTTTGATGTTTTTCTTTGACAGCAGCGTCAACGCGGACTACCATAGCGTTTTGTTAGTCAAATTGCGCTGTGTGACTCTGCCGAAGGGCTCAACAGGCGCAAATCAACCCCCTTTTCAGATTGTATTGTTGAAGTAAATCCATTTTTCGTCACAAGTGACGATCCGGTCCAGAATTTTATCCTTGCATTGATATTCGAGCAGATTAGTGCAGGCTTGAACATGCTGTCTTTATCTGCTTGATAGTCAGTTTATGCGGCAAACAGTGGTTGAACTTGTACGTGAAGTTTTTGAGACACATAGTGTGATTAATGGACATGGGACTACGGTCTAACTCCTTAGCAAGCTTGTAGAGACATTAGGCATTTTTGGAAGCAGGAACCATGAAAAATATGCACTGCCTTTGCCGGGAATCGAACCACGGACCTCTGAAATACCGGCTCAGTGTGCTGACCATTACACCACGAAGGCACGCCAAGAATGTGGGAGATATACCTTATATACTCCCCTTTTTAAAGGGCGACTAGGGTTTTAGGGGACCTAGTCGCCAAATCCTGGGTGTGGAGAGTCATCATCCACAACCCTTTTAGTTCGGGCGCCACTGTAGAGACGTTAGGATACCTCGAAGCAGGAGACATGAAAAATAAGCAACGCCTTCGCCGGGAATCGAACCACGGACCTCTCGGTTACGCGTCGAGCATGCAGACCACTACACCACGAAGGCGGGAGAAATACCTTATATACTCCCCCTTTTAAAGAGCGACTGGGGTTTGGGGGACCCAATCGCCAAATCGCGGTGGTGGAGAATCATCATCCACCACCTTTTTGGTTCGGGCGCCAGTTGTAGCGACATTAGGATTTTTTGGAAGCAGGAACGATGAAAAATAAGCAACGCCTTCGCTTGGAATTGAACCACGGATCTCTGAAATACCGGCTCAGTGTGCTGACCATTACACCACGAAGGCACGCTAAGACTGTGGGAGATATACCTTATAAGCTCTCGAGTGGTTGCTTACTGATCTTCTTCGGCAAGTTCTCGCAAGCGGGTCTACTCAACATCAAGAGGCCGGCCAAAGCGCTCTGCTTCTTGAATGTCAATTGTCCTTGTTTTTGAACTTTCGGTACCAAACCTTCACAGTGTCATATGATACAACATTAGTACTTAAAACTGTACTCATGATTTGGTTACATTCTGTAGCTGACGTTTTGCAACATAACTGGAAGTACATGATGGCTCTAATCTGGTAACTTGATAGTTCCATTTCAGACACTTTGTACTTTATGATAACAATTTTTTTACAAATTTCACAACACAGTGTATAAGGCTTTATTTTATTCTAACCAATTATTTTTAGTTTTCCTTTCGTTTCGCTCCTGATTTGTTTCCTGTCGGAATGTAAATTAGTTATGACGCAGATGAAAAGCTAAACTTGTTTCAGAAGCAGTATTTAAGCTGCGTTTCAAGAGTTCAAAAAGAGTTGTAGCGGACTTAATTCCGAACTTATGCTGAGTGTTTGAATTTAACTCTCTAGCCGGTGTTAGACACTCGTAAGATTTATACTAATATTTCTATGCTCGGCTTTGCTATGTGCAGCCGATTTAGCGTTAATAAAGCTAAAGGAAAGAGTCGTTAGATATTTTAATTTATTAATGATTTGCTACATTCTTATTTTATGTTCAGTTTTACGTTAGCCACAAATGGGCGTGATTAACGAGCACGAAGTGCGTGCATCCGTTGCTTTATTCTCAAAACACATAGCGAGTATTCGCTACTTCGTCTTCGACATAGAGTCCACGTTGTATGCTACCTAAGAAAACCCATAGACTCTATAAGTGTTCTAAAGTATGTCTCTTTCTTTCAAATGTCAAAAATTGTTTGAAAAAATATGATTAAAAACGCCAACGCGAACTGTTTGGGCAGATGTTAATTGCGGTAACGGGAAACATTCGTTACAACCCGATATTTAGGCTGATTCAAAGGTTTTAAGCTTGATTCATTCATTGAAAAACAGATAATTATATGGAGATTAATTATATAATCCTGTTTCGTTTTTCTTTTTAAATTAGTCTTACAGATAAAATTAGAATTTAAAATAAGCTTAATGAATGATTCAAAAATAAGAAATACATTTTTTGTTTTGTTACATTCTCTTCAGAACTACGGCCGTGGCGTTTTCAGATCTTCAGCTGAAGAGAACTTCTTTGCGCGCAACTATATTTCTAGTGCTAAATATGGCCAAAAATCATCTGAAATAAGTCCGGATTATATGAAGAGTACCGCAGCGCTGTCCCATTGGTTTTAGATACTGCTGCCAATGCTCCAACAGCAACGTACAGCTGGGCATCCTTCTGAAACAAAAACAATTTTATTTCTTAAGCAAATTCAGCTTTTTTCTCCCCATTGCAAATGCATTTTCAGGACATTTGTATGATAGCCACCATTCAATATTTGATCACTGGTTGGCAGTTTGGACATCCGTAACAGTTGTGTATGACTGGTAAGAATTTTATGAATATTTTGTGTGCTGTGTTTTTTGAGCCATTTGTGCGTTATGTTTCGCATTAAAATGCTGATGCATGACTATGGATTTTATCACCACATGCGTAAAATTTATGTCATTCGTTACCACTTTTCTCTCATCCCTAAGACAAAATTACTAATCACTCTAAATCTGACACTAAATGTCGGGGATCCAACTCCAGGTTCAAATACGTCGATCATTTCAGACAATTTTGATGCGTCTGTCTGTAACTTGGCCACCAATGTTTTCTAAACTTTTTTGGATTAAAGCCACCATGTCTGCTTTTCGGAATTTTAACCTGAATTTAGATTATTGAGCACTTTTTATTTTTAATTTATTACCTTTTTTAATTTTATTTTTTCTTTCATCTATATTTAATATTTTTTATTTCTTTAATGTATGTTTTAATAATTTTTCTTCATTTGCATTGCTACTCTGCATTTTTTTATTTTGTTAGTGTAGTTAGTTACTTACGTAAGCCTCATAGTACACTTGTAGGAAAACGAAGAATTAAAATTAGAGTCAGCAAAAGAAAAAATGCTTCGAATCGATGCATTTACAAACATGTTTCATTCTTCTCTGTCATATCAAACTAGATTGGATGCGCTTTAATAGCTACCACTAATGGAAAATTTTATCCCCGTGCGTTGCTTTTTTAAGTTATTAAAGTTATTTCACAAGAAACAAAACAAAATACTGAAATATTTTCTCAGAGATATTCGTACAATATCACAATATCTCATACGTTAAACAGAACTTAATACAAAACAGAGAAAGTTAATCCAATCTCACAGCGAATTCGCTGGAATCAATAACAGCGCTAAGTAAACATACAGTTCGCTTAAAACAACAACAACTGAGCTGAGGTATTTTAATTCGGCTTTTATGAGCTTTTTAATTATTCATTAGAACATTCTGGTAAAATCTATTTTCTCGATTTTTCTGGATGACAGCAGCAATTACAAGGTATTTATTTATTAAATATTAAATTCGCGCGCTCTCGTATTTTTGCTTTTCCGACGCAGTCTTTGTCTTCAATTCGTCTGCGTTGCACGTTAAAATAAAACAATTTTAATTACAATTCTAAATAAACAGCTAATTAAATACGGAATCCGTAACAATATTTATGTTTTTGTTAACTAACTGCTAACAGAAACATAAATATAGTGTTAGTCCTAACATCTGTTAAGGGCAGATGTCGATACACATACACACTATGTATATGTTTGATATTTTAAAACAATTGCGTGAAAGAATATCTGTTGAGTGGTTGAGTGTCGACTCTTGATTTCAATTCGAGAAATGCACAAATTAAAATAGTTTTTATAGAATCCAATAATTCTCAGGACGTGGTATTTTTTTTTTGTAAAAATATGAACAAATTCAAACTTTTATATCGGATTCTTCAACGAAACTTCGCATCAGTAAAATGTTACCTACTGCAACTCAGTGGCTTCCTAAGCTAGGATATATTTTTTGGTGAGAATTTCATCCTATAATGTTTACATTTATTTAAAATTATTAATTAGTTTATACCTATAAAGTAATTTCAATAACTGCAAACATTAATTCATTAACGGTTCACGGTTACACTATTTGTTTCCTTCATGTCTCCTTTTTCTCCTTCTTACAGTGTGTAGAGACATTAGGTATATTTTTTAAAGCAGGAGAGATGAAAAATGAGCAATGTCTTCGTCGGGACTCGAATCACGGACCTCTCAGATACGCGCCGAGCGTGCTGACCAGTACACCACCAAAGTATGCCAAGAAAGGCTGAAGAAATACCTTATATACTTCCCCTTTTAAAGGGCGACTGAGGATTAGGGGACCCAGACGCCAAATTCTAGTGGTGGAGAATCCTCATCCACCACCTTTTACTTCAGGCGCCACTGTAGAGGACCATGGACCTCTAGAATACGCGCCGAGCGTGCTGACCAGTACACCGCGAAGGCATGCCAAAAAGGCGGGAGAAATACATTATAAGTGTGGATCGGGAAGCTAAAAGTTTAGGAAGCATTACTTTGGTTCGTAATTACTACACTATCCTTTTAAGGAAATTCGGCTCTATATTATGAAAATTTCGTTTTAACCATAAAAATATGTATCTTAAAACTTTCGCCATTTTGTGAAGCGCTAAGCTTCAAAAACTCTTGAGAACGTATTTTAACGTCCTACAGAGGCAAAAATGTTTCCGACATCTGAGTTTTGAATATAAAGCACTCTTGAATGTGATGTTACAACTAATGGGAGCTCATCTATAAATGTTTATATCTATGTATCAAGAAATTGTTATAGTAACGAAAGCAATTATTATTGTTTATTTAGTTGTGTTTAGCCTGAAAAGAATTTGTCAGCACTGTCTATAATCAAGTACGTTTCTTATAATCAAATAATACGATCTGAGGCATCAAAAGGTGGAAAATATCCTTTTTTTCCTTTCTTGGCAGCGGTCGAAGAAGAACTGATTGCGGAGGGTACGACGAATTTCATATTGCGATTTCCAGAAAGGGATCCTTATTCTGGGAAAAAAAACTTTATGGAACAACATTTCACATCTTCCAATCGAAAAACCGACTGGATGAAGATAAGATGTGGAGAAAAAATACTAGAAACGAACAAAAACTATTTGGTGTAATATTTCTTTGTGTAAAAAATTGCTTTCTACTGTATGACAATAAATAGTTTTTTTTTCTTGAGATTTCTTTCTCTGTTACAGGCACAGATTGCCTCTCCAAGCTTTCTCAATCTGTCCCTATCCAACGCCACAGCTTCCCATCGGTTTGCCACTTTCAGTTTCAAATTCTTTTCCACAGTATCCAGCCATCTAGTGCATAGTCTTCCTTTTCGTCTCTTCCCCTCTACTTTTGAGAATGTTATCGTTTTAGTAGAAAATGCATCATCTCATTTATAAATATGGCCTAGCTATCTAATACGAGATGCCTTTACAATTTAGAAAATGCAAGGCTGATTATATTTCTCATAAATTTCATGGTTATATAATATTCTTCACAGTTCACTGGTCCAAAAATCTTCCTTAGATATATCTTTCAAAAATCAGCAGTAGATCTTCCTCTGCATTGTTAAGTGTCCAGCAATCGCTTCCATACAGGGCCATAGATCTTCTCAGAGTCTTACGGAAACTTATTTTAGTTAACACTAAACAATAAATAATTAAACAATAAATAGTTATGATTATAGTAAATGCTGTTTTTTAAAGTCAGTTCTAGAAATCTTTCATTACTTAAGAAATGTAATAGTATCATACATATAGCAACCATTCTAAAGTCTTTCTGGTGACAAATATGTGTTTGTTGTTTATCAAATCGCTCAGGTGTATGGATACATTTTTTGTGGACCAATCAGATTCTTTGAAATATGACCTCACTGCCTCTTAATCACCATTCATGACTTTTCGTCTGTCTTTATGGTCACTTTTTTCGTAACAGGACGATAACTGAATTCAATCTTATTTTTATGGGAATCCGTTTAATCTTTTTTTTTCATTTTAATGGCTTTTAATAAATCCGGTATCGTTTCATAACATCCTGGAGGAACTCTTCGACCTTCCAATTTTCCCGCACCCAAATCAAATCCAAACAAATTGTTGTCTTTTCGGACGTTATACCATGCGTCAGGGTAAGTAACGTTCACAAGAGATAACTCCCTCTGACTATTTAATCAATCGGAGTAGGAAGTTGACTGGTAAATTGTGATATTTTGTTGTATGGAAAAAAAAGCGTATGGAGCTGTCACTGATCAGCGTGATAAAGAAAGACATGTTTCGTTCAAATGACAGGCAAGCAGAATGTACGGGCCTTTTATATCATTCCAACATCGTCCATTCAAGCATTGAGGCTTTCAGGGCAACCCTGAAATTTCACAAAATATTCCACTTTCTCGCGACGTTTCCTATTTTTTAAAACTTTTTTAACGGGATAACAAACAGAGTCCGAAACCTTTTGAAGTTCTTGTTTGTAAAAAGCTCCTTGTATAACTTTCAGTTTGTAGACAACAGGAATCCGTCGAATAATTTTATAGATTAAATTTCTCTTGTCCAATTTTCTTCGTATCCTTCCTCAAAGATCATTTTTTTTGGCTGATGTGCACCGTATCTCCAATTTTTAAATCTGAAGGAACAGGTACTTGTGCTGGTTGTTGTCCGTACAATGTTTTCCAAATTTTTCTTGATTTTGTAACGTGACCGATACATATTCTCTCTTAATACTACGATGCCATGTACGCTTAAAACTGAATATCAATTTATCTATAACATCCACATACTTTCGTGTATTCATTTCGTTAAAGTATTTCCACATTTTTATTTTTAGAGTTCGATTAAATCGTTCTACGACAGAAGCTTTCGTTGCATTATGTGTCGTAAGAAAGTGAACGTTTCTCTTTTTCAAAAACTCTTGAACTTGTTTATTGGATCGGGTGTATGTTTCGAAAATATCTTATCGAAAGCAGATTTGAGGGACGCAGATGTTTTATCTTTGAGAGGGATGGCCTATGCGTATTTGGAAAGACTATCTATACAGGTCAGCAAATATTTGTATCTCTCATTAAAAGAAGTCAAGGATTGCATATCCACTAAATCAGATTGAAATTCCTCGTTTAAGCCTCCTACTATGACTCTGTTTCTGGGAAACGTGTGCCTCAAAGGCTTGTGCAAAGTGTAAAAATCCTTGGTTTGCAACCATTTTTGGATGTCTTTTGTTTTTACGCGACCTTTCAGAGCCCGATGCAAAGCCGCAACACCCCCGAAACCTGCGGAAACGTGTGGATCCAGATAGGTCTGAGCCAGAGCTGCGTTCATTGCAGCAGTTGTTACGATCTAAACGTACACTGATATTCATTTATATATGTTTAAGTAGAGCAGGGAATGTCGTCATGTTGAGGCTACGTTTTTCATCTCCTTGAGCAGGAAGTTGTTTCAGAGTGAAGTGGGAATCCTTATACGTGACTACAAACAAAGTTCTGGGGCAACTCCAGATTTAGTGTAAGCAGATCTTGTTCATCCACTGTCATGTTGATCGCGAGAACATTCAAACACCATGGCGCAAAGTTCACTCCCCTTCTTGTCGGATAGAAAGCTTTACCATACTTGACATACTCTCGGATGCGCATAGTCACTTTACCCTTGTAAATGCTGGGTCCCACGAACACATTGTCTCCCCTTTGAGTGAGCTCCTCTGGAATAGCGTTATCAGTAAAGAATCCTTTGCGCTGAAAGAAAAATGTAAGTCAGTATAGAATACGTTAAAAAATGGGGTCACATACAATATACACTTTAACATATAAACTTTTCGCAAATACGTACTTTTTTCTCAAAATGGGTGGTTTCTTCTGATTTTCTTTTCATACTCGGGATATCTCGTGTGCGAACAAGGTTTTCATGGCTCAACACTTTATCGTTCAAAGGCATAGGTTCATTCTCAAATAGGTTTTCCATCTGAAAAAAATAAAGACAGATTAAGCACACATTGCAAATTCCACTGTTTTTAAAAGATTAAAATTCTAAAAAATAGTATGTTTCAAAAAATTACTTACCGCTGCAGCGTTGTCGCTTCGTGCCTGATCCATTCGAAGCAGTGAAGAATGATAGACAATGGTCGAAGCAAAAGCAGGTACGTGCACTCAGGGCGGCAGCCAGGAAAGATATGCGGAACGTTTCTTGGGATAGCCTTATATCGGGTAGGAACTCTTTATTTCATTTGAATGGTGATTGGTTAAGAGGGGCTGAGGTCATATTTCAAAGAATCTGATTGGTCCACAAAAATGTATCCATAAACCTGAGCGGTCGCATAGAAAGGTGTCATACGGCATTTTGCCTACTGTTTATTTTTTTGCGCTAGGTATCGAACATCAATATCTTGTAACATTTTTTACTTCATTCATGTACAGTTTTCTCTATGTGCGCAAAAATGTCACCCACAGCTTTTTTAACCTACATGTAAATAGATGTGGGAAATTAGAACCGCCAGCGAGGTGACGTCATCTGCCGTCAGCCAGCTCAGCGCAAAGCAGCCCAGACGTTACGATGACTGAAAAGGAAAGATTTAGAAGCCAAAGCGCAATCCAGGAATAGGTTTCTTAATGAATTAGGTTACAGAACCGATGGAAATAAGGCTTACAAAATAACGAATAAACTGAATAACAAACTAACACAAAGAATTAATTACCCCCTCAAAAAAGAAAACAAAGATGCCAGCGACTCAAGACAAATTGCTAAAATATTCAATAACTTCTATCTTGAGCGGTACTCACTCAGTGAAGAGCAAAACCAGGAAAAGAAATGCCGAAAACACGAAAGAAGTACTAAATCAAGGATAGTGAACATAAACACACTTTTTACAGAGGATTTCTCAAAGGAGGAATTGAATAAGGCTATCAAAGACATTCAAAGCGATAAACAATCAGGACCAGATAGTGTATTCCCAGAATTCATGACACATATGGGACAATCTTTAAGAAATTTTCTTTTAATGATTTACAATAAGTTCTGGAATTTAAAACTGAATCTCCCAACGAACTGGCTGAAGGCAAAGGTCATTCCGATTCTAAAGCCAGGAAAACTACCTGAAGGTATAGAATTGTACCGGCCAATTTCACTGACTTCCATTATAGTCAAGACGTTTGAAAGAATGATAACTGCGAGACCAAGGTTTTACCTGGAGTCAAACGAAATTCTAACTGAAGAACTGACTGGTTTCAAAAAAGACGAGTCAACTATTAATTCAATTTTGAAATTGGTTCACAAAATTAAAACCAGTTTCAGTTTGGGGAGAAGTTCTTTGGCTGTTTTTCTTGATTTCCAGGGTGTTTACGACATAATACATAGACTCCAACTACTAAGGATTCTCCGTAGTTTCTATGGAAATTCATGAAAAACTACGAGCTACGAAAAGTAGGGAAAAAGCTATGGATTTTACAGATTACAGGGTAAGAGAACCAGTGCACAAAACGGAGCCAACTAATTCATCCGATGATTGGCTGAATACTCGTGTCATCATATATCGTGCGTACAGTGCATTGCTGGTTTTGAAGAATAGCCAGTCGTAGATCAGTAACTGCAACCGTTAATGACTTGTCAATAGGCCCCCCTCAACATCTGTCTACTTTGTCTCTCAGGTTCGTTGCTGCTGCTTGTTTAGCCTGCCGTCGGCTCCATTGTTTAGATTATGGCGAGAGCTTAGCGTGTGTTTTGCTGTGAGCTGTGATTCAGGTGGAAGTTTTTTGTTAATAATGCTACCTCGAACGAAGAAGCCAAAATTATCAAAGCAGAAATTTGAAGATTCATATTCTTCAGAATTTCCATGCATTAAAGCACCCGAAATTTCTGTGAATCACGCACATTGCACTGTATGAAACAAAGTCTTCTCAGTTGCACATGGCGGAAAAGATGACTGTAAACGGCATGTTTTTTCTGAAAAGCATAAAGAACTTGGCACTGTAAAATCTAAAGTAATAACGAATTTCTTAATAAAAGGTAATGAAACTGATGCTATAAAAGCGGAATGTTATTTTGTTCGATTTTTAATTGAACATAATCTACCGATTTCCGTTTCGGATCACTCCAAAGAGCTTTTCAAAGCAATGTTCCCGGATTCTGCCATAGCAAAAATATTTAGCTGCGGCCATACCAAAACTGCTGCTGTTGTGAAAACGATTGCAGAAAGTTCAGTTGTCGATATTATAAAATTAGTGTGCAATACATATTTGCTCTAAGTACTGATGGAAGTAATGATAACAATGATAACAAACTGTACTCATTGATTACAACATACTATAGTAAAGAAAAGGGAGTGATAATTACGTCATTGTTTTCTGTTTTAGCAAGCACGAATAATACCGCAGAAGGTATTTTTAATTGTATAAATGAAAACTTTAAAAGCAAAGGTTTAGAATGGAAAAATTGCTTATCATTTTCTTCAGATAATGCTAGTAATATGATTGGAAAGTTTAAAGGTGTAGCAGCGTTTATCAAAATGCATCAGCCAAGGTTTTCATGCCACCTCTTGCATATAGCTGCAAAAAAGGCTAATGAGAAATTAATTGGCTCAGAAATCAAAATGTTATTAATAGATATATTATTTTTATTTGGAGAAAAGTTCGGAGCAAATGCATAGCTTAAAAGTTGCTCAACAAATTTTGGGATACAATGTAAAAACTAATAAAATTTTGAAATATTGCAATACGAGATGGTTGTCTCTTTTAGGATCTATAACAAGGATTTTGGAACAGTGGGATGCTGTGATTAAATTTTTTGGAGATCAACCAGATAACAGTGAGAATAAAGGTGAGAGATTGCAAAACATTAAAAAATGTTACAGTCACCTACCACCAAATTGTACTTGTTATTTTTGAAAAATACTTTGCCTTTGTTTGTAACAGTAAATATTAATTTGCAACAACGAGCTTCTTATATACATAAATTGAGAAGAGAACTTGTTGAACTTTCAATGAATTTATTTGTTAGATTCGTAAAAACATCAGTAATTTCTAAACACAATGAAAATGTTACTCTAACATCTATTCCATTTCGGAAGTATAGTAAACAAAAAGAAAATGAAAATTTAGTGATTGGTGCAGAAACAAGACTATATTTAAAAAATGCCAAGTTGAATGAAAATGAAGTGAAATCATTTTTCAATACTTGAGAACTGAAGTTTTATTTTCATCTGTTCTTGATGAAAACTTTACCATCCATTATTAATGAAAAATATCTTAATCAAGTGCAAATTGAATTTTCTATGTATCAAGTAGATGATTTGAAAGAAATTGTAGGTTTGCTTATTGATATAGCATGGGGAGAAATTGCCAAATCAAAAAATATGAATGGGTGTATTAAATACAAATTATTGCCTATTATAATGCTTGCTGTCTTAATAATACCTCATTCAAATGCAGCTTGCTAAAGAATTTTTTCTATTGTTAAAAACAATCAGACGGAATTTCGACCAAATTTAGGTTCTAAAACTCTGGAAGCAGTTTTGATTGGAAAAATAAATATGCAGGCAAATGAAGAACTGTGTTATAAAAAAAAATCTCAGAATCAGAACTTAACATTGCTAAGCATGCTACATATAAATCTTTGCATTCGTAAATTATTTTTTTAATGCTTATATGTATTATTCTTGGTTATGTAATTTTTTTAAAATTTTATTTCCCTGTGAATAAGGTTTCCTTCTTATTTACACTTATAATGTATCCTGATAAAGATGATCACAATTGCTTTCGGTTTTAACTTATCACTTTACAGCGTTGAATTTATACTATAAGAAACTCGATGAGTGGCCGATCACTAATAACACCTTGACACTTTTGAAACAATGGAATTATGACACTTTTACTTGAAAAACAAAAGCTCCACTTTCGTTCTGAATGGACCTTCTGTTTCCAAAAAGAAAGAACTTGAATATTCCTATAAGCGATTGAATAGCACCAGAATGATCACACAGATTTACACGAACGCGCTTTTATTATACACACGCAATAAATATAAAATATATGAAAATAAGGGTAAATTTAACATTTAACTTCGGTAACTATGCCGATCCATACACACACATCACCCTCCTCTCTCCAACTGTCCTTTTTTTTTTAGTTCTTTCACACGTTTCATCGCCAAGGTCCACATTTGGCGGAATTTGCCTATTTGGCGGTTTTCATAATTCTTTGGAACCTTACGTCCCTCCTTCAGAAGCGTATAGTCTCCTTAGAGACCATACGCACAGTTCATGATTTGGGTTCCCTGTTTCATGGTATCCCTGCACACAGAAGGTCCTACCCTACAGGTGCCATTATTTTTAAGTCACAAACAAGAGATACAAAAACTTATACATACACAACAAATATATGACACATTTACATCAAAACACACAATGCTATATTAATTATTCATCATACGTAATCTTTTTTTAAATACAACACAATTATTATATAATACGCATGTTTCTATAATGCATACATCATATTAGTTTGATTGAATCCACATATCATGCTACCCAGTTGCTGAGTCAGAAGGTAATCTGGATAGATCGTCTGCATTTCCGTGCTGACGTCCCTTTCGGTAAGAAATCTTTACATTGTACCTTTGTAAGGCCAATGCCCAACGCACGAGCTTGGCTCCGTGTGGTTGAGATTGTGCTAAACATGTCAGTGGATTATGGTCGGATACGACCTGGACTTCTGCTCCAAAAATCCATGTATCAAACTTCTGAAGAGCTGCCAAAACACTGTAGGCGTCTCTCTCTATTGTGGACCATCTGCTCTGACACGGTGTTAGTTTTCTGCTGAAAAATGCTATTGGGTGTTCTTTTGCTTGATCGTCAGTTTGAGACAGACAGGCACCTGTAGCTGTTGCTGAAGCGTCAGTATATAACTGGAATGGTTTATTTAGTACTGGAGTAAAGAAAGTTGGTTTTTGTCCCGGAGGATACGTGTAATAGGATAGTATGGCAGGCCGCCGTCAACGAAGGCACTTCCAGCAGATAGACGACTTTAAGAGGGGTATGATGATAGGATTGAGAAGGGCGGATTGGTTCTTACATCAAATCGCAGCTGATACCCACATGGATGCGAGCACGGTGCATCGGCTATGGCGAACATGGTTGGAACAAGGGAATGTGGAAAGAAGGAGGGGTGCAGGTGCAGCCAGAGTGACGTCAGCACGCGTGGATCGACGTATCCGCCGACAAGCTGTGGCGGTCCCGCAAGTCACTTGTACCTCAATTCTGCAGATGTGCAAGATACCCTGGATGTTCCTGTGTCGAAGAGAACCATTTCCCGTCGATTGGTTGAACGTGGCCTGCACTCACGGCGTCCGTTAAAAAGACTGCCATTGAACCCACAGCATAGACACCAACGTTTAGAATGGTACCGTACTGAAGCGATGTGGATGACAGAATGGCGAAACGTCGTGTTCTCAGATGAGTCAGGCTTCTGTTTATCCAGTGACAGTCGTCGCATACGTGTGTGGCGTCGACGTGGAGACAGATCTAATCCGGCAGTAACTGTGGAACGCCCCACCGCGTGACAAAGTGGCATAATGGTTTGGGGCGCTATTGCCTACGATTCCAGGTCACCTCTAGTTCGTATTCAGGGCACTGTGATGGCCCAACGATACTTGGATAATGTACTGCGGCAGCTGGCAATCTTCTACCTTCAGGGGCTGCCTAATGCAATTTTTCAGCATGAGAACGCCTGAATACACAGTGCTCGCATCTGCTAACGTGCTCTGCAAGGTATACAGATGCTTCCCTGGCCACCGTACTCTCCTGACCTGTCACCAATCGAACACGTGTGGGATGTGATTCGACTCAGTTTGCAGACTCTGCTCCTGCCTCGTTCAGAAGACGAACTGTGGCAAATGGTTGAAAGGGAACAGAGAGCCATCCCTCAGGACACCATCCGCGTTCTTATTGACTCTATGCCTAGATGCGTTTCTTCGTGCATCGCTGTCCGCGGTGGTCCTACATCCTATACATATGCCGTGTTTTCATAAATTCTGGCATAATATTCTTCTCTGACACTATTACAAAATTGATCTGCATCATACATTGTTTTTAATCTGTGCCAAATTATAGTTCCAGTGTTGTGTATCTTTTTATTCATGAACTGTGCGGACAGTCACGTTTTTCCATGATTGGAATTCTGAAAAGAATTGAGTTACTCTTAAAAATGTGTACATAAATATTAGCAGTGCAATATCCAATATATTTCTGTTCTTGCCCAACCTGCAGTGTGAACTGATACATATTTGAACTATGAAGCGTGAATTGATATATATTTGAACTATGAACAGTTACGTATTTCAATGATTAGATTCCTGTAAAGAACTGAGTTACACTTAAACATGCGTATATTCATATTAGCAGTGTAATATCCACTATATTTCCGTTTTTGCTAAATCTACAGTGTGAACTGATACATATTTTGAACAATGGATAGTGTTGACCACACTATTGCTAGTATCTTGGAAAGAACTAGGTATAATATTATATTTGGTGTATATAGGTATTATATTATAATTGTATTTATATTATATTAGCCTGGTTGTATTATATATTTCTATGATTATTTGGCAGTTATTTTGTAATTACTTATTATTCAAGTGTCAGTCCTCTATATTTAGTTATTTTATAAGGGGTCTTAAATGTAATTATTTATATTAAGTATGTGGTATACTGCTCTTGTATTTATTGTATTTATAATAATTTATATTAGGCATATTATTTCATTTTGCTTGATTAATATTGTAGTCGGTTTTCTTATAGAGTCCTAATGAGAGCTCAAAAAAGTGAAAAATTTTAAAATCTGCATAGATTAAATTTATTGAATTTTTAGGCTCAACTAATCGAAAATGGCAAATTTGTTGAGCCGGAATTTTAAAATTCTAATTACCTTGCTTTTTATCAATTAATTAATATTACCCAGCCTCGTTATTGCCGTTACTGTGTGAATTATAAATCTATTTACCTGTAAAACAAGTTTTCTCACTAGGACTGTCTGTGTGCAGCAAAGGTGACTTTACAGTTATTCTACTTTCACAATTGTTGAAATATTTTTGTCATTGTCTATTTTATTAACGGTTTTATTAATATGTGCCATTTTCCTGCTATTTTCTTTATTTTATTTTATCTCATTCATTTTCATTTATTAATAGTAACATTATAGTAAATTCTTTTAGTAAATAGTATTATGTTGTCTGAGGTATGGTGTTTTTATATCTCATGGATTGTGTATGTTACTTTAAGTATAAATTGCATATATTTTTGTACAATATTACATTACAAGTCACCTTATTATGGAAATTTCTCTCTGTGAATAATATATATGCTATATCTATGAATATTATATTTTCATTGTATGGTATTTAAATAGAAAACTATTTCTAATACTGTGAGGTATACCATTATTATTTAATATGTTGCATTAAATACTTCTCCGCTTAATTATACTACGCATATGAATTAATTATTATAAAGAATTGTTTTGATGTATATGTAGTTTGCACTACGTTTGGTATTATTTTAATTCTAGTAAAATATATAAATTATACTTCTCAATTGAGTCTATTTCAAGCAAATGTATTATGATTTTCAGGTATACTATTACTGCTATAATGTTTCTTTTTATATAAGATTTTGTTTCATATACATCACTTCATATTTACATTCTGTATTTTAAATAATACATTGAATTTATATAAATTTCTATAGTTAGTTTCTTATAAATGGAGGTATATGTCATATGCTGTTTTCAGGCACCCATATTTTCTGGCATATGTATTTTCTTTGATCATCTTTTTGCAATTACTCAAGCCTCAATTGCTTATCTTTTTGAAATTTCCATATTTTTATAATGATGAAGAGCAATACTGTTATTACTTAAAAGAATAAGCTTAATGTAATGTTATATAATTTTGTTTGATTACCTGTACATTTTCATATTTTCTATTTGTTTCTTTTACTTACAAGCAATGATTTAAGTGTCAGATATAGCTCCTTTATCCTAACTATTGTATTCATGGGGTAATTTCTTTATACCTTTTTATATTGATTTAAGCTGTATATATTTTGTAGAATATTTTGTCTACCATGTATTTGTACAGGAGTTTTTATAGGAGCTTCTATTATTACTTCATGAAAACTTTGCTCTTCACTGTAAGAATATGTATTATTCATTACTGTATTTACGTTCTATGAAATTATGTTTACTTGGGTAATCTATATGGCAGTTCCTCTCTTTTCTACTTTTTATTCTCTTTTAGTATTGTGTATTATTTGTCTTTGTATTGTGGGACCTCATTTCTCGGCTCTGCTCTAGATTGAGGTGGGTACGGTGCTATACTGTATAACCACTATGGTAAAGTAACAGTGCCCGTGCCCCCCCCCCCGTCAAGTGTCAACTATCCTACTGAGCCGACGCCGTTCTCGCTCTGTATTCTGACTATCATTTTGAAATAAAGATCACTTCTTGCTGCTTGCTGTCTCTGTCGTTTTTCCAAACTTCATCACTTTTTGACCACTCCTGTAAAAATGTTGTAAAAATGTCGTTCGCGCTTTGACTACTGACAAGTTTTGCGTCAGGTTGGAGTCTACGCACAATATGGAGCCGGAGACTTCTAAACAAACTTCAAGTTTATAGAATTGGCGCAAAAATTTATAATTGGTACAAAAAGGTTTTACCCCGAAGGGTGGGCGAAGACCATATGGAATCAAATTAAGGCAGGAATCAAATTACAAAGTAAATTAGGTCAACCTCAAGGGACAGTTAGTAGCTGCACCTTCTTTAACATTTATATAAATGATTTGCTAACCAAGAAGCATTATTAAAAACAATAAAGCGTCTGTATGTTAGCAGACGATGTTGCTATTTGGAAATGCCAGAAAGCTGAAAAGCTGAAAATGCCAGAAAATATGAAGACTAAAGGAAGAAAACTTGAAATTATAATGAATAATGCATCTGAAATCCTGCAGAGCTGGTCCAAAGAGAATAACATGATTATAAATAAAAAACGAAACATTTTATCAGTTCTTCTCTCTGAGACACGTGAATACAAACTTTGAATTAAAAATAGACAACGCTACTCTTCAAAAAAGCACTAGCAACACATATCTAGGTGTAGTGCTGGACAATAAATTAAACTTTACTAATCATGTGAATACTGTTAAAAAAGTAGACGAAAGATCCTCAGCTTTGAAAAGATTAGCCGGTACCGAATGCGAAAGCTCACAAACTACCCTAAATAAAACTTTCTACACTTATATTAAACCTATTTTCAAATATGGAAGTAAGGTGTTAATCTCTACCATAACAAGAAAGGATCGACTCTTTGGAAAGAGGCCAAAGCAAAGGTCTTCGGATCATCACAGGAGTGGTGAAAACTACCTCGATTGCAGCTATGCAAAGCTATACTTCTAACTCACCAATTGTTACTGAAATCAAGAACAAGCAGTTGGTACATTTGTTAAAATAATAGCATCTCATAGAGCGAAAATGAGGGAGCGAATCCAAACCAAGTACCATGAAGACCCAAACGTCCCCCTACAGGCTTGTGAGAAATTATTACAAGAAACAGATTAAAACAACCCAATGAATTGTAACAAGGTCATGTTTAATCCCCTTGGATATACTGATATCAAATACCATTTAGATATTAATCAGTTTGGAAACAAAAACATTCCTGACACAATATTAAAAGCAAACACATTATGTATGGTACATAAACAATACCCTGAACCTGAATGGACTAGAATATACACTCTACAATACGAGATAACACTGAGGCTTGTGTATACAGTAAACTTTTCTCCCAATGTACTCCTGTGGGATACTTCATGTCGAATTTTGATGATGGGATTCTTGCAATCTAACTAGCTCTAGAAAACGTCAAGACTTATATTAAACCTGTTTTCAAATATGGAAGTGTCGATTGTTTCTCTAAAGCAGTTATTCTAGTCGATTACAAAGCATCCAGTCAGACTGTAGTTATAAACCATGAAGAGATGCTCAGATTATCTCAGAAATAAGACAAACCTTTAACTTTCTTTATAAATACATCAAAGCAAATACAAAACAATAGTTTTTCAATGGATCCCTTCACATGTAAGTATCGACGGTAAAGAAAAAACGAAAAGGCAAACTAACTAGCTAAGAGAGGAATACTTGAGCCACAAAAGAGTGAAACACTTCCTCGAGACAACTTATAAAACACATTTTTGTGAAATTAATGGATACTCTTTAAGTCTGACCAGACAGCAAAATCAACAGGCAAATCCTGGGCTAACATTCAAGATTCTTGGAAAACGTTTTGTCAAAAACCTCGTAAAGAGGGTGTGGCAAACTTCAGACTGCAAACAGGCCACGATTTCATGGTACATTATCTCAATAAAATTGGCATCCTTCCATTTAGTATATGCCAAATTTGTAATTCGGGCATCATGAATGCAGAGCATCTTCTTATATGCCTAGAAATAGATAAAAAGTCTCAGAAACGTGGTGAAATAAGCAAATTATACTGGAATGCCAGAATTTTCATGAACTCCTTGTAAAGACTACATCTCTTATATTTCTTTCCTTGTTGTTTAAATTTTTTAGTTTTTACTTTTGTTTCCATTTTCATTTGTTCTGATTCTTACATTAAATGCTTTTTTATTATATATCACTGTTCTTGTGAGATACTTGGAGCTGTTTTACATGTTTGGATTGATCTTTCCAATAAAGCCATATGTAACAACATTTCGGCAATTCGAAAACAATATCCGAATGATAACATTAACCGTCGTCACATTAAACAGCGTCTAATACATATATTTATATTTTATAATAAAATAGAATTTTAATTATTTATGTATAATGGGAAAAGAAAATGGGAAATACAAACATTTTTTATTTATAAATTTAAAAGTGCATTTAATGGTTTAAATGAAAACGAAATTGCTCTCAAACTTCATCTATTCTACTCGCAATTTGTTATCTAAATATTTTAATAGATAATTTTGAAGGATATACACATTTGTACCATATTCTGTCTCTGCTTTTCTAAAAGAACTTAACAGTTCTGCAGTTTATGATTAAATTCCTTCAAAAGTGGTGGTTCATTTGAGGTAAATACACGATCTGCCAATGCAGTCTGTCAGTGATTAGATGGTAGTAGTCGAATAAATTCAGAATCTTCCCACCTGCTGGCCGGAGTATGGAACTAACTGCACAGTAGTTGTCAATAGCAACGCTGTTGGGGAACATAATTGAAACCAACTTGGACAGCGGATTCTAGAATTGCCTGGTATTAATGCCGTAATTTAAGTTCAGCATCAGCTAGTTTATTTCTCTTCCTATTAATTTAACCGCTTTTCGGCAATACTGTTCCAATAAACACATATGCTCGATGCTGAACAAAGGCAATTATGAAACATTTCTGCAGTTTCGAAGAATACGTTATATGTTTTTACTGTCTCTGAATTCCTCTGGCTATTCAATGAAGGATACTCTTAAAATTGTCCAAGTTTTGCTCAAGTAATTCGTTTTACATGATTTTGCGCAATTTGTTTTTTAATGTTGGTTTATTTGGATTAAATCGTTAAAATAATATTTTATCCTTTAAGTTGATTTTCTTGAAATGTTTTACAAGTATGTTTTTACGATGATAATGCAATATTACATGGAAATTGTTTTAAAATTCGATGTAGCTATTTTATAATTTTTTATTGAATTTATTACACGTAACCTTGCTCAACAATCAAACTAGAATTTTATCCTCTGCATCATCATATTGATAAAATCAAATCAAATTTTTGTCGAATAATTTATCAAATTTTAGAAGTGTTAAAAATTTAATTTTTACTTAATTATCGTATAGTTGGCAACAAATAAATGAATAAAACTTAATGTTTTTTAAATCAGAAGATTTATCTTTCATTTTTAATAACCCAGATTTTAAAAGATGATGAGATCGGATTTCAAGAAAAATTTCAAATGTACTGAGCGTTCTTAAATCATCGGATAAATCGGGAGACCTTCAAAGTAAGATAATGTTCTGTCTTTCTTTATTACGTTACTAAGAATGAATAACTTCTCACTTTTAGAGACAGTGATTTTCTATTTTTATCATATATCCTTATACTATGAACTCGAAAGTTTGTAAGAAAAAGAGTAAGCACCTTTTAAAAGGAAAATCACCTAAATGGAAGCGATAAGAAAATGTATGTCTTTATAAAAGTATATAAACAAAAACATGTATAAAAAATAAAAATATATAAAAACAATTATTCATTTAAATTCATCTAAATAATTTTGATTTAAAAAAGAATAGTCATTCTTTTTCGTTAAGATTTTTAGTATCGTTTGATCGTCTAGTATTACCTGTAAGGAGTCCTTTTTACGTTTAGTGCGCTTTATTAAAACAATTGCAATTTAGAAGTTTTCTAAATATCTTTTATATTTATGTAATAGAATGGAGCAGCTTTTTGCATAGATAGAATGCTGACACTTGCAGACAGTCACATTCGTAAGTTTAACATAATTTTATTGCAGGATAACCCCACTCTTCCGACGCATAATCTGATTCACGCATGTTTATGGGCGCAATATGCACTCCATAATTTTTGAAAACTTACATCTTATGATATACAATGGATGACTGGCAGAAGGGAACACATTTCTTTGATGCAGAGAAGCGGGAAAGGGCGCATTCAGAAGTAAAACGTGGAAAACATCGAAAAAATTTTGATTGCAGCATTATGTAAAATCTTATGATGGGGATAAATTTTGAAATGGTGCAGTTTAGACTGATATGCTATGAATAGTTACTATTTTCAACGAAGAGGAAGTAACCAAATTAAAATGGAGAGTAAAAGAGCTTTTGCAAAATTAAAGTTAGTAGCTTGTTTTCATATTTTACCTCTCTCTCTCTAAAACATATATATATATA
>KK122553.1:11512-26363 GCA_000611955.2 Stegodyphus mimosarum
GAAATATTAGATATAAATTATAGAAAATAATGTAATGATACATGTGAGATTCATTACACAAGTAGTGGTTTGCTAATTTTAATGACCCTGGGGATTCATAAAACTATTCTGTCATCTTAGAGAATCAATAATATAGAACAGATTAAGTATTCCCTACCTTGGTACTGTAATGACAACCTAATAATTCAGTCCCAGTTTCAAATTCAGTGAATGGGCTGCTTGTTTAAGCTGCAATTTAAATTTAACAAAGGGCTCATACTTTACATCTTATGAAAAAAGTATCAGCATGTAACTAAATGTTTCACTTCTTAGAAAAAAAAATATATATATAAATTTATAAAATTATACAGAAACTATATAAAACAGAAAATAAATTCATGCAACCCAAGCTACCACATATTATCTTTTTCTCTTGTATCAGTTGATCTTGGAAGATCTATGCCAAACCCTGACTTTTCAAAAAAAATTTACATAAGGTTTAGGATTAAATTTTCTTAAATTTTTTCATTTAAGAATATTGCCATTAAATCTATAACACCTCTTCTTGTCACAGTATTGTTCATCAAGCTAAAAGGTTATTCACAGTAACATACGAAATTCAATGAGCACCATATTTCACTTTGAAAAAATATACTAGCCCCCCCCCAAAAAAAAAGACCATTGGGTTTGAAAATTAGAGGCAAATTTAACAAATTGATTGAGCCTCCTTATCTCTTACCACTGTGTGCGAGCATTTTCGTGGTTTTCCTTAAGTAACTGTAAATATAAGCCTATTTACCATAGAAAATAATTACAAAAGTATGCCTTTTCAGCTAGTCCTCACATACTTTTTTTATTAAATTAAATAAGCACACAAACCCTTTTTGTTATTAAAATGATAAAGTAATTAATTCCACGTTACATGCAACGAAGCTTTTTAAAAGCTAGGATGCTTTAACAATTACAGTGCTTAATTAGTGCTGTGGTCTCAGTTATATGTGAGTAAACATCTCAATGTCACTGCTTGTGACAGAGCATTTGTTCCAGATAAGTCTTCTTATACACTCATAAGCATGAAATAAACAAAACAGATGGCATATAAAATACATAATCCATACAATCCTTAGTGACTGATATTTGACATTGCATCTGCGTTCACACTGTCAGTTTGACTGAGTGAAATTGCAGCTAAATTTCAGACTTTTATGATAAAATTACGGTGTGAAAATTTAAAAATGAAATTAAATCAAAAGATAAATTGAACAGTAAAATTGAAAAAGAAATGTTGTCCATAAATATATTATTACTGATAAAATAAACATTTTAAATATTCATATAATAGATATATGCAAGTCATGTAATTCATACAAATATATCCGTTTAAAATTATCTAACTTTGACCATATTTGCTATTTTATAACATTATTCAATGTGGACTTTAAATAAAATTTTTAGCAGCATTGGGTTTGGTTTGTTAAATTATGGCAAAGCATGGGAGAGATATCTGCCCTGAGGGGAACTGGTTTGCATCCATGTTACATACTGGGAATACCATGAAAACAATCATGCTACTAGCCCATCTGCTTGGCTAATCAAACTACCAGACTTCTGTTGCTTTACTGTTTGGCTGCTGATGAGCTGCATATCAGTTGCAAAGTACTGAATAATAGTATTTTCCTTGATTCTTGTTATGAGTTACATGCAAGAATGTTCAGTTCTGAGAAACAAGAAAGCAAGTCTTAATAAAAATTAATATGCTAAATTTAAAGTGAATATGTTGATTTTTTTGTGCAATACATTTATAAAATAAAATAATAAGTATGAGAAGAATATAATTTATTACTAAAAAAAAAAACTTTTATGTAATCAGATAGTTGCAATTCAGTTTGTATTTAAATGAGAATATTTGCTGATTTCATTTATGTGATGATAATGGATTTTCATAGTTTTGAAAGTACTTTGAAATTATGCAATGAAGATATTAATTATAAAACTAGCTTTTTGATTTTATGCTTTTATAATTTCCCTAGAAACAAGATATATACAAATTATACATATAAATATATGTATTTATATATACTTAATAATTATGGTTCTAAACTGGGTTCAATTAAGATTTTATTAAAATTTCATTAATTTTTTTTTAATTTTAATTTTTAATAATATGTCTTCAATAAACTTTTTGTGATATTGTAATACATACAACTAGATATATATTATACTCGTTTTATTTAACATCAGCAGTATATGAAGGATACTTCATTTGTTAAACCAAGGAAAAGGAAAGAAAAAAACGAACTTGTTAAATCTTAGATGTAAATAAATGTAATGTACCTAAAGAAGCACGTCTAAAACTTTTTAAGTTTAAATAAGCATGCAAAACTTAGAATAGAACCAGACATTTTTAAAATTTTCCCATTCTTTTTAATACATAATCTTGTCTAAAGAGAAATTTATATAAATTTAGTAACTTTAATACATTACATAAAATAAATATATAATTACCTTTAACACGGCATATGAGCGTTCATTAATTTCGGCAGCAGTTACCCATGCCATCAAAAAACTTGCCGAAATATTTCTCTTCTATCCGTAGCATTTTCAGCCATTGCACGAAGATAAGTAGGATGTTAGAGGAAGAAACGAACTACTGCGCCTGCGCTAACTTACCCGCAATAAACAAAAAAAAAAAAAAAAAAAAAAAAAAAAAACAACTCAACGGCAGCAGTTGTCCTTGAAATTCTTCACGCCTCAATGTTATCCATGCAGCAAACTGTAAATTTCCACATTTCTATTCCCAGTTACCCTCCCCAGTTTCTGTGCTCGCATGAGTCATTCTGTGCTCGCATGAGTCCTGCAACCCTTACCCTCTTGCGGGGGGAAAGACAGGAGAGAGGAAAAGTTGTGCAGAGGGCCTATATGAAGAAATGAAGGAACTTGTTTAACGTGTTCGTGAGAAACTTCCCCTACCCTTGTCTTCTCCCTTCTATTAATTAATAAAATTTTTATGTAAGTAATATGACTGCCATATGCATGCACCTGGTTCTGCTTGCGTGTATAGTTTCGACGCAAAAAATAAAGACAAAAACATAGCTTCCACGTATACATTCAGAGAGAAGGGAACATTAAAAGTGCAGAAGGATTTATGGGGTCGCAGTCGCAACAGATCCCCGAAATCATTAAATAAAACATATCCTGTAGTAAAGCCCCCTTGAGTTCAGGTGAGGTGCAAGTTCCAGCACTCAGATCCGCCTGTCTAAAGAGCCTACCAGCGGCCGAGTGGTTAAGTTGTGAACTGAGGTGGTTCTTCCTTGGGTTCGTATTCAGTTGCATGGGCCTTTTCTTGGTTTTCCCCGCGTAATGTGTATACAAACCAGTTTCCCTTCGAAAGTCCTCCACGGAGGCATCCCTTCCCTTAGGCACATAGCCCTAGTGTACTTTGCCGTAATCAAATATACTATACCATACCATACCGCTTTGTCTAAAAATTATACAAATTGGAACTTTTTTCTTAATTCTAAAGCCCAGACAAAGAACGAAAGATAGAACTGATCTGTGAAAAAAAGTAAATAAGTTAGTTATTCAGTACGGTTACAATACATCACGCAGACAACGTGCATTACTATTTTATCAATAGCCCGTTTTATTGTATTATTTTCTTCTATATAAATACTTAACAGATTTTACATTTTATATCTCACTATCTAAATAATTTTCCCAAAAATTCTTCGCATATCAGAAGCAGAATGGCTAAAACAGTTGAACAGTGGTGATTCTTCCCATGTTTTATCCCGGTAACCCAAGGATGCATGAGATTCTCCGAGTATAACGCGAACACAAGCTAGTTTCTTTTAAAAAGTCGAGGTGGCATTCCTCCTTTGGTAGATAATCCTCGCATGCTTTAAGTAAATCAACGAACTAAAGTTCTTTATTTTCAGTATTCTTACAAAATCTCCAGAGAAAAAAAGTACTCCTCACTCCATGACTGAAGTCTTTGACGCGTTTTCCAGCCAGATTATTTCATGATTTTAGCTAATATATTCGAACTGAGATTCAGAAGTTTACAAATACTCACGTAAGCTTATTTTTGCCACAATAATACTTAACATTAAATCTCTGCGCAAATTTGTACGCGCTTAACATCTTCCTACATTTGCAGTAAAGAAGCTGCATAGTCTTATACAGAGGCAGCTGAAACTTTTAATTACAAACTAAATGGCATTTCTACGATTTATTATTCAGTGTTCGATTTATGTTATTCAGTGTCACAATTGACTCAATGCTAGGTTTGGTGATTTTCAAGATGATAAAAAAAATGCTAATGTTTGAAGTCCTTTTTACAATTTCTTCTAGGAGACGCTAATTGTTACCCAACTGAAATCCAAATCGAAATTATTGATCTACAGCTGTATACTACACTGAAAAGAAAATATAAGGAACTTGTTTCAAGTGCAAGTAATCCAAATTATATCGAATTTGTACCAACAAGCAATTTCCCAAAATTTACATGATTTAGTTGTCAGATACTGCTGTTGGTTTGGGTCAACATATGTTTGTGAACAAACGTTTCCTGTTATGAACATAATAAAATAAAAATATCATTCAAGATTAACTGATATGCACCTACAACACCCAATTTTGTGAGCATCTTCAAGAACTAATCCTAATATAGACGACTTGGTAAAAAAAAGCTCCATATTCAAAAACCACATTAAATACGGACTGTTTAATAGTTATTTAGAATTAAATGTTATTATTCATTTTTATTTTATGCATAACCAAACTGATTGAACCTTTAAAAATGTTAACAAACAAACAAAAAAAAAAAAAAAAACCGTACTTTCCACCATTCAGACATACATAAAAAAATGTGCTATTTGCGTAAAAATCCCATAATCAGCCTGTAATTAACATCTTTTCACTTTTTTATATTTTTTAGTAGATTGGAAAATTTGGAAGTGGCACGCGTAGCATTTTTGCAGATAGTGGCACTCTTCCCAAAGAGGTCGGCCACCCGACCCTACGGTCCTCGCGTCTGCAACTTACCGCGACTCCATAAATCTGCAAATCTTTCCCAACACAAACCGAATGAGCATACCTAGTACCTGTTTTACGTGACGCGATTTTTCCAGCATTTAACACCAGTATGAGCTGGTTTCTTATAGTCAGTTACTGCGCTTATTTTTCATTCACACATATAAAGGTCAAATAGATTAGTGAATAATCACCAAAATTCAGATATTTATTTCTAGGCAAGTGCTTTCAACTCACCGTCTGCTTCTGAACTTAATGTTTTGGGTGTGCTTATCTCTTGCTTTCTTTACGTGATGAATTAAATAATTTCTTCATTGACGGGAACACCATCAAGAGTTCTTATGCTGTCTGTAATTTACAAAGTCTAGTATTTTCTTGTTTATTTTACTTCACAGTCTGAAGTAAAATATCGACATAAAAGGGATAACAAGAACGAAGAGGAACTCTGAACTATGTTACTTCCTATTTCATTAAAAACAGTTTTAGTTAGAACGTCAACTAGCAATCCCACAGTATGTAAAATTTGTATACGCAAACGTGTTAAATTGGTTTGGTTTCTTTAATTACGGCAAGCTCTCGAGGAGAGGATGTCTTCGTGGTGGACTCCCTAAGGAAAACTGTCTCGTATATACACACTCTTAGACAAAAAAAAAAAAACGACGCACCGAGAAGATATAAAGCAAACTGGACACAAATTGATATGCATCTGAAGACAAAAAAAAAACGACGCACCGAGAAGATATAAAGCAAACTGGACACAAATTGATATGCATCTGGGTTTCGAAGGAAAATGCAAAATTTTACATTTTAGCTGCCAATGAATGAACGGTTGTCGCTACAGCGCATCTGATCTGCGCAAATGGCAGGATATTTAAGAGGAGAAATTACGATTCCAGGTCATAAATTCTTCACGAATTTCATTCCGTGTACTCTGGTAGACAGATATGCGCAGATGTCAGAATTTGAGAGAGGTTGTGTAGTGGGCTCAAAGAAGCCGGTTGGTTTTATCGGCGAATAGCTCGATATTTGAGCAGGAGCGATGCCACCATTAGACGATGTTGGCAGGAGTGGATGGACCATGGTCGCACATAGCGTCAAGAAGGAAGCGGTAGTCCTAGAGAAACAACAGAACGTGAAGACCGAGCAATCGTCAGAGCGGTACTCACAGCCCCAGATGCGTCATTATCATCGATTGCACGTGCAACTAGTGCTTCAGTGACCGCAAGGACCATTCATAGACAGCAAACAGAAAGGGGCTGAGGTCACGGCGCCCCTTGCGCCGACTACCATTGACCTCTGTAAAATGTCAAGCCCGTTTCCAGTGGTGTCGGGCTCATTCGCACTGGAATGTCACTGACTGGAGTAGAATACAGGGTTCGTAGGTCCTTAAAAGTCCTTAGGTTTTTTGGAATCGATTTTTAGTCCTTAAAAGTCCTTAATTTCGACCGAAATCGACAGAAGGTCCTTAATTTTAATAATCTGAAATTTCTGTCTTTTTTTACGACTGCCATTTTGAGTGTGAATTAGCATTTTGGAGGAATATTTTTGGCGATTCACTAACGCATATGGTTATCTTTTGAATGGGTGAATGGGGTCATGCGTTATAACTTATTTTTATTTCTAATATAAATAGTGGGATACTCGAGTTTCTAAGCAAGAAGTGAAACATAAGCATTTCAAAATTAATTTTTCTAATGAAGAGCTCTTAAACAACTTTTCACTTTTGGTGAATGTCGCCAGACCTCTCTCCTATTGAGCACTTTTGGAGCATTATGGGCAGGGCCCTCCAACCAGCTCGGGATGTTGACGATCTAACGCGCCAGTTGGACAGAATTTGGCACGATATCCCTCAGGAGGACATCCGCAACCTCTATCAATCGATGCCAAGCCGAATAACTGCTTGCATAAGGGCCAGAGGTGGACAAACGCGTTACTGACTCTTTCAAAAAAAGGATTTTCTTGAAGTTTCATGGTGAGATGAAGGAATTCACCAACTCAAGAATCAGATTTAGGCAATGCTGCTGTTTTGTGTGGTTTTTTTTTTTTTTTTTTTTTTTTTGTCTAAGAGTGTATGTTAGACACGGAGAAAGCGTCGAAAACGCCCATGCAGCCAGCCCATTTGCCGGGATTCAAACCAAGGATTGGACTACCAGTGTTCAGCGACTTTACCGTTCGGCTGCTGGTAGGCCTAAACCCTGGTTTTAACTCAAGTTCTCACATAATACATCAGGTTTATTTCTTGAAATCTAATTACTTTGTAATTTTTTTTTTTTCTTTTTTGCACAGTTAGCAGTACATTTACTCATGAATCAGATAGTGAACAAGTTTAGTGAATTTCACATGCTATTTTTATTTTCATTCTTGGTCTCGCCACAGAAAATACTTGAAAAGAAGGAATTTGCGGATTGATTTCAGGGTTGCCAGGCTACCTAGAAAACCGGAAAAAGGCAGGGAATTCGAAAATTGACCAAAAAAAGTCAGGGAATTTAAATATTTTAGTCAAAATCTGGAAAAGTCGAGGAATTTCATACAGCGATCCCCCCCCCCCAAAAAAACGCGAGTTTTGCGCCTATGTTGAAAGCGATCCCTTTCTCGACGCGCGTTAGTGTCATGCGGGCAGCTGGCACAGAGCCAATTTTCGAAGTTCCAATCAGATTGTCTTTTAGAAAGGCAAAGCAAGTTTCCAGTAGCTTCGAGAATCTAAAGACTCGCATGTGCATGTGCAGTGCATGTTGAACTAAAGAAAATACATATTCTTGTATAAAACGAAATCGGTTGAATCATAGTATACGGTATTCTACAATTCTAACCTCCATGTACGATACACACGGGATTTGGCGACATTATGGTGAGCAGTAAACGTATCATTTTGGTGTTGCAGCAATTTTCAAAATCGGGCCTAGGCCGTAGCGTATAGTAGGATTTTACCGCAAAATCTTTGTACTTTTTTTTTTAATTATTTTTCCTTTTTAATAAATGCCATATTTGCATTTTGCAGTAAAAAAAAAGAAAAAAAGTAATCATTCATCTTGGCTAACCATTTAATATAATTATATTCGCCAAAATATCGTTGATTATTGTAATTCAGTTTTTAATTATTTTAATGTTATTCATATCATTTAATGTTGCTTCTTCCCTCTAAATTTATTTATTATTAGTAAATAATATTTTCAAATTTCTTCTCTAGCATAATCCTGAAGCTAATTCTAGCAGTATGATGGCATAACATCACGAAATTTAATGCACATATTTTTTGTTTATGTATGCTGCCAAATAAATATAAAATACCTAAATTTATTTAAAAAATATCGTTAAATAGATTTCTTTCTTTTGTTTAACTGCAAAATGTCTGCAAAAAAGGACATTTTTTAATCCAGATTGGACAGAGTCTAATCTCGATCTTTAGTGAAGAAAACAACTATTACAAATAGTAATGCTTTGGAGATTATAAGTCATATGTAAATGTACTATGTATGTTGGCAAATTTTTGTGTTTTCAAGTGGTACCATAATTAATTTATCGCTTAGCACAGCCAAAGTGCATTACGCGGAAAGACTGGAATTTTCTTAAAAGACACCTGGAAAAGTCAGGGAATTTCATTCTTCTGTTTGAGTGGCAACCCTGTGATTTACGTATTTTTAAACTCTTTCAATTTACGTCATTTTTCTCCCCTAGAATTTCAGTGCATTCGAATTAGAAATGAAAAACATGGGAGAAGAAAATGTGCTTTCTAAACACGATCTAAGTTTTAAATCCTAATGCAATTTAAATTAACATACGATTTAAAGCTCATTTAAATTTCAATCCTAAACATATTAAAAACACATTAAATTATTTAAATTTGAAATATGTGAAAAAGTTTGATGATTTAAATCATAACACATGAAACATGTGTCTAAACGCATGATTTAAATTTCAGTCACAACGCAGTTTAAATAGTAGCTACTTGACTACTGGCTGTTATTTCATATGGAGTTGCTACATTTGTTTCAACAATATATATTCTTAAATAAATAATGTTACACTTCTTTTGACAATATATTTTCCTAAATACATAAATCTACAGAAATCCATTAAAATAAACTTACCAATAACTTAGAGTAGACAACTATCACCGGTGAATAAATCAATTTATCACTTTTAACGTCAATTAACGAGCACACAACATAAACACGTGGAGAACACAGATTCCGAACTACAGTTTGAATATCCGGGTAAATAGTACGTCACACCACATGACATACATTTTCCCATCTCACTTCCCTGACCTTGACGAGCTAGTCTAATTTCTGCCTGGACCTTGTTTACTGAAAAAATTTCAAAAGGAATTCACAAAAGGCAGCTACCCTTTTGAATGACACATACCAGTGACGTAGCTAGATGGAGTAGAGTGGGAATTCCGCCTGGAGTGGCATATTTTGGGGGAAAAGCATTTTGCGCGTAAAACATTATATTATACGGGTTAGTCATCATGGAAGCGGATAAAGAATAACTAGATTCTAAATTCCCATACGGAAATAAATTGAAAGGAAAGTCGTATTTACGCTAAATAAAGTATTCAAACAATCACTGCCAGATTTCAACAGCCATATACTATTGTTATAAATTCGTCGAATTTTTCAATGAAAAATATGAATATTAACTAATTTATGATCCCGTTATCATTAATAAGGAAGAGTCCCACTTTGAGAGAGAAATATTTCAGAGTTTTGTTTCTATTATTTCTAAGGAAAATGAAACAGGGCTATTGAAAGGCAGTCCTTTTGAACTTTTGCAATTTCTTCTAAAGTACAAACTTCAGAACACAGTTCCAAATATTGCAGCAGACATTCCTCATAATTACTGTACGTGTTCCTACTGGTGAGAAGCGTTTAATAAATAAAAAAATCATTTAACACCTACAAACGTATATTCTGCAATTAGGTTTGGTTTGGTTTATTTGATTACAGCAAAGCACTCGAGGACTATCTGCCTAAGGGCAGGCATCCCTTCGTGGAGGGCTTTCTAAAGGAAACTGGCTCGTATCTACGTTATGCACGAGGAAAACCACGAAAACGCAACTTGCAACCACCCGTTCGCGAGATTCGAAACTCGGACTGAACTACCAGTGTTCTCTATTTTGCAATTAAAAATTCTTCCTATACTATCTGCATAATAGCAAAGTTAGGTTAGGTTATTTGAATACGGCAAAGCACGTAAAGGATGTCTTCGTAGAGGACTTTCTCAGGGAAATTGGCTTGTATTCACTGTACACATGAGGAAAAGTAAGTATGCAGCTAGCCCATTCGCCTGGGACCGAACTCTCAATATTCAGCGGCCTTAAACCCCTCCGACTGGTGATGTCGTGCAATGAAATAGACCTGTACACCTTCACTGATGTTTTGCAAACAGAAAAACAAGCAAAATAATGATGAAACTGAAATTTTACTTAAAAAATAAACACAGAGTTTTGAATCAGCCGTGGAACAGCGATAACAGTAAGGCGCGGAACATTAAAAATAAAATTTTTACAATACCTCGCTACTATACATTATGTTTGCATAAAGAATACAGTCAGTGGTGGGATAAAGGGGCTCCAGCGAGCGCTTTGTTAAATTTGTCTCTGATTTGCAAGTCCCTTGTTCTTTTCGCTTCCTTAAAACAAATTGATAGGTTTAGGAATACCGCAAAATATATAGAAAGGCTATCTGCTTATTGTGGTCTACCTTCGTGGGGAATTGTTTGAAGGAAGCTGGTTCGTATTTACGTTATACGGGGGGAGGGAACCACAAAAAAGACCCTAGAGCCAGTTCCTCCGCCTGGATCGAACCTAGATCGGATTCAATTATTCAATGATTATGGGCTATTCAGTTCAGAAAAATTACCCTTATGCTTTTCTTATGAGTTCGCAAATCGTTACCTATTTTAAACTATGTGTATGATATTGATTACTCTATGATCATACGATTAGGTTAATTGGTTAAGGCAAAGCACATGAGGGATTTCTTGCTTAAGGAAAGGAATGTCTTCATGAAGGATTTTTTAAGGTAAATTGGTTCGTATTTACGTTATACATGAGGAAAACCATAAAATTCTCATGAAGGAATTGTTCGTTGGAATTTAAACCCGAGTTGAACTACCAAGGTTCAGCGATGGTAAACGTTATCTCTGTGGTCAAGGAATGTAAAATTACAGAATATAACCTCTACATGTGAAATATTAATAAAGTTCTGAAATTTTGTGAGATGTTCATAAAATTAAATTTTCGAAAGCATGAATAAATTCACCAAAGCAATTCTCATCGTATACTGACATTTCGGTTGATTATCGTATTCAGCGTTTCCTATAGATATAAGAATTTAGTTCAAATCGAAGTAATTTGACACTGGAATGAGCAGTTAAACATATTAATTGTGATAGTTTAACATTTAACTGGTATGGAGAAACATTTCTGCATCGCTCATATGGCTTGGCCGTGGTTTCCTCACCACCACCACGTGTGATATGTATGCGAGATAGTTTCCCCTAAAAAGAACTCCATGAAGGCATTCCTCCTCTTAGACAGATAGCCTTTTTGTGCTTTGCCATAATCTGAATAGGTTGCTAAATTAAAGAGGCCTGAGAGTTTGCCTGAGAAGTGGTTCTTTAATGAGCGAAGCAACAGTGCACTTTATGATACGAGTTCTGATTTTCTACAATCTGAGACATAGTAAGGTCAAGTCAGGTTAGATTATTCTAGCAAAGCACACGAAGGCTATCTGCGGAAGGTTAGGATGCGTTCGTGGAGGACCTTTTAAAGGGAAGAGCTCGTATCTACGTTACGTATGGGAAAACCCCATGCAGCCAGCTCATATCTGAATAGAACTACCAGTCTTCCACAGTCTTAACCACTCAACTACTAGCCTCCTTGAAATACAGTTTTAAAGACTGCTAAACAAATCTGAAAAGCGGTAAGAATTCATTTACGTATTATTGATTATTCAAGAAATAAACGTATACATATAAGACTTTACCATCGGTCCTATAATGCAAGACCTATTGCAAGAGATCAGTAATTATCATTGACACGAATCTGAAAGAAAGATCCAAAGAAAACGTCTTCATGAACGTCATTATGAGCAGAACAGGAACTCGAATACTCAGAATAAACGTTACACTGTAATTTTGGAGATAATTAATTAATATATTAAATGAAGTACACAAAGCAGGCTCCAAAATTCTGTAAATAAATCTGGGTTCCAACGATGTGTCAAAAGCCGTGGCAATGCAAAGGAAAACACAGTATTTACTTGCGGATTGTCCTTCCTTTTCTTACTAATTTTACCGTTTGAAAAGCGGGAGGGCGAAGTATACTATTACTACAAAGATGAGCTGAAGCACATTATAAAGCATACATAAAAAATATTATATTATGTATTTCAAAGCACTTGTCAATTTTAATAATATTCTTTTCAGTTACACAAAATAATTTTCTACTTATGCACATATTTTACACCGTTACCATAAATCAGAAGTTTCTAAATAATATAGTGAAAAAACTAGGTTGGGAAAATACACAAAAGGAGAAACATGCGAATAAATACTTTAATACTTTTTTTATTCATTTGCGAAATAGCATAGATGAATCCTACTTTACGTGATAAGAGATACTGAGATAAGTATAGAAAGCCGTATGTCTTCACAGTTAATAAATTTCAATCTCGGCTGAACTCAAGAGATATTTTAAGTTATTAAAAAAAAAAACCCTGAAAATTTCAGATTGAAAAGAAAGCATGCGTATTTGCATGACCAAGCTGAGGTCACGCCGCTGAACACTGGTAGTTAGTTCGGTCCCGGCGAACGGGCTGGCTGCATAGGCGTTTTCGAGGTTTTCCCCATGTGTAAAGTGGATATGAGCCAGTTTCACTTAAAACGTCTTCCAAGGGTCATCACTCCCGTGTAGTACCTTATGGCGGAGCACGTAATAAATAAATAAGCTAAAATCGCAATATTCCAACTTCAAGGAAATAATAACAATGAATCATGAGTGATAAATGTTTACGAAATAAATAAATAAATAAAAGGAAGAATTTTTTTCTAAGTACCGTGACTTGTGAAACAGTAATAAAAAATAGCCTCATTCGTAGGGTTACCGCATTCAAAGGAATTTAATCTAGAACGTTTTTTTAAAAACTTAGACACTTTAAGAAAATTTCATCTCTGTGTTTTTAAATAAATAGGTAATAAAATTAAAATCATTAACGGGGCAAGCTAAATGCTGATGCGCAAAAATAAAAACAAATGAAAAATGCAAGTAATTTGCTCAGTGAAAATGCTCAGAATACTGTAGTAAACTAGGTTTTATTGTGAAGCGGTAAACAATGTGAAAGTGTATTAATGAAATTACCTAATAAGATTTAAAAAATTCTTTGATTTCATCCTACATACCTGAATTCCTGTAAAAAATATTTCTACAATTTCTTGCTGCTTCCTTCCATACTTTAGCCTTTTTTTCCCTTTCCTTTTTTAACTCTTTTAGTAACTCATTTAAAAATCCCCGACTTCTTTTCAACCAGAACACAGCACGGATATAATTAGTATTCTAGGTCTATTCTGACCAATATCAGACGTCTGGTAAACCTATTACTTATCTGGCTTCGCCTTTCAAACATTTCTCCAAACCGAGTTAGTCCCTTAAAAGCGTTCCTGAGGAATGGAGTGAGATTGTGTTTGTTTAAAAGTGCTTCGGCGAAAGATGTTAAGTTGAAAGTGGTTAATTGGAACTGATACTTACTTGGGGCGAGAGAAGGAGTACGAAATTGTAAATTCCATCTGCTTACGTTTTTTCTGTCAAAATAAGGATGAAGCTCAAGCAAACAGCCTCCTTGTGCCAATCCGATATATTTTTTTATAAATCACTTTTTTATTTTTTAATCTGTCATGGCAAAAAAAAAAAAAAGAGAGAGAGCTATAAGAAAAATAGCAAGAAAAGAAAATTCTTAAGGTCTACTTCGCGCTAATGGAAATGATGTTTAACTGGCCATCTGCAAAAATGCACTCTGGACATTTTGAAGCTTTGATGTTCAAAAAATAAATAAATAAATAAAAGAGCGTTTCGAGTTTTCATTTACCAAATGATTTCTCCAGACTTAAAAAAATGACTTCAAAAACGTGCCATGAGTATACGCTTTTCTAATCTACTTTATGTCTTATGCATTTAAGATCTGGGTTTTGTGTGTAAATGTTATTATGACTTCGCATGCATTCTAGAGTGATATGCGTGATATTTGAAAAAGGCCTCTACGGGCTCTATTTCCTTAAATCTTAAACATGCACTTCATAATAAAGTTTCTCCAAATAAAATGCAGAATTTCACAAAACTCGTTTTAGCATTCGATGGAGGAAGAAGGATACTAGTATGAATTCAAACTTCGTGGAGTTCACATTGATAAAAAAATTGTAATTAGAAATGTTCATTATTCTTTAATGAACTAAACACAGAAAGATCCATTTCTTAACTGCATAAAATACGCAAAGGTGTTCCATAACGAATTTACTGACTTGAATCACTTTTTTCTACTCTTGTCAGCGATATCAAACAGTTTTTCAATAGATTTAAGATTTGTTGGTTTGTTGTTGATTATGCCAAAGGACATGAGGGCAATCTGCCCAATTTTGAATCTGCCTAAGAAGAAATGCTTTTGTAGGCTTTCTAAGCGAAACTGGCTCGTATTCACGTTTTACATGACAAAAAAATTCATGAAAATACCAATGCAGCTTTCTCATTCGCCACCCTCCCGGTGACTGAACAATTAAGGTCATTGCATACTGGCAGTTGATGAATGGAGTGGCTGCACAGTTCTTTTCACGGTTCGCCCTC
>KK122553.1:26375-37375 GCA_000611955.2 Stegodyphus mimosarum
AATCCAAGCCAGTTTCCCTTAGAAACTCTTTCTCTCTTTTTTTTCTTCCCTCTCCTCCCTTTCTCTCCTCTTAGGCAGACAGCCGTCGTGTGTGTTATCCTGATCAAAAGTAATCTAACCTATTCGAACTTTGTTCCAACTACCAGTGTTCAGTGGTCTTAACCACTCAGTTGTTGTTGGGCCTAGCAGATTCAGGAAGAAACTTCGAAAGTAAAACTGCTTGTCTTGGTGATTAATGGTTCTGTATTGGATAATATAACACTCTTTATTAATCTTGTAACTGGCCCGGAGAAAATAATATTAATTACTAATATCTCAAAGAATTTTGGCACATAAAGGTATTAAGCAGTGTTTACAATTTCGTACTTCACATTTCGTATCTCCAGCCCTCCTTTTCTGCAATTTCATGGCTATCTGCTAAATTTTTACATTGTTGCTTAAGTTTTGCACACCAGCGTACTATGTAGAATATTCTATGCGAAGAAACTGCAGGAAAAATTCAGGGCAGGTGCATTTTTCCCTCTGCAGAAAAATGCAATGCAATCTTGAGAACGGGAGAGAGTGGGTGTTATCGGGTGGATATAGACATAATTTGGGCAAAGGGAGACAAAACCTCCAGAGGGAGGTCGAATTGTTTGTTACCCGTTCGATGGAGAGAAGGGATTTTTCGGCGAAACTCCAGTTTGTTCGAAATAGCATGAACACATTTAAAAATACCGCAACTTTTGGAAAGCGTCAAAGCTATCTGCTAAATTTTTACATTGTTGCTTAAGTTTTGCACACAAATGTACAAGTAAGTGTTTAGCGAACTTTACCGTTCGGCCGCTGGTGGACTATACCATAAATTCTATGGTAAAACTGGCAATGAGAAATTTTTGTGGTGCCCCTTGAGTCCCTAAAGACATTTTTATTGTGGCCTCTTTCCTTGATTCACACAACCCAATTATTTTAGTGAAAATATCATTTATTTCTTCTGTCATAGAATTAAATCTATTTCTTCTAACATTTAAGCTAGCAAAATCAAATTGATTTATTTCATCTAGGTTTTTGTTCTTTAAACGGGTGATTGAGGATTTAAGTGCCTTTTTTTCATTAAGTAAAGTTTTGAAACTCTCCATTATGAATATAGAATACAATGAAGAATACGAAATTGTATTAAATGAATTGTGAACTTATAAGCCAATTAAATGCACAAAATCGTATTAAATGAATTATGAGCTTTATATCAATTAAATGCACAAATTGCATTAAAGAAATTATGAACTCACCACAAGTTGAAAGAATCACAGTAGAATTTAATCGAGCGAAACGGAACTAAGTGAATTTTGTTGAATAACACCACATAAAACAAATTTAAAATTCACAAAATCCTTCTGCTTTGACGGACCAATAAATAACGTAGAACGTATGTAAATTAGTAAAATTTTAAGCGGACTGTATTCATAGCAATAATAATTAAAAAAAAAAGTGAAAACTAAAAGAATATCACTAAGGCAACGGACGATCGCTAAGGCAACAGATTGGGATAAACAGACCAAAGCAACAGATTGGGTTTCACAAGAAAATCAAAATTCTTAAGTATATGCATTTTCTGCGCCATTAGCTTTTAGATAACAAATTATAAATAGCATAACATAATGTTTGTGGTAATAATGTATATTGAATGCTATTTTGAAAATTATGCATTTTTTATAGAAACTTGTACTGATAATGCATTGTTATATTATCTCACGAGACAGAGGCGGATCAAGCGGTTGAACCCCATGAATGCATAGTTATCCGGAAATAATGAAATATAACCTTTTTCTAATTAAAAAAGAGTAATCAACCAGAACTGTTTATTACAATCAGCGCAAATAAATAATATATTCATCAATATATTTTACTTAGAAGGAATAAATAAATAAAGTGGCGTTTTAAATTTTGTTACATTGTCCCATCTACTTATGTTTTTCTATTCATACAAATTACATGCTGAGATTTCTCGAAAATATCCACCCATAGTCCCAAAAAGCTATGCTTTCCACAGAAGTGAGGCCCAACAGTGGCCGAGGGGTTAAAATCGCTGAAAACTGGTAGTTTGACTTGGCTTAAGCTCAAACCTAGGCGGAAGGGCTGGCAGCATGATTGGTTGTCGTGGTTTTCCCCATGTGTAACATGAGTGCGAGCCAGTTCCCTCAGAATGTCCTCCACGAAGGCTTTAGGCAGGCCACGAGTCTTTAAAGGCAGATAGCCCTCGTGACTTTGCTATATTCAAATAACCTAACGTCCATAGAGATGAGAACCTGAGAAAACATGACTACCAGTGATGAGTTAAATTTGTTCATTTTGCAAGAAATACAGATTACTCTTAGAGTTCAGGCCTTAACCTTTGTCTTTTAGAGTTTGGGGAAGTGTCCTCGGTATATATAGTTTGGGATCTTTCCATTTGACAGTCTTCTCGAAGCCTTTTTGTTAACAGCTGTTGATGACGACATAAATAATCTTCCGCACTTATTTTAGTGAGTTTGGCGGCACTACACGTCAAAGTTACCAATGTCTGTTATAAATTATACTGCTGCTTTTTGGCTCTAAAATAGAGCTTTCTCTCTTCGGTATTCTGATTGCAGTATAGCTTGAATGTGCGGTTATTTTTCCGTTGTGCACCTGCCACACATTCTGGCGTGTGTATGCGCGTATGTGCGTGGAGAGAGGAAAAGTACCGTGGATGTCTCATTCAGTTTTTTATTTTGGGAGAAATTGGAGCTGCTGCTCCGCATTTACCAAATTTGTATGTATAAGCACTTAATAATAATGTTTAATTAATAAATAATATAGGCTTCGTAAATGAAATAGTATTTCAATTGAATTATAATTCGAAAAGTTACCATATTAAAAAATTAATTTTTAGCGAGAAAATTATTCACAGTTCTCATATTCAAACATTCCTTAGTTTAACTTAGATTAATAACACTATGAAAGGGGCTTATAGAATTTAGACGGAAAAGAGGCGTAAAACTTCAGCTTTTATAGCTTTAAAAAATTATATAGTTAAACAATTTTGTTTATGAATTTTCCAATATAAGTGTATGTTTTAAGGTTAGGTAATATATTTCAGTGTTATAAGAAGTATTCATATTTACCTACTTGTTTATTGCAAATTTTTTAGCAGTTAGCATTTATGGAAGCTAAGTAAATAATGGTGTAGTACTTAGCATTTCTTTTTATGCTTACGTTTTGTGTTGTCTGTCTGCTACTCTGCAACTAAACCAGTAATATATTCATTTCTTAAAGATAGTAAATAATAATAGTTTTGATGAAAAAACTGCAGATTGGTGAAAATTTCACATAAAATTATAAATAAAGTTTTATATAACATTTCTATGAATCTAGAGCTTTCTGTAATCCTACATTTCCCTTGTTTCCTCTTAATTCTGTATTTCATTTCCGTCTAGATTTATTTATTTGCCACCGATTTATACTCCGATGAAAGGAAAATCTTATAAAATTGATTCCAAAACGCAGCAAAGCTGAGTTAAAAACCAACTGATGCCAGGAGTGAGGCTCCAATTTTCCTTCTCCTTAAATTCTGTTGACTTAGAAAAGACAGAAAAAAAGGGAGGGACACTTTCTAATTTTTCCTGGAAAAAATATTCTGTGATGCGTTTTCTACCTTGGTGCCTTATAAGTACAGCCGCCCAAACGGTATAGCGGTTCGAATCCTGGAGAAGGCAGGTATGTAAACTGTCTGTCCCCTCATAGGAGGTAACGATGGCTGCCTACTAGATGCCTCCATAAAAAAATGACCACCACTTCTGACCTTAGTAGTGGAGAAAGCCTAAAAATGACTAGTGCCCGGCCAATTAAAAAAAAAAGTTTATAAACACACATTGCTTAATAATTAATTCAACCCTGACATAAATCATTGAAATTGTATCATTGAAAATCCCTTGATTTTCTTTACACTTTTATCTTGGAATGCTGTAAATCATGTAGAGGGAGGCGAAGAATTTTTTTCCGACGAATTCTATTTATGCAACTGACGTCACACTTGTATACGGCTTACCACCGGTCTAGAAGAGATGTTTTATTCACTTTGACAGGACGACACCATTACAGTTCTTTTCCAAATCAAAGCAGCGCTCCTACTGCTGGGAACGTTTTTGTCAGTACGACAACCGTGTACCACCGAACTACTTCTCTGCCCCAATTAATGTTCATCAAGGAAGAGTGTTGCTGGCTGGGCCCGTTAGCCGTTTCTTCTTCCGGGAAACATCGCCGCCACCATTCGAAGGTGGACCCTCAGAGGGGTAGGAGAGGCTATCGGGCTTGGAATTATCCGGTCCCTAGATATTAAGAAGTCCTATCACCGGCTACAATACTCAAGCCAACATGTCCCGATAAGATGACCCCATCGCCAAGTCGAAGCAGCCTACCCAATCTACTGAGTACAACTTAGTGAGCATGATGATTAAATGTACCACAAAATCTGCTCGGGTGTCCCATGTTAGGAAGCACAAGCAGCTTGAGGAGCGCCTGTTAGCCGCTCTCGATCCAAGAAACTTCGCCACCCTCCACCAAGCCAAGGTGGATCCTCAGAGGGATACAAGCGGCCATGAACATCAAAACTCTTGGTTTATTTAAAGCTTGTAGCACACCTAAGAACGTGAAACACGATAGGCAACTTTTCCTAACAAAGAATTCTCCCAAAATTAATTTCAGTAGCAGACTTGTAGCCACCACACGTTTCGACGATGGTGGAGAAATGTTCCTTTCGATGCTATGTTTCGCGTAAGTCAGCCAATCAGAAGGAAGGCTGGATCACGTAATCTAAGTATGTAAAGCGTCCTGGAAACAAAAGATTCCTTGAAAAATTGCTTCGATGACAGATCCAAGAAAACTGTTGTCCATTTGATAGCAATTTTACACTTATGAGCTTTGGCTGTGAGAGAGATTTTGGTGTTCTACAATATTCATCCCAAGCCAAGCAGCATTTCGCTTTACCCCTATTTTACTTCTTAGATTCTTCGTCGTTGTGTTTATAGTGCCTGTAAAGCTGTTACACTGATCGACATTGAAAATGCAACACCAAGAAGATGTGGTCAGAAATTTATGCAAATTTTAGTGTAGACGCACGTCACTGAGTTTTGCGAATGATGTGAAATGCACAGCTCTCCGACGCACGTGAAGTAAGATATAAGGAAAGGAACGTACAAGAATGGGCAATATTCGTGTCGTTATTTCTGCCAGACGAATTGTCGAAGAAAATTGGTTTTTCGTCCCGGAGGATACGTATAATAGGAGAGCATGCCAGGCCGCCGTCAACGAAGGCACTTCCAGCAGATAGACGATTTTACGAGGGATATGGTGATCGGACTGAGAAGGGCGGGTTGGTCCTTACGTCAAATCGCAGCTGATACCCACATGGATGCGAGCACGGTGCATCGGCTATGACGAACATGGTTGAAACAAGGGAATGTGGGAAGAAGGATGTGGGTGCAGCCAGAGTGACGTCAGCACGCATGGATCGACGCATCCACCGACAAGCTGTGGCGGTCCCGCAAGTCACTTTTACCGCGATTCTGCAGCATGTGCAAGATACTCTGGATGTTCCCGTGTCGACGAGAACCATTTCCCGTCGACTGGTTGAACGTGGCTTGCACTCACGGTGCCCGTTAAGAAGACTGCCGTTGACCCCACAGCATAGATGCCAACGTTTAGAATGGTGCCGGACTGGAGAGATGTGGATGACAGAATGGCGAAACTTCGTGTTCTCAGGTGAGTCACGCTTCTGTTTATCCAGTGACAGTCGCCGCATACGTGTGTGGCGTCGACGTGGAGACAGATCTAATCCGGTAGTAACTGTGGAACGCCCCACCGCGCGACAAAGTGGCATAATGGTTTGGGGCGCTATTGCCTACGATTCCAGGTCACCTCTACTTCGTATTCACGACACTATGACGGCCCAAAGATACATGGATAATGCACTGCGGTCGGTGGCAATCCCCTACCTTCAGGGGTTGCCTAATGCAATTTTTTAGCAGGATAACGTCCGACCACACAGTGCTCGTATCTGCCAACATGCTCTGCAAGGTATACAGATGCCTCCCTGGCCACCGTACTCTCCTGACCTGTCACCAATCGAACATGTGTGGGATGTGATTGGACGCCGTTTGCAGACTCTGCCCCTGCCTTGTTCAGAAGACGAACTGTAGAAAATGGTTGAAAGGGAATGGAGTGCCATCTCTCAGGACACCATCCGCACTCTTATTGACTCTATGTCTAGACGTATTTCTTCGTGCATCGCTGTCCGCGGTGGTCCCACATCCTATTCAGCCGACGCCGTTCTCGCTCTGTATTCTGACTATCATCTTGAAATAAAGATCACTTATTGCTGCTTGCCATCTCTGTCTTTTTTCCAAATTTCATCACTTTCTGACCACTCCTTCTTGGTGCTGCATTTTCAATGTCGCGCAGTGTATATATACTCAAATAAATAATGATTCAATTTCTTCTTTTCACAGGAAACAAGAATAATGCTTATAAATTATAAAATGTAAAAAATGTACAAGGGCAAGCTTTCATCTAAAAGTTTCAAAAATTATTAAACAATATAATGCTTTAAAAGTGAATGATTCGGGAATTGAAATTAATAAAAAGAAACAAGAATTAAATTAAAGTGAATTAAATATTTGGAAAATTGAATGTTGATAGACAATAAATTAGTTAATTAAATGAAGAATGTTTTTTCTCAACGGAACAGCCCAGAAAAGACTAATCCTTCTTTATTTAACAATTAAAACTTTTTAATCTGGCTGTATTTTTGAGCGGAGACTAGGGAGAAATCCCATGAATTTAATATTGATTTGCAGCTCTTGTTTATTGACTACAAAGCGGCGTATGATTCCATTTGTTGTTATTTTATACCTCCGAATATCCCAAGATGCAATGATTAATGTGATTTCTTTTTCTTTATTAGCTTCTGTTCTCCTCTCAGAGTGTTAAATGACGTAATCTATGCTTTTGGGCAATCTGCCAACTTTAGTTACATAGTCGCTGTAATGTTGATCGCTGCTGTATGAATATGCTAACATTTCCATAACATGCATAATTTTATATTTACATTTGGCCATCAAGTTTCAATTTTTTGACTTGAAACACGTTTTAAGATAAAATTCATTATCAAATTTAAATCTTCTAGTAAATTCATGATCGGACCTCCTTTGGCAGGATACACAAATGTTTTGACCTCCGTCGATTACCCGATTTTCAAATTCTGAATAAGCTGTCTTGATGATGTGGCACCTTCATATGGTCACATCATCTTAACCGCATATGGTACTTCCGCCGAATTCGTAAATGTATCCGTCTTCTATTCCACACATTTATGTAAAACTGTACATAATTTTACACAAATGTGCAATTACATATCTGAACTCGCAAATCTTCACGTAAAGTCTGTATGTAACATCAGTCTGTTTATACCAGCCCTTGTAAGGCCATGTGTTTGCTCTGGATAAAGGGGGACGTGGTGCTATACCAAATAACCTAATGGTAGAGTGCCGGTGCCCACGTCCTCCGTCGCATATCGCATATCGCATGCTACTGAGCCTACGCCGTTCTCGCTCTGTATATTCTCGCTCTGGCTACGATTTTGAAATAAAGATCAAGTATTGCTGCTTGCTGTCTCTGTCTTTTTTCAAATTTCTGACCACTCCTTCTTGCTGTTGCATTTTCAATGTCGAGCAGTGTATTTTTATGAATAAAGACCCAGATCTTCCTGTACATATGGCATGCAACAATACTTTGCGTAAAGAAAAATGCAAATACTTTTCATGCATTAAACTTGCATAGAGTAGAAGTGATAAATAAATTTTAAAAAAATGCAGTTTTAAAATCATAATAAAAAGTAATTATGAAATAACCGTGTTTCTGTCCATTTTAAAAACACTGCTGGATAAATTGCTGAGGAAGTAGAAAACTCTCACCCATCAGCAACTACAAAATGAAGGGAAGCAAAATGTGTAAATTTAGAATAATATATATATATATATATATATACTGGATATAATATGAGGTGTGGTATGCAAATTTAAATTTCCTCACCCGATCAACACATGATAGCGCTGAAAAAAAAGGCAAGGATCTGACGCGTGCGAGGAGTTGCTATACCAAACGAATGTTTTACGGGAAAGATTTAATTGATGATCTAAGTTTCGGTATGTCTTCTCGACATCACCTGGATCATTTTACGCGTGGACGTATCATTGGATAGACCAATGAAGGGCGAAAAATGCCAGGATTTTCATCATCTCCCACAGCGTTGTTTCACGGCTGTGGAAGGCATAACAGCTGGTATGTGTAGTCAGCGTCAAGGGGAAGGTCGTGTTAGATGTAAGACTCCTATAGGAGACAGTAGATTGCCCTATCGGAAAAAGGAAACCGGAGCATCCAGCTCAGCAAGTTGTTGCCCCAGAACAACAGATCTTCCAAAATCTTCAACTAGACATTTGGGAGGAGGAGGATTATACACCCGCAGAACTGTAATGTATGTCTCATGATCTAGACAGTACTGCACCCCCTGTTAGCGATGGTGTCCCAAGCATCGCAGTTAGACTGAACAGGACTGGTGTAGCGTACTATTGCTCAGTCAGATGAGACCAGTTTCAGTCTATAATCGTACTGTGACGCCAACTGATCAGGCTTCAAAGTGATACTACGAAATGTCCAGAAAATCTCCAGGAAAGGAACCGATATCAGAGATGCAGTATCATGGGTACAGGACGTAATTGTGATCAGTGGCCTCAGGCCTCTGCATGTAGCTGCAAATGGCGATATAACATTTATGAAAGAAGATACGATATGCTTACTACTACTGCCTCGTGTTCGCTTTATCCGCGATGCTTTCGGTAATAAATTGCTTTTCACGAACGACAACTCACCATATAATCAAACATTCATGGTTCCGTATTGTCTACACAGCAAGAATATTCAACATTTCGTATGGCCAGCATGTTCTCCAGCTCTAAACCCGAATGAAAATATTTGGGATTCTCTGGGGAGATTTGCTGTTCGAAATATCTTCCAACAAAGACAATCTAAAATGTGCACCGACAGAAGAGTGGAATCAACTGCCACAACAGCTAGTGGATAAAGTTGTGTAAAGTATGACATGAAGTGAGGAAATTTGCATCGCACTCCACGGTGGAAATTCTCAAAGGTACCTGCTGTTCATATGCATTTTTCCATTTCTCCGCACGTAGCATCAAAACGCTTTTTTACGTTTGTATGTTTCAAAACCTTCTGTATTTTCATGAACGATTAATGTCTTTTATTCTAATGTCCGAACAGTGTGTCAACAATATTTTATCCTGCTTAGCCTCTATCCCCGCTTAATACTACATTGAAATTCGAGATCCGTCCTTAGCAATTGTTCAGCAGTGCAAAGTATGCGCAGCACGGGCAGTTTTCCTTCCTTTTTTTAACCTTAATCTGCTGAAGAGGCAGGCATTTCACAAACAAAAAGTATAGTTTCATGTCAAAAATCAGGAAAATCAAGTCAAAAATGTTTGAAAGCCACTATTCCTATATCATGAATTTCCGCCATTCTCTTGTAACCAGATTTGCAGCTCTGAAATTTTATGTATACACTTTTTAATAACATGGAAATTATTTTATTTATTTATTTTTCAGGGTTGATCTGAGCATCGATGCACAAAGATCCGCAGTAAGTATCTTGTTCACGATATTTTATTTTCTGTAAACTAGTAATAGAAAAGTATAACATAAGTAAAAAAGAAAATAATAACACGTATAAATTAATGACAGATCTTTAGAAAAATATTTTACTTTTTTTGGTTATTTTCTTTATTTTTGCCTATATATATTTAAATTTGGATTTTTACTTCATTTTTTCACCCCCTTAGATATGCGCGGTATGTGGGAGGCAAATCTACCCTCGCCGATTCATTGTAATAACTGGCGTGGTATGTTCTTTATTTTTACTCTTATTATTAACGATTATATTGAATTAATATATATACACTGCTCGACACTGAAAATGCAACACCAAGAAGAAGTGGTAAAAAATTTATGCAAATGTCAGAGTAGACGCACGTCACTGAGTTTTGGCAATGATGTGAAATGCGCAGCTCTCCGACGCACGTGAAGTAAGATATAAGGGAAGGAACGTGCAGAATGGGCAATACTCTTGTCGTTATTTCTGCCAGACGAATTATCGGAGAAAGTTGGTTTTTGTCCCGGAGGATACGTGTAATAGGAGAGAATGCCAGGCCGCCATCAACGAAGGCACTTCCAGCAGATAGATGATTTTACGAGGGGTGTGGTGATCGGCCTGAGAAGGGCAGGTTGGTCCTCATGTAAAATCGCAGCTCACATCCACATTGATGCGAGCACGGTGCATCGGCTATGGTGAACATGGTTAGAAAAAAGGAATGTGGGAAGAAGGAAGGGTGCAGTTGCAGCCAGAAAGACGTCAGCATGCGTGGATTGACGCATCCGCCGACAAGCTGTGGTTACGCAAGTCACTTGTACCGCGATTCTGCAGCATGTGTAAGATACCCTGGATATTCCCGTGTCGACGATAACCATTTCCCGTCGATTGGTTGAATGTGGCCTGCACTCACGGCGTCCGTTAAGAAGACTGAAATTGACCCCACAGCATAGACGCCGACGTTTAGAATGGTGCCGGACTGGAACGATGTGAATGGCAGAATGGCAAAACGTGGTGTTCTCAGACGAGTCACGCTTCTGTTTATACAGTGACAGTCGCCACATACGTGTGTGGCGTCGACATGGAGACAGATATAATCCGGCAGTAACTGTGGCACGCCCCACCGCCCGACAAAATGGCATAATGGTTTGGGGCGCTATTGCCTACGATTCCAGGTCACCTCTAGTTCGTATTCAGTACACTATAACGGCCCAACGATACTTGGATAATGTACTGCGGTCGGTGACAATCCCCTACCTTCAGGGGTTGCCTAATGCAATTTTTCAGC
>KK122554.1:0-17308 GCA_000611955.2 Stegodyphus mimosarum
AGAAAAAAAAAAAAAAAAAAAAGGTACATTTCTCATTCTTTCAAATAATTTCAACAAAGTTCGTAAATCCCATTTGAAGTTCTTATCGCTTATATAAATTTTAAAAATATCTGAAATTTCATTTGGAATTGAACTTCAATCTCGAACCGTGAAAGAAGAAATTAAATAAGTTTAATAAAAAAGAGGTACTAATGAATAGTATACAACAAAGTCAATTAACAATGAGGAGCTAAAGTTTTGAAAATTAATGTTTTAAAAACTACAAGTGTGATTTTTACAAAACTTCGCAACTTTGGCATCATTTGAGTCGTAGAATCGAAATATGGGAAATAATCACCATGTTATCTCAGAAAAAGTCCAATTTTGCGTCGAAATACCTATGTTAGAACAATGCTGTATATAAATCTAATACGTAGCATAAGTCCCGCTTTCGGGACATGAAAAAGCGAATTAAATTTCGTCAATCGGCCCAGTAGAACAAAAGATGTGACTGTACTTTTTTTGTGTGCAAAGTGTACATGTGATATTATTGTTTGGTGAACAGCATACGTAACAGTTACTTCACTAACCGACTCTATGTTTTCATACGAAACCCTAAGAATGTTTAGCAGGCTTCTCAAAACATGTACTTAAAATATGAAATAGAAAAGTGCGAAATGTCATTGAAAAGCCTGAAAATGATTGCTTTCGGATTTAGTGACTTGACATTAATTTTTTACAAAAGTTAAGCATGTTTTACAGCTTATAAATTCGTTTGAAAATTTGCTATTCAGAAGCTTCTAATTACATTCGGACACTGCAGAATTTTCCGTTGCAGTTTCAGAAAGTAAAGCTGCTTACAAAATATAAAAATCATGAACTTCGGAAGAAATTGCAGTTGAATCTTAATATATAGAATTCACCTCAAATCCTGGATCAATTTTAAGCTAAGGAGTGATAAGGATAATAGTTTAAATATTAATTCTCCAAAAGTTCAAGAGAAAAAACTTTCAGATTTTATTTTACGCCCAAACAGGCGTTTTTTTCCTTCACAGACACGTATACACTTCCAGAGCAATTCGCCAACCGCCGCATCGGGCTAAAAATATTTAAAAACAGCATATCTTTAGAATTTACAATAAACAGTCTCGAACGTTGGAGATAAAAATATTTTATTATGTACAGTGTGTTGCCACTGCTCGCTTTGAAATCGCTGAATTTCTTATTCAAGAATTCGTTAAGGTTTAAAAATATGAAATAGATAATAAAACAAATACGGAATTCAAGTTTCGACTTCCAGGTGCCCATATTCGGGTGGACGACTACGTTATTCAAAATTGGATGGCTCTAAATGTCGTCGTTCTTTAACAGTGCGAAAAACATACATACATTCATGCAGATTCTTCATAATTTAATTTCTCTAAATATAATACAGGGCGACAATAGTTGATGGCAACAATTTAAAACGTCTTAGGCCGTTTATAGTGATTCAACTCAAAATCCCGTTTCAAGACTAATAACCCATTTGGGCTAAAAATAAATAAATACATAAACAAAGAAGAAAGAAATCAAACTGAAAGTACTGAAATTTTAATATTGCACTAGAGGATTTGTTAAGCTTTTTTACGCTCTCGCCGAGCATCGCAGTTACCAATCTGCCGTTGAACTCCCTCTTGTTCACACAATTTTTTTTCTTTTTAATTTTATTATTAATTTTTCTGTCTTTTTAGTTTTATTATTATTTTTTTTTTGTCTTTTTAGTTTTATTATTTAATTATCTTCGTTATTCCGCTACATAAGATTCAAGAGAGAAATCGTAAAATATTTAAAAGCAGCATAGCTTTATGTTACTTGTATGAAAACTAACCGCCTGAAAGAGCTATCATAAAAAAGAAAAAAGTATGCAATGATTTTAATGAGTGCAGCAGTGTCATTACATAAAAATATTTGATATTTCTGATTAGACATATCACGATTTAAATTGATTTCTCTTTAAAATAATCAGACTGAAAAGTAGAAAAATATTATTACAAGCTGCGTTTATTGCTTGCCAATCACTTGATTGGTCACTCAACGACGGAAAGGTTAAGTCTGAAAGTCTAAATATCATATTGCTACGAATTTTGTATTTAAATAGTAGAATTATAATAATGTTAGTAGAATTATAATTAAAATAGTTTTATTTCCCCGTGCAATGCAGAACTAGATATACACTGACTACCAATAAGTATTTGGACACCTGTAAAAGAAAAGAAAAACTAACTTTATTCAAAATCAATAGTTGGTAGAGCCTCCACGAGGGGTAATTACAGCATGGACCCTCCGGGGCATACTTTCCACAAGTCTTTGTATGACAGCTAGTGGTATTTTCGTCCACTCGGCTTGGAGAAGACATAGAAGTTCCTTCACCGATTTTGCACGGGTAGTGCACCCCTGAATTCGGCGATGCAACTCGTCCCAGAGGTTCTCGATAGGGTTCAGGTCTGAACTCTGGGCAAGCCAGTCCATTCTATGAACTCCATTGGCACCATACCAAGCCTTGGTTAACGTCGAAACATGACAACTGGCATTGTCGTCCTGAAAGTAACAGGGGTCCAACCCGTAAAACTGCCACAACGTAGGAAACACATTGTCATCCAAAATAGTGCAGTAGGCATCGGAGTTGAGCTTATCATGAATGGGGACCAAGGATCCCAGCCCATACCAGGAGAAACACCCCCGGACCATAATTCCACCTCCGCCGAACTTGACTGTTGGCCCAATGCATTCTGGCAGGAGACGTTCTCCAGGTAGACTCCAGACCCAGACCCTGCCATCCGAACGGTAAAGGGTGAACCTTGATTCGTCACTCCAAAGAAGCCGTTTCCACTGATCTACGGTTCAATTTCGATGTGCTTTGCACCACATTAACCGAGCAGCGCGGTTGGACTTTGTGATCAAAGGCTTATGGGCAGTAGCACGACCATGAAAACCAAGCAGATGTGCTTCCTTACGGATGGTATTCATTGAAACAATACTCCCGGATGCCTGTTGAAACTCCTCGCGGATGAGGGCCATCGGTTGGGTGCGGTTCTTCCGAATTTCTCTGGACAGCACTCGTCGGTCTCTATCTCCCAGTTTCGTTGGTCTGCCGACTCGGGGCACATTCCGACCTTCCACTTCTTAATCACATAGGTCACTGTCGATTTTGGGTATTTCAGATCGCTAGATATGTCCCTTAAGGATCGGCCACATTTGTGAACACCCCATAACCTTTCTCGAACACCCGAACAGCTTTCTCGAAATCAGAGAGCTCCGAACTGCGAGGCATCTTGCATGCGACTAAAGCCGATGCTGTTTCCTACACGATATGTACCGGCGGAGTCCGTGACGTACCTTAGGACCGCAGATATCGTCATTTGCATAGGTGTCGAAATACTTATTGGAGTCAGTGTATTTTACGAGAAAGCTAGGCGGAAAAATTAAAAATACAGGAGTACGTGCATTTAACATCGAATAAGAGTTTATCTCGGTAATTTATATTTAATTTGAATAAATGCAATTGACTACATATGTTAGCTGTAGCCGTAATTCTGCCTTCCTGAAATTTCGAGAAGCAGAAATTACTATAATCTCTCACGACCGATTTAAAGCTATAAAAAGCCAGACAGAGACCATCTCATCTCAGTTCTTTAGTTAGCTGCTGCTGTTATTGTTGATCGTATAAGCATTCTCTGCGTTGTGGATTGCGTTCTATTTAACGTTTTAGTAGTTTGAATGACAACTACTGATTATTATTGCGTGATATTGGAAGCACTTGTATAAATATTTCTGAGAAAAATTTCAGTGTTCTGTTATATTTCTTTTGTTAAAAAATTTTATTAATCTTTTATCGGACTTACGGATTCAATCTGTTACGAGCCCCTACGCACGCAACAATACGCATGGCAACACTGAATCAGCTGAACCGAATGGCAACCCGCTCTTGCGTGGAGATAATAAGTAGTCTATCTGAGGCATTTGCGTTGCTTTTAAGTAACTGAATTTGTGGATTTAAATTGAATAAATCTAAAAATCTGCCGAATGGTAGCAGTCGGGCGCCCTGAAGATAACCATGTTTTATTTCTAAAAGTATTGCTACTTCTCGCTTCCAAATTGCTGGGAAGATTTTATATATTAAACTTTATTATATAAAATTTTGTTAAATTGGTATAAAATATGAAATAAACAAATTCGAAATTCTGGCTTCGAGGTACCCATGTTCGGCTTGAAGACTATATATATTAAAATTCGGTGGCTCAGGTGCGTCGTTTTTCCACAATTCGAAAAACATACTATAACGTATTTCTCCCACTGCTTATCATGCCTTCGTGGTGTAATGGTCAAGGACACTCGGCACGTATTCGAGAGTTCCGTGGTTTCCGTTTTTCAATTTCCTGCTTCAAAAAAAAGTACCTAATGACTCTACAGCGGCGCCCGAAGTAAAAAGGTGGTGGATGATGATTCTGTACCAGCAGGATTTGCCGATTGGGTCCCCTAATCCACAGTCGCCCTTTAAAAAGGGAGTATATAAGGTATTTCTCCCGCCTTCTTAGCATGCCTTCGTGATGTAATGGTCAGCACACTCGGCGCGTATTCGAGAGGTCCGTGGTTCGTGTCCCGGCGAGGGCATTGCTCATTTTTCCTCTCTCCTGTTTTCAAAGACTACCTAATGTCTGTATAATACCCACTGTGACAATCCTCAGTTTTGATGAAACGTCAGGTTTATATTAGAGAACTTCACGCTCTCATGGGAACATACCCCGAGTGTCCGCTGAAATGGCTAGGGAGTGATTAAGGGGAACTCGTCCAGGACAAACCCCCTCTTGTGGAGTTTCCTTCAGACGCAAACGAAAAATGTTAAAAAAATGGATTTTGTCTGAAAAACGCCGAAGGAATAAAACGGGAATGCTGTGTCTTTCCTTTCTGTAACTGTGCGGATGCTTTATATTTCATTTAACTTCACCAAGAAATCTTTTTTCATTTAACCAAGAAATCTTTGAAAGATGTTTTAAAATAAATATTAAAAAGACCACTGGTCTGATTATTTTCCATCTCGGAAGCTGGCTTACGTTGCAATACATACTTACAGATTCTTTATTTAATTTCTTTCAAAATATTACAGGACGATAACATTCGGTGGCAACAGTATGAAAGTAACTCGGACGCAAAAGTGATACTGAAGAAAAGTGAATTTCGAAACAAATACTACCTCTGATGCTAAAAGTTAAAAAACTTCAAATTAGGTTTTAAAAATTCTATAATTAGCTTATAAAGAAATCAAAATGCAGAAGTGTAAATGTTTACATATTTTCTTTCTTATATTTCAACGAATGCAACATAAAAAAGAAAAATTAATGACGAAACGTAAACAGCTCAAAGGGACTCTTTTTCTCACATTAAACTGAGAATGGAATAAGTAAACATATTGCTTTTCTTCATAATTTGTTTGTGAACATATAATTTTTTTCGTGAATTTGCTAAGGAAATACCTGGTCATAAAAATATTTTAAAATTATCTGCGTTCCATTTCTGTAGAAAACATATCCCATTTTTAATTTGCAGAACTAATATTTTATAGAAAAAAGAATTGCGTAATATTTATATTTAAGATTAGGTACTGCTAATTCTTTCAGCACGGAAAATCTATAAAAAGAACATTATTATTCGGTATTCAGTTATTTACAAAACATTTTGAACTCTCTAGAACCTTCAGCCTCAGATTACTTGAGAGAGTTACCAAGAATTGGTTATTTTCTTGCTGCTAGGATTTTATATATTTATTGTTAGCCAGATACCCGATAGGCTGTAAACAAGTATTTTAATGCTAAAGAAAAGCAGAGTTAGAAAAAGAGGGAGAAACAATGAAATGCAGACACAATCCTTTAGGCAGAAGGAAAAAGTATAAAAGCTTTTCTGCGAAAGAAGTTGTCTTCCGATACGCAAACGCTCTCATCTGTCTGTTTATCTGAAATGCTCATCCGATGTTGGAAATGCTTTGGGTTAGTCCAGAAATTCTTAGAAATAATTTTGTCGATGGAAGCTCTGTTGTGCTTTATATAAATAGAAGTTTCTTGTTTTTGAATTTTCTTTTATTTTTTATTTGTTTGTTTATTTATTTATTTATTCACCTCCCCCGTTTGCGCGCGGAGTTTTTCGAAGGATGTTCAAGATTTCAGCAAAACAGTTACGAAGTTTTTTTTTTTTCTTTTTTCAAACAACATGACTCGAAATGTGCAGCAGGGATGTTTTACTTATTTGCTGCAATTCGCCTTTTGTTCCACTGTTGAAGCAAATCTCGTTTATTTAAAAAACGCATTTGACTGCAGTCACTGGTCAATATGTCGAGAGATAACATGTAATCCTGCCGAAAATCTGTAAAGTCATTAGGATTTTTTAAAAGCACGATATGTGAAAAATGAGCAATGTTCTCGCCGGAACTAGAACCACGGATCTCTCGAATACGCGGCGAGTATACTTGTAAGGTTTTAGTTTAAACTAACAAAGTTTTATGTTAATCTTCTCTTTCCTGTAAGTTCTTATTTCAACTTCCCGTTAGAATGAGCTCGCGTTTCAGCTTTATGCTAATTTGAAGTGGAGCCCAGTGTTGTATTTAAGGGTTGGCAAGGAACTTCTCGGTGCGAGAGAGCTTTTAGTCTCAGATCGCTGCGGCTCTGTTCGACGTCCACCTGACCAGCTAGTATTTAAGTTCTAAGCCTTAGCGCTGTTACGCTATTACTTATTGAAATAATCTAAGTGCGTTAGTATTAGCTAAATCTTGCTACGCACCCTTGATCGGTTAGCATAGAGGCCAACCTCGCGTTCATAGCTCTGTGAGCAACGACTACTTAATTTCTATTTAACTTTAATAAAAGAGGATTTTAAATCCTTAAGTGCAGTTATTCTACCACTTAACCACAGTATTTTACCACAGAACATAGCTGCATTCCCTGTTCAAGATCAGGACTTTAACTACTTCACGAATATGTTCGCCAAAAGTATGCACGGAACACTCAGTCCTGACATACTGACCATTACACCACGAAGTCATGCTAAGGAGGCGGGAGAAATACCTTATAAATCTTCCATAACAACAAAACTGCCATTAAAAAATATCCCCACTTGTATGTACTCAACAATATACGTAACGTTTACTCTGTATTACTAAGCAGTACTTCATAACCATTTCTTAATAAATTAAATTTTATACTCACATTAATTAGCATTTACTTTGCAAAACTACTTTAAATGCCGTATTCAGTACTCATATGTACTCTTAATATCAATCGACTTCGCTTAATAGTACACTTACACAATGCGAACTAAAAAAAAAAGAAAATTTGATGTATACACCACATTACATCCTCGTACGGAATATTAAATGATACGTATTTTTCCCTGCATTTCATTTAAACATTTCCTCGAATTTCATTAGAGGTATATTTTTCATTCAATTAATTCAGTTTTCACTTCGCGATAAGGCAAAAATACATAAAACCTCAAAATAAATTTGTTAAAAATTGAAAAATATAGAAATATATGAAACAAATACCGTGAAAGCAATTTAAAGAACAATTTTTACAATAAAAATTAGAGGTTCTACTCAAAAACAAGCAATTCGGCCAGCGGGCGAGAAGGCAGATTTTTCAGTGCACAAAAAGGTAAGCTTAATTTTCGTCTCGCTGGGCAAAAAGGCACTGAAGACGCAAAAACTGACTTAATTTGTTGTGGAGATTATTCTGAGTCAATATATGGGCTAATTTAATAACTTAAATTATAATTCCAGAATGGATTAAGCATGATTTCATTTGCAATAATAAAGGAAGCCGTTATCTTTGTTGTTGCGAAGCTTAGTTTCTCTCTAGATGGGCAAACAAATCCACTATTCCGATAAGTTTCAAATGTAAACAAATAAGGCTGATATAATAAAAATAATTAGGCTTAGCCGCACTTAAACAACTTTTAAATTGTTGATAATTAATTCTACAAATCTTGCATGCAAATTTACTAACAAATGCATAAAAACATTAACCGGAAGATAAAAACAACATAATTCAATCATTTTTAAAGCAAAAAGTACACAATTTACCAACATATAAGAATAAAAAAACTGAGCTCACTGAGCCGAGTGACAAAGTGGCTTAGCCGCACTTAAACAACTTTTAAATTGTTGATAATTAATTCTACAAATCTTGCATGCAAATTTACTAACAAATGCATAAAAACATTAACCGGAAGATAAAAACAACATAATTCAATCATTTTTAAAGCAAAAAGTACACAATTTACCAACATATAAGAATAAAAAAACTGAGCTCACTGAGCCGAGTGACAAAGTAGATAATTGTTTTTGAGTTATACGAGATACATATATACATACGTACGTACGCACAGACGCCACGAAAAAAATATCTTCAGAATCCATTTTAAATCAGTTTTATAATTTTTTTGGGCAAAAAGAGTCCTTTATTCTGTCCTTATGTTTAGATATTACGCAAAAACATCGTTAAATTGCATTTGATAGGGGTCAAAATAGATATTTTCGTTGAAGTATGAGACCCGAAATTTTTCGCGATTCTCGACTACTTGACGCGAAAGAATTGTTGCAAATAAAAGAGTGATTATTTAGTGTTCAAAAACGGTTTTACAAACGAATTATACGAAATACATACATACCTACGTACGTACGCACATACGCCATGACAAATTCTCTTCAGAATCCATTTAAAATCAGTTTTATAATTTTTTGGGGGAAAAAGAGTCTATTGGTCTGTCCTTACGAACGGATGTTATGCAAAAACATCGTTAAATTGCATTCGATAGCGGTCGAAATGGATATTTTCTTTGAAATAAGATACCCGAAATTTTTCGCGAATACAATACTTCCTTTTTATTTCGTACAAGGAAGTAAAACGTCCATTATTTGTTCTTTTCTTTTAAAATTTCTATAGCATTTTCAGAAATCGCCTCTGCAGCGTTTTTCGCAGAAGCTGTAAATATGGGCTGCACCCAAGTTTGGGCCATATAGAGCCTCGTTACCTACGGCTTGCCCTAGGGTCTGATTACATACACTATGTATGAGGGGAACATGATGGAGGATCTTCTCTCAGAGAAGAGATCAAGCATGCGCGCATCTGTACTTCGCACAGCGAATTTCCTTGCCGGAAAGGTTGGGGTGGTTGTGAGTCATCTGTCTGATAGCCCACGAAACTGCACTGAAGTACCGCTTCCTTGTTTTTCTCACTCCCCCAGAGTCACTCGGAGACTTCCACCGTCCTCCTAACAAGATTAAGCTCCAGAGCGAAGGGGCCAGAAGCCGTTCAGAGGGAGAAGGAAGCTCGGGAAATAAGTGCAAAAGCAGGGAGAATCCCTATCCGTTTTATGGGGAAATTACTAAGGAATTTCTGCTTGTACTCCCCTTCGAGTGAGGAATTCTTGTTTCTGAATCTTCGATCAGTTTCAAGAAACTGGAGGTATAGTCAATCAACATTAGCATGATTTCAAAGGAAAAAAAGTCTTTGCCATTTACAATTGATAATTCTCAATTCTATTTGAAACTGTCATTCTGCAGCGTAAGATATCTTAAGAAGCTTCGGTCAATTTCAAGATTGTTCTAAAACTGGAAGTGAAGTCAACATTAGTATGATTTAAAGGAAAAATTTTTGCCATTTATAATTGACAGTTCTCAGTTCTATTTGAAACGATCTTTCTTGTGAGAGATCTTAGGAAGCTTCGGTGATTTTCAAGATTGTTCTAAAACTGGACGAAGTTAACATTAGTATGATTTAAAGGGAAAATAACCAATATTCAATTCTTTATTTGACACTTTCTTTCCCTTAGATATCTATTTCTGAGCATTCGGTCAGTTTCTAGTACCGTATAAAGCTGGAGATAAAGTCAATATCTATATATATAAAGAAGAAAGTATGTTTGTTTGTTTGCTAACAACTCAGTTACTACTACAGCTATCGTCCCCAAACTTTCTATAATTCTTTTCTGGGTGCTGGAAATGGTCGACCTCCACTTTTTTCTAAAAACATTTAGCTAAAATCAGAGTTATTAATTAAAAACTCTGAAAAACGATCATTTTCGCGTAAGAACGCGATATTCAATAAATAAAGTAAATGCACAAAACGATGTAGTAAAAAGACAAAAAAGAAAAAAGAAAGTTTTGTAAAGCAATCTTAATAAGAAAATTGAACACTGATATGATCAACCGAGAAACGATTGGGGGAGGGAATAAAAAGAGAACAGATATGTGTAGTGGAAACCTTAACGCTGCGTCGGGAACTAAGCGTGTACTGCTTAATAAAGCTAAATTGATTAAAAACAACAACAAAAAAAAGGGGGCGTTAATAGGAATGAGTGTAACAGCAGACTAGTAAATTGCAAGATCGGCGAGAACATAAAAAACTGCAAAAAAAAAATTTCGGGCGAACGTTAAAATCTGAATCCCCCCCCTTCCCAAAGGAACGTTAGCTCAGATGGACTATTAATCTCGTTTTCGCATTTTGCGACGATTCCCTATAAACGGGGAATCACTTTTGAAATTGTTGCCGCCAAATATTAGAGCTTTGTATTATATTTAAAGAAATTAAATAATGAAGAGTTTGCATAAATGTATGTATGTTTCTCGCATTGTGATAAAACAACGGTACCTAGAGCCATCCAATTTTCAATAACGTAATACTCCACCGAACATGGGCATCTTCTGGAATCCCTAATTTGGAATTTGTTTTATTATTTATTGCATATTTTGTCAGACAAAGAATTTTTTATTAACAAACTCAACGATTTCAAAGCGAGCAATGACAACACCTGTTAAAAAATTATCTTCAGCGCGCGAGACCGTGCATCGGAAATTCTAAAGATACGTTCATTTTAAAATTATTTTGCGATATTGCTCTTGAACTGAATTTTATGGTCTAAGTGCGAGCGAAAAACATGATATTTGATTAATAAAGGTAACCCATAAAATGTTAAAAAGGCGTCCCTTTGGGCATAATATAAAATCTGAAAGCTTCCAGACTATAAAAAAAGTCTGGATTTTTTTTTAACTTTGTTTTGGAGAAAGTTTAAATATTCTAATTCCCTTTGGTCGATGAAGTCTAATAGTGTTTCAACAGAAGTCATTTCTTTTAGGATTAATCTTAGGATTCGGTATCTTCTTCGTTTATATTTTCAGTATCACTCTCTGCCTTTGTTATTCTTGTGACATTTGAAATAATATTTGCATCACTGGAGAACTGAAACCCTGGCTCGGTAGAACCGCCATCAAGCCATATCCCGATATTTTCCCGATCGATATTAACGTACAAATACGACAACAAAAATTCCCAGTTCTCGACAGAAATGATGCCTTCGCCTATGTTACAATGGGGCAAGGAAATCGTCGAAATTAAACCTAAAGTAGCAATTCAGCGGTTTTTTAGGCGTACTCATGCATATTTACACCTCTACACACGGATAATAGAGAAGTACATTTGTAGAGACATTAGGTTATTTAGTAGCAGGAGACATAAAAAATATGCAATTCCTTCGCCGGGAATCGAACCACGGACCTCTGAATACCGGCTCAGTGTGCTGACGATTACAATAGAAACTTTTTAATGCTCTGTAATATGTAGACTAATCTTGTGAAATTTTGGATTGCTAAAGGAGGATATGTCTTAAATAGGTGTTTGAAGGAACAATCCTCGATTATGTATAATTTCTCATAATCCTGTTCGCATAATGTGTAGAGACATTAGGCATATTTTGGAGCAAGAGATATGAAAAATATGCACTGCCTTCGCCGAGAATCGAACCACGGACCTCTGAAATACCGGCTCAGTGTGCTGACCATTACACCACGAAGGCACGCTAAGAATGTGGGAGATATACCTTACACATTATACAAGTAATTGATTAACAGTATGTTTCTGTTAATTATAATAAGACTTATTCTTCTATTTTTTTATCTACTTTAAAATTAACAGTGATTTTGAATGTATGTGGACGCCTTTCCTGGTATTTCCTCGGTAAATCGGAAGTTGATTGTATAAGGTATTTCTTCAGCCTTCTTAGCATGCCTTCGTCTCGCCAGCACACTCGATGCGTATTCGAGAGGTCCGAGGTTCGAGTTCCGGCGAGGACATTGCACATTTTTTCACATCTCTCTAGCTTTCAAAAAATACCTAATATCTCTACAGTGGCGCCCGAACAAAAAAGTGGTGGATGACCACCAGGATTTGGCTCCACCACCAGAATTTGGCGATTGAGTCCCCTAATCCACAGTCGCCCTTTAAAAAGGGAAATATATAAGAAATTTCTCCCGCCTTCGGAGCATGCCTTCGTGATGTAATAGCCAACACGCTCGGCGCGTATTCGAGAGGTCCGAGGCTGGAGTTCCGGCGAGCTTGTACAGACATTGTAGCTTGTAGAAGCTTGTAGCTTGTAGAAGCTTGTAGCTTGTAGAGGCTTGTAGCTTGTAGAGATTTCAAAAGCAGGAGCTTGAAGAAATGAGCAATGCCCCCGCCGGGACTCGAACCACGGATGGCTCGAATACGCCCCGAGGGTCCTGACCACTACACCACGAAGGCATGCTAAGATGGCGGAAGAAATACATTAGAAGCGCATTGCTAATTTTTCATGTTTAATAAATAACTTTATAATAATAACTTACAAAAATACAACTGTTCTTAGCATTTCACATGAACAGATTCGGGATGTCAAAAAATAGGATGTCAAAAAAATTGGATTCAATAAAGATGTTCCAAGCTCCCCTCTCCCCGTTTACCTACCGCGTGGATTCACTACTCACTCATCATTGAGATGCCAAAAAAGCTTCTGCTCTGCACTTATTCTGTTCCCTTTTGTACGCTCAGCGCGCACTCATTTCAAATCATAGTGAATCAATCGCGCTCGTATCTTCTTTGGTCGCGTGCGTGATCCCAGAAAAACGAAAGTTCTAACGGGTCATTCAGCCTTCTCCCACCCACCTTCCTTCTCCCGTAATTATTTCAGCCCCCTCCCCCCATTCATCTTCCTCTTTTTATGGATGCCGAAATGATAACGACCCGCGACCGATGCGTTCTCCGCTGTCATAAAAACTTCTCACGCCTTGGCGATGCTGAAGCGATGGTGGTGCCAGATATGGCGATCGATTGTCGTTTCTTTCGATGAATTTGGAGCCACGGTTCGGTAATTCGGTCGCTGACAAATTTAGTTTCTGATTTATTTAAAATATGGAACGCGCATGGCAACCTATCCGTCGTCACGACGAAGTTTAATTTGATTGATAGAAACAGCCTATGATTTAAAACACAGAATCCTCTAACTACGGACTTTGCGTTTCCAAATTTATAGAAGAACTTTTCAACGTTAATAACAAAATTGCGGCATTTGAACCGAAATTTTGGTTTTAAATTTCAAATAAATTTCGCGAGGTAATTTTAAAATTTGAAACAAGTCTCGAAATTAAAATATTAAACAGATTTTTTATTTGTGTAATTTATGTTAAGGTTAAATTTGGTTTCTGTATCAGGACTACTGTTTCTCTTAGTTGATTTAGCAAACATGACTGGAGTCCTGAGTAGGAACAGGGAGCTTACTAAAAGCTACGTTCGTGAGTGTGTAGAAGATCCAACAAAGATAAGAAGGGTTCAAATGACCCTTTATTTGCTTATCGATTTTACAGACGTTCCCGCTCTTCGGGATACAAACCACCAACCAACCACCTTCCTGTGGTTCCACTGTGGTCTGAACGTAAAAGAATATAACACTACTAACTAACTAAAATTTAAATAAGAGCTAACTTTTAATATTTTACACAGATGACTAGCACTACGACTGGCCTTTTACTGGTCTGGAGTACGCAAACTGCGGAAAACTACGTCTTTAACTTTCGAGAGGATTAAACTTCTGGCCTTAAAGGCGAACAGTAATTGATGGCAAGCTCGCGTGAAGCCTCGTAGCAAGAAGGCTCTCTCTCTCTCCTTCTACTCTCCTTGGCAAAAAACCCCAACTTAAATACTTAAGCGTTAGCAAGTACAATTTGCATAAACATATTCGCGTGTTAATTCTGGCCGGAAGTGGAAACTAAGAGATGATAGTAAAGTTTTAAAATAAAATAAACGTTATTTAAACTTAAAATCCTTACAACTGGAACATGACAAAGCACATGATGGCTATTTGCGTAAAGGGAAAGCATGCCTTTGCGGAAAACTTTCTAAGGACAAATCGTTTGTATTCGCGTTACGATGGGGAAAGTCGCAAAAACCAACGATATAGCCAGCTCGTTAGCTTAAAATCTAACACCCGTTAGAGAGATAATTTATTCACGGCTTATAAAATTATATGCAAGAAACTCATGTTATGAGCTTAAGATTGTTCAGTATTTAACATATACAATGATTATTAATTTCATCGAAGCACATTTAAAAATTCATACCAAGTAAACTACGCAATGAATCGTAGTAAATCTTATTCTGGAAAAAAAAACTGAAAGGTTTCAGATTTTACATTATGCCCAAAGATTTTGTGTATTACCTTTATTTATTATATATGAATAACAGTAGGATAACGCTCGTGAATCGGAATGTTCAGAATTCTCCACATATCTTCCCATTTCATATTGGTGAACTTCATTCATTTCATTTCCAGAAGTCCTTACATCAAAAACAGCCATTTCAGATCCTTTGTTTACATATTTAAAGACATGCTATATGGACTTCACTGAATTACAGTATTCAACGTTTATATGAGCACTGAAAATTTCTGAGAGAAGAGGACAATAGGGAACAATCCATCTATTGTCCACCAACACTTCACACCTTCGAACATTGATGTTTGCTGTAAATCCCCCGTCTTCTGGCTGTCTTCGACGATAAAGTGGGTATCCATCTTGTCCTGTCTGTGTTTCCCTCAAAAAATTACGTGGGTATCTTTCAGTACATTTTCCATTCGTCATGCATGGAGAATGAGGATTGATGAGTCCACATAGGCCATTAACCATCTGTGTAGTTATATATTTAAAAAAATGTGGATCTTCATCTGGGTTCGGTATTTCTGCACTAATGAATTCATCGACTCTTTGAACATGTATTTTTTTCTTTGAGTCGTACCAGAATGTGGGCATGAGGGAGCCCTCGTTTCTGCCATTCAGTGGTGTACATGTGACACTGAACGCTGCCAAAAATCTTTGCCTTGACAATGAGATTCATCATGGTCTTTTGCTTTTGGCGAAAAACCCTTGAAAGTAAATCATGGCGGTCTTGTGGCTTTTGCCCTGCATAGAGTTCATCCCAAGATGGATTACATGTGAAGGTAATAAAGAGATCCGGTCGACCGTAAATACGCACATAAGTCATTGCACCTTGAGTTCTTTCATGCATATATCTTGGACTTCCAGTGAAGGTGGGTGGCAAGATGATAAGTTGACTGATGTCAGTGACGCTTCCTTCAGCATCTCTAAGATGAACATACTGGTCACAGCATCTTTAAGATGAGCATACTGGTCACTCACAGTGCCTTTTGATTAAGTCGTATGTATCTTAACCTTTCCGACTCTATTTTTGCATACATATCAACTATATATGGCTGGAAAAGGGTTTTGCATCGCAATATTAAATTGAAATTTCAAGATCGCACCATAATCCCGAAAGCATAAAACTCCATTGCAGACATCCTTTTTTGTGTTGCTAATCCAGTAGTTGGGTTAATTTGATAGAGTTCGAAGTGGTATCCATCCTCTCCCTGCCAAAATATTGACGGGTACTGTAGAGCATCATAAAATCTGTGTGTATCTGCAATTTTTACAACATTACTGTTCCGCAGTTCCAAAACTATATCTCTCACTCAGTGCTGTTCCCCTGCCAAGATAATTGAAACTTCTGACGTTCATGGAAGATTGTATCTCCTCTGATGTTCACCACGTGGGGTTCTGTCTGCCAAATCACCAACTTTAATTCAGGTGTAATTTTTTCCAGGGCCGTTTTGAAACTCGTGATATAAGTATTTTCCTGATGCAGCATTTCTTATAGTTAGAGCACCAGTACTCTTCTTGCTTGTGGAACATTTCTACAACGTTCTTCTGCTTGCTTCCCTTCATCGCTTATAAAATAAATCTGCAAGAATTTAGGCTGCTCGCTTGGTAAAGGATGTACACTTCCAATACGATGATAGACTTGTCCCTGTATTTTAAATGTTGGCATGAAACCACATTCTCTGATTTCTTTTGTAGTCCCAAAAGATGTCATTTGGAAGCAGGCATTGTAATGTCGGATGTTGTCTTGAAAATGTTTGGCTTCTCTGGAGTGTGCGTTCAACAACCTACATAATATATCTGGAGGATCCATTAATAAAGGCAGGTGAACTTTTCCAGCATTGCAACACATCCCTTGAGTTTCACTTTTCCACTTCATAGCCGCACAGTACTGGCATCTTTTTGACATTGATCCAATGTCACAAGCTGGATCAGAAGCATAATCCACTGCTGGATTATAGAAGAATGCTGCATTTTCTTTTTCTCTCCATATCTGCAATCGAGCAGAAGCAGTAGCAAATCGATCCTGTTGTAGTCTTCTTTCTCTTTCTTCAGATGTTTCCCTTGCCCTTGCCGCTGCTCTAAGCGTCCTATCCCTTTTTTTACTTGTTTTCTTTCTTCAGTCATTTCTCTTGCCCTTGCTACTGATGTAGTATTCCTATTATTTTCTTGTCTTGATTCTCTTTCTTCGGGCGTTTCCCTTGACCTCGCTGCTCGCTCCTATTATTTTCTTGCCCTATGTTTCTTTCTTAGAGCCTTTCTTTTGCCCTTGCTGCTGTTCTAAAAGTTCTATCCCTCTCTCAACTCGATTCTCTTTCTTCGGATGTTTCATTTGCCCGAGATAATTCTCCACATTCTCTATCACTTGCTCGTCTTGCACGCAAACATTTCTTTTTTCTTGGTGGCTGAGGCATATTTTCAAGAATCTTCTAGAAAATATTCCGAAAACGTAAATAATAATGAGTGCAATTTTATCCCTTTTCTCTCGACAAACGTCCGGTAGCCAAGAAAAAAAATTAATTTAAAAACTGCGCAGAATTTTACTCTGCAGAACAACTTTATTTAAAAAAGCAATAAAAATATATTGCATACAAATTACAATGAAATAAGCAGTATTCCTTAATACAAATATCAATTATCCTAACAAATAAATAAACCAACTTTCCGTCGAAAAAAAATCACGCAAAACTTTTCAGTATATTACAAACAGTGAGATAAGCAAAAAATAACATGAAAAAACGAAAAAAAAAAAAAAAATTCCGCGCAGAATTTTAATAATGACAATGA
>KK122555.1:0-146419 GCA_000611955.2 Stegodyphus mimosarum
GAGATATCGATAGGAAAGTTCAAACAAAAAATAATTTGGTTAATTAAAATAATGAATGCTACAAACGTATCAAAAGGTTATGATAAATTTCTTCCAAAATGCAGAATATTAGGAGAATAACCTGTTGACAGATGAACAGTGCCGTTGTAAATATTCTGATGGATAAGCAATGTGAGCAATTGCATATCCCCATTTTTCTTGCAGCACAGTATCGTGTAAAATATATTTAAACAAGTATGTAAAAATTACAGAATTCAGTTACGTACAAAATAAAAATGTACTTGTTGCATATAATTTTTTTAGGTTACTTTGATGAAAATTAAAAATTTAATTATCAAAATTGTAATGGCACATTAAAATTTAATTGCAGCATGTAACACTTGAATAGTCTACAAATTCAAATTTAAAATCCTTATGCATAATGGTTCTCACCCTGCACTGTACCAAGATTTAAATCTTAATTTTTAATAGCCATTCATTTATGTGAATAGGTGGCATGATTCCATAATATTTAACTTATTTAATATGCTGAATTTATCTCACGGAAAATCCAGTTTTTCATTACACTTCTCTGCTGTTATGTTTCACCCAACCATGCAAGTAAAGTTAACTTTAAGCAGCATAGTCTTCATTTCCATTTATTATAAAAACATACTTCAAATGGAAAACAGGGGGGGATGAGTTTATCTTCTTTTTTTAAATGAAATCAGAAGGCAAATATTCTATCATTCTTGTATAATTTCAGAAATTGATTTAACTTTAAAATCTCACGGCTGTATGCTTTCATGCACAAAATGCAGATGCACATAAGTTATGTGCGATAATCAACTAATTTCCAATTTATCACTTTTTTTCAAACCATACAGTAAATATCCTCTTATTTACTAACAATCCAGACGTTCTGTAAAGTTATATAAACTCGTCTGACTGTGATCAGGCATGACATAAATGTTGCTCATCTTTAGAGCTCTAAATCTACTTGAATTCTTGATTCCAAAGCTTTTATTCTTCAGCCTATCAGTTCTATAACCACTGCTGCATCCAGGGACGAAACAGGTTGCACTGTACGACTTACTCATAATGAAAATTGATATTAAAGGAATATTTTCGGTATTACTACCTATGTAAAAATACTACGACAAGACGAACTACTGGTGATTGCAGCGCCCTCTATAAATTATGCGACAAAAAGTGGACCATTTTTGGGAAAAGCGGTAATACGAGTTTCACCTCCTTCATTATACTCTGTGCTTCAGGTTAATTTTACCACTGACAGCCATTTTATAGTGTAAAGCACAAAATAAGCAACATACTTCTCAACAGACATCTAACACAGAGATAATCCCTCAGAAATATTCTCCCAACAATAAAAATCAAACCGATCATGCATTATAACCAATCATGTCATGATATAGTCCAACCAATCACGTGATGATAGTTTCTAAAACATGCACTATAAAATATTCAGGTTAACAGATATGAAACAACTTGATGTTAACCCAAAATATAGACTACCACAATTTATATGTATTTTTAAACAGTTTAATTTCGATAATAAGTTCATTTTGCCATGCAATAAATTAAATCATAATTCAAAGCAAGAAAAATCTATCAGGTTTTAACAAAAGTTTCTCATCACTGCAAATGTTGTCTGTGCAAACAGTTTGCAGTGGCAATTTTAATTATGTTTTTTTCAAATGATTTTTGTCATTTGAAAGAAAGAGACTTGCTTTAGAACAGTGTGTAGTGAAATTTGTAAAAAAATATTGTTATTATTAAGTACAAGGTGTCTGAAATAGAACTATAACTCTACCAGATTAGAACCATCATTTACTTCTTCTGTTCAAAAAGTCAGCTACAGAATGTCACCAAATCATGTGTATACCTTTACTAATGTTGTATTATATGACACTGTGAAGGTTTGGTACCAAAAGTTCAAAAACAAGGACCGTGACATTCAAGAAGCAGAGTGCTCTGGCCATCCTACTGATGTTGATGAAGCGTGCCTGCAAGAACTTTTTGAAGAAGATCAGTATGCAACCATTCGAGAGCTTGCTAAAGAGTTAGACGTTAGTATCATATCCATTAGCCACGCTATGCATCGCATGAAGTTGACATGCAAGTTTAATTTCTAGGTGCTGCAGATAAGGACAGATGTTTTCAGGCCTTTGCTAATCTGCTCGAACATCAATGCAAGGACAAAATCATGGACTGGATCGTCACTTGTGATGAAAAGTGGATTTAATTCAACAACACAGGCTGAAAAGGGGGTTGGTCTGCATCTGGTGAGCCCGTCAGTAGTATCACAAGTGCAATTTGAATAGCAAAAAGATCATGCTTTGTATCTGGTAAGATAGTCATGGTATTATATACAAAGAATATCTGGAAAAAGATAAAATTCTCGACATTAAGGTGTACAGTGAGATGCTATTCTGTGTTGATGCGGCTATCAATGAAAAATGTCGAACTGAGTTCTGATGCAAAAAGTAATGTTCTATCAAGATAATACAAGAGCATATATGTCTGCATTCATCGACTGGACTCTGCACAGAATTGAATGAGGTCTTTTGCCACACCCATCATATAGCCTTGACATCGCTCCTTCGGATTTCTATCCTTTTTACACCTGCAGCTATATATTCTGTGCTATCTTCCATTCTGCACGGGAGGTCCATGATCCAAAAAATGAGGTTGATCTGTTTTTGTACTCATGACCATCAAGTTTTTTGGCTTTGAAAAACTTCTAAAACGTTGACAAAAAATAACAGATTTGGGTGGCGATAACTATTTGCAGTAAAAATACTGCTTTCATGTTTTTTTAACCCGGTGGAAGGCGCGCGCTAAACAGAGCACATTTTGGTCGCACGGGGTACCTGTATAACCCCACCGATAAATTTAAGCTTAATTCAATATACACATATAAACTTAAGTGCAAATAAATTGAAAAGGTATAAAATACAGTTTTTTAGTATATTCTAAAGCATGAATATTAATTTGAAAATATATTTACGTTAATTTCTACTACTAATGTTTATAGGAAAAAACTTACTCAATTACAAAATAAAAATCAGTTACATACCTTTATTGAATTTTAAACACATTTGTCACAAACATAATTAGAGTGATCCTTGCAAGTAAAATTTTGGCATTTCATACAAGAAATTGTTGTTTTTTTGTCCTTAGCTCGAGGACATATTGTACATCGTCCTTTACCAAGCTTCATTCTCTTTGGCAAGTTCTCTTCAGAAACGGCATTCCTTTCTGTTGAGAAATTCTGATTCATTTTCTCTCGTAATTCTCTGGGTAACATTTGCATATTTGATCTCCTCTTTATTTGTGGGTTTACGAGAGATAATGCCAATGTTTTCAAAAACATTCGTCTACTTTTATACTGCAAGGGAGGATTTTTAGTAGACATAAGTGACACTCGCGCGTTTATACCAGCCACGTTCAAAACACAGTAAAAAATCACCATAGGCCACCTGTTTGTTTTCCTAGCTGTTGAATAAAGCGTAGACATTTCATCAACAGTATCTACTCCTCCTTTCGTTCCATTGTAGAAATGGATTATTTCTGGCTTACTTTGTTCAGAGTTTTCATCTATCGTGTCATCATGATGCATTGTAGACAGAAGAACTACACATTTCGATTTCTTTGGAACATATGATACTAATGTCATGTCTTTTTGGAATCCAAACATGGAAGAATATACTTCTCTTTTCTTCGTTTTATTTTCAGCTTCAAACTCACTGTCGCTGTCATGACTGCTATAAATTTCTTGATCTACTTCATTTTCACTAGCAGTATCCATTTCTTCATCGGAAGTTTCCACAGTATCCAATAACATTCTCAAGTGTTCCATTTCTTTTTCATAATCTGTCATTTTTCGTTTGAGAGCCATTTTCGAACGACTACAGTATAGCACACATGCACAATCTATGCAAGCAAGAAGCTAAAGTGAGAAATTTCAGAACAAATCTGGTCACGGGGGTTCCCAGGTTACCCCAGTTGCATGTAGCGTTCCAAGAAATGATTGCTCCTCCCCAACAAAAGAAAAACACCTGCTGCTGGCAGGTGCTATTGAAAGAAAACCGTTTAAAAGTTAGCTACTGAAGGGCTGATTCATAGCGGATAAATAGAAATTCCAGAATGAAAGGTTTTATGAGGCTGGGGTGACTCAGTCACCCCGCGCGAGTGCTACCGGGTTAACTTTATTAATAATGTTTTTCAGTGGAAAACTTTCGTTACAACCAGATATTAGTTTACATTACTCATGTACTTTGATAAGAACTAATAGGAAAGATATTAATGGTTGTGTACTTTTATGATTCAGCGATTTCTTTTTAATAGGTGATTTAGAAATGTTTTAGTATTCCATATTGTGTACAATTAAATTATGTACTGTTGAAAATAAAGCAATTACTGAATATTATGGCATCACCTTTTCTTATCCCATACATTTTCTTCTCCATTTTATATTTTTCATCTAAATTTCCCTTTATTATGATGGTTTAATATAGTAATTTTTCCACCATTCTGCAATAAACAAACTTAATGTTTTTGCAGTTAAGTTTCTGCCTTCTTAAAGGCCTAGTTAATGTGCAATCTGGTTAACCATAATATGAAAGTTGAATTTCTATGAAATATGCATAATTTTATAATTGATAGTAGGAAAGAATTATTATTATTGATTATTGATCATAAGACATTATTATTGGTTGGAGCATATATATATATATATATATATATATATTTTAATAGGACTGGAGAATTGTTCATTAATCTGAAATGAAAAGCATCAGTCGAATGAAATGCACATATCTATATGGTTAAAACAAGTTTGGTACAAAGCAGGTAGATATTATAAGATGAATAACTAAAAGTCTAATAATCTGAATAATTGAAAGATTTTCCTCATAGTAAAAAGTTACTAAAGGTGTTAAATAATTGCACATGGAAGGAAGTAGATTGATAGCATTGTACCATAAGCTTTGTCGTGTGATAGCTTGAACTGTATTAAAAAAAAAAAAAACTTTCCAAGCAACTTTTATAAATTATTCACTCAAATACTGCTAATTTGCAGTTACTGTAGAAAATATTGTTTGAAAAAGATGGCAATTCAGAAATTTCAAGTTGTTTGGTCAAAGATATAGAATCAGTACTGTAGGACAGATATAAATGCAATGTACATGAAAAAAAAATCTGATCATTAAATATATTTAAAAAATAAATAAATAAATAAAATAAAAATTAAAGTGATTATATGTATGTATTTAATTACTTTAACTGTAGAAAATATTGTTTGAAAAAGATGGCAATTCAGAAATTTCAAGTTGTTTGGTCAAAGATATAGAATCAGTACTGTAGGACAGATATAAATGCAATGTACATGAAAAAAAAATCTGATCATTAAATATATTTAAAAAATAAATAAATAAATAAAATAAAAATTAAAGTGATTATATGTATGTATTTAATTACTTTATTAAAAAATTTATTTCTTATACATAATTTTGTTTTAAAAAGTAATGTTCTATGGAATCAAGTTTTTTCTTGTGCCATAAATAGCATTGTTTCCATGCATACTTATATATGGAAATCAAACTATACAAGTTTTCTTTTTTAGAAAAAGCCAAAAGAGAAAAAAGAAAAAGAAGTATTAACTTATGATAAAAATATTATTCCTGGAGAAAAGAAAGGTAAACATATTTACAGCAAATGTATTTAACAAGTTTATCAATTACTTCATTTCTTGATCTAGAAGAAATTGTAGTTGTAAAAACAAAGACTAAAAAACTATAAATTTTACAGATAATTGTTTATTTTCTGGTATTTCGTTCACAGTTATTTTTATTAGTTTTATTTATATGCACTTTAAAAATGAAATACAGTGATCTCAATATTTGATTCTTACTATTTACAATAACGTAAAATTGTACTGAAAATGCATGTATTTAGCAGAAATGCTGATCATAGATTTTATTATGTGCTCTAAATAAAATAACTTTTTTGGCTAAAATGTATCTTATAGTATAAAACAGAGATGGGCAAACTTTTTCACTCGCAGGTTAAAAAAGAAAAAAAAAAAAAGTTTGGCAGGCCAAGAAAAATAAAACAATATGCAAGTATTACAATTTAAATATGTTAATGAGATGAATGAAATTGCAATTTTTTAAAAGTTCCTTAAATTGAGGTTTGAAATGAAGATGTGAAAACACTTGTTCACATCTATAAGATGAAGCAAGCATAAGCACTGATTTTTTGGGCGTGAGGTATTAAATTTGAGAAACTTACTTTCAATAATGATTTGTAAAACTCTGTATATTTAGAAACAACTGCTTGAGATAATTGTTTGATTGCAACTCAGTTAATTCAAGCTGCAAATCTGACCTCACTGCTTCACAATTTATGTTAAAAGGCATGGTAAAAATATCCAATTCTGTTTGAATGGCACTGAAATCTTGAAATATGCGTTTGAACTCAAAATGCAGTTTTTTCAAGCCATCTTCATAATTCTTAAGCTTCTTTTTGTTTAATTAGGGTATTGAATTTAACCTTGGGAAATTAGACAAGTCGTTCTTAGCTAGCTGCCCAGCAAACAGGTTAAGTTTTAGTTTAAAAGCTTTGAGATGGGCTCACATATCATCAATAAATTGATTTTTCCCTTGCATCTTGACATTCAAGTTGCTCATATGATAAAGAAGATCTGTGAAAAATGTAAAGTCCAAAAGCCATTCTGTATCTTCTAACATTTTACACTCCGCAGAACTCTGTTTCTCATGGAAGAATGACACAATGTCGTCTTTCAGCTACCAAAGTCGCTCGAAAACACATCCTGCATTAAGCCACCTTGCTTTCATGTAATACAGTATATCAGAGTATTCAGATTGCATGGACTCAGAAAATCTCAAAATTGCCTGTAAGTAAGCCCACGAGATTGAATAGTATTTACAAGCTTCGCAACTGCATCAAACATGAGAACAGCTTGATGTATAACACAATGTAGAAAATCAACATTGTTCCCGGGATAGTTTTGATTAAAGAATCCAAGAAATCCAGCTTTTTTTTTTTTTGCTGTCATATTTGGTGCTCCATCGGTCATAATATTACATATATTTGTTATAGGCACTTTCAAAGTTAAAAACTTTTTCTGAAATTCATGAAAAATATCACATCCCGTTGTAGTTCCCTTTAAAGAATGCATGCGTGCCAGTTCCTTGGTAATTTCAAAGTTCTCATCAACACTTATAAGTAATATTAATTGAACAGTATCATTTAGGTTGGTGCTTTCATCTATAGTTGTGGAGCAAAATTTAAACTGGCCAGTCTTTGACAGCAATTGTGATGTGAAGTTTTTGTCCTGTTAAATTTTTGGCTTCGATTCTAGAAGTCGCCGTTTTTCGAGATAAACTTACAGTCTCAAAATTATTTTGCTTGTCTGGACATAAAACATCACACACTTGGAGCATGCATTGTTTAATGAACTCCCCATCACTGACAGCTTTATTATTTTTAGCAATATTCTATGCTACAATGTAACTTGCATGTGTAGCTGCTTCTTGGATACTGTTTATCTTCTTGATTTGTCGGCCTGTTAATTTTTTGCAAAAACTTTCTGCATTTTGTTTTTTCTCATATTCAGACATTGCTTCATAATTGGAATTTTTATGCTTAGATGTGAAATGACAGGAAATGTTATATTCTTTGAAGACTACAGCTTCATTACAGATGAGACACACTGGTTTATCTTTTACAACTGTAAAAAAATATTTCCAGATCCATTCATCATTAAAAGCATGGCACTCTGAATCAACTCTACATTTTTTAGCAGCCATTTTGGAGTTGAAATATTTTATGAGTAAGCCAACAAGCACTAGCTACACAATCTTTCCATATGCAATTAATAATATTAGAACTCATGCCAAAAGAAAAAGCCGCTGGCTGGAGCTTAAAATGCACAGTCTGCCACATGTGAGGTCTAATTCACCTATATTGGATTCCGATATGTCTGCTCCCTGAGAAAGAGATAACGCTTGTTGGCATCAATCTACAGCTATAACTAACAAAGAACTTCTGCTTTTAACATTTTACCGATTGAAAGCTGTGCTTGCTATTTCCATCAGTTTATATTTTGTAGAGCAAAAATAGAGAAAGTAAAAAGATCATCAGTCCTTTGAAAAAAAGAAAGAAAAAAAATAATATTGCTTTGTAATTTTGAGGCACGCAGAAAACTGTTATTGCTTTTTTACATTAAAACACAAAGTAGCATAAATTCACCAGCATGTATACATCAGATTCCTGAAGATGCATAATATGGAACTTTCATAGAAACCTGTAAGCTTATTGACACGTTACGTTTCTCAGTCTGTGAATCAGTGGCATGCGGTCCATATGTGCAATGAGAGACAATAATTTTCTGCACCTATGTCTACCTCTCTTTATATGGTATATAAAAAATATGATTTATAATATATTCAAATATTATGTTGATTAGGCAAGTGCAGCTATTTTTTCTGCAATTGGCATTCAGAATCATCCGAAGGTACGGATTATTAAGCGTTGTATTAGAGAGGGGACTTACGTGCTGAAGCGCTTTTGGTTTTGTAATTGATCAACTGGCCATACAGTTTTGCAGACGGTTAATGTTTAAATTTATATATTGTAAGATTTTGTTTTTATAGAAATATAAAAGAAGTATTTCATCAATATAAAGGGAAATGTTTTAGTGTGGTAAAGTAATTTCGGTGATGTATTATATTTATAGAAATAATTTGCTGAAAAACAATTTTGTTTTGTTAGACAAAAAAGAAACGAATTTTAACAGAGCAGTCCAAATTTTACCATTCATTGTGTCTTACAGACAGTATATAATTTATATCTGTAACACCATATCCCTGATTTTGTTTTTAAAAATTGTCAAGATGTTTTTCGCGGAATATATCATTTCCAAATGTTAAAAACAATTAATAAATATAATTTAATCCACTGACCGAATAAGAAACAGTTCGTTCTATTGTGGCAGCATGCAGTGAAATCCTCTGCACGTGGACTAGACGTTCGGTTTGTCGGCACCAATGAGCATCCTCAACTCATCCTAATGTCATCGGGCTGATGATGAGGCACCGTAGCAGCGGGCGCCGTGTGGTGCTACGTTTGCTGAAAATATAAGTTTTTTATGGAAGCCCGAAGCGTTGCGTTTTCGTCGCCGATATGACACCATACAGCACAAGACATGATTTTTTGCTTCAGTGCTAGTAGAAATCTCATAAGTTTATCTGTTTTCATAGTTATACCTCGACTACTCATAAGTAAATATTTTATTTATTGTATTCTTTAAATATATATTCATAATAAATAACCCATTTCAGAATGGACAACTCAGATGTCTCAATAATTAAAGATTTATTAGAAAATCCATTTTTGAGACGAGACGTTACTACAAAAAACAAAGTAGTTAAAATTAAGTAGACTGATGCCGGATATTATTCTATCGCAAAATGTTAAGATTAAAGGTCAACAGTGTTTACAATATTTTCAAAAATCTATGTATGAAAAATTTAAATGGTTAACCGGTTGTAGTGAATTGAATAAGTTGTATTGTTGGCGATGTGTACTTTTTGTTGTAATTGAAAAGGATAAGAATATTTGGACAAAACAAGGCTACAGTGATTACTATTAAAAACATTTGGTACTGCCAGGATAGATTTAATGTTAGATCAACAAAAGGCTTCATCGATTGTTCAACACAATGAAAAAGTAACAAGAAATAGAAATATTCTCAAGAGATTAAGTTCTGTCGCAATCTGTATTGTTTACAAAAGATTGTAAATTATTTTTTGCAACAATTTCTGGCATAACCTCATTTTTTTCGGTGTCTACAAAAAGAAATCATGTTTTAAATGAAATTATTAAAAGAAAATTTCCAAAATTAGCTACAAGACGTTGGAATTATTCATCTCGTTTGGTAAATACCATAAAAAGCGAAAGGCAAGGCCTATCTGATTTATTTGAAAATTATTATTGAGAATCCAGAAGGCTGGGATAACAACACAATTAATATTGCAAAGCATTATCACATGTTTTTTGAAGAATTTAAGAGTAATTTTCTCCTAAATATTTTTGCCATAGTGTTTAGTTATACTGATGTTCTGTTTGATATTTTACAAAAAACTAACTTAGATATAGGATATTCTAGTCAAAAAGTAGAGGAAGTAAAAGATGCAATTCAAAATATGAGAACTTCTGTTGCATTTGATGAAGTTTATGAAGAGACTATTTCTGTAGTGGGTCTCCCAAATTTAAAAAAAATGTCATGTAAATTTACAAAACTCGACCAACATTTTAAAAATTTATATTATGAAATAATGGACACTATTTATTGTCAGTTAGATGTCCGTTTTAAAAATTTAAATTCGCTCAAATTTTTTGAACTATTGAATTCAGTTTTTTTAAGAAATATCAAAGTAAATTTCCGGATGAATGCCTTAATTCGTTAAAGAATGCTTATGCAAAACATTTCAATTTTGTAAAGCTAACCAATGAATTATGCGTTCTTTATCGTAGTGAGTCATACCACGAAATGAATTTATCAAAACTTATTCAGCATATAATGCTGAATGATTTGACAGATGCCCTAAGCGAAGTAAATAAATTGGCACGTTTAATTTATACAATTCCATTTTCAACTGCTTTGGTGGCAAGATCATTTTCAGCATTGAAAAGAGTAAAAAATTATGCGCATAATACAATGAGCCAGGATAGATTAAGCAATTTATCTCTGATAATAATAGAAAAAGAAATGTTACACTTATTACAGTCAAAACCAGAATTTTATCATCATGTAATTGATGATTTTATTAGTAATATGGATAGACGTATGGATTTTGTGTACAAATGAATAATAAAATGTTAAAGAAGTGTTTAATGTACATTTTTATGGTTTTATTATTATTATTGTTGTTGTTCTCTACCCACCCTGCATGAAAACCTACCGCACACCACTGCTGTGAATGCAAATATTATTTTGTACATCATTACTTTATGTACCCTTTTCTTGAGAACAATAGGTGGTGAAATGTTTTTCAAAGATGCAGAATTAGTCATACTGGTGTGCATACTTAAAACATTAAAATACTGTACAGTTTCGCAAAAGGGCACAATTAAAAAATATGCAATACCACTTAGCTTCATATTTAAGTGAATGTATCTAGTGTTGACTTCACAAGGGAAGTAACAGTTTTATTGCTCTTTTAAACTCTGTTAGCGGTTTTCTACTGTGGCATTATTGACACTTTTTTTATGAATTTGTTCAGCAGATAGTGTCCAGACTTGAGCTCACATTTATTGAAGTTTTTTTATATGCTGTCTTTTTAACTTGTATCTGTTGATTACCTAATTAGATAAATAGTGATTCTTTACTTCAAACTTCTGCTGTAATGATTGGCTTAATTTTGGTGGGATCATTGTCAGCTTTCATGGTCAATAGGAAAATACATAAGTACCTGTTATTATGCACTCATAGCCATAAAAGTTTGCCCACCAAGAAGTAATTGTGGGATTGTAAGGAAACTTGGCTTGAAGGTATATGTTGGGTAGGTATGCAAATGATTAGAAATGCAGCTTGATTGCACATTGCATAATGCCACTAGAGAGCATTGAACTTCATTTTTCTTGGGGTATAAAACACTTAAGTAGAGCTTGTTTGAGTGTACTTAATCATTTGCTAAGGAAATGCTGAGGTAGACATGCTGTTACGCCGCCATTGAAGCCGATATCAGCAGTTGTCAGAGTTCGAGAGGGGAAGAATCATCAGGATGACGCAAGCTGCATGGTCAGCTCAGCAAGTAGCTCGTCAGGTAGGCTGTTCTGATTTTACTGTGAGGAGGTGTTGGAACCACTGGACAGAAGATACGTCATTTACACGGCGACCAGGCTCAGGACGCCCTCGACAGACCAGTCGTCGAGAAGACCATCACATCATACGACACGCACGCGTAGAGCCAACTGCCTCATTGGCCGCTATCCAGAGACAGGCAGGAGCTTCATTGTGGGCCCCTGTGTCTGCCCGAACCATCGTAAGGTGCCTGGTTGAAGGACGTCTGATATCGCACTGCCCATTAAGTGTGCTGCCAATGACACCCACCCACCGACGCCTACGTTTGGAGTGGTGTTGCGCACAACAGGATTGGACTTAAACAGAATCGCCTTCAGCGATGAATCTAGATTCGATTTGACCAATGATGACAATTGTGTTTGTGTGTGGAGGTCCCGTGATGAACACCTCAATTCTGCCTTCACTTTACAGCGACACACCATTCCCACAGTTGGTGTGACAGTATAGGGTGCTATTGATTACGATACATGGTCACTCCTAATATTGATCCATGGCCACTCCTAATATTGATCCATGGCACAATGACAAGGTAGTGGTACGTCCATGACATCCTTCAGCTGCATGTGTTGCCACTCATTGCAGGGCTCCCAGGAGCCTGTTTTCAACAAGACAATGCTCGGCCACACACAGCACGGATCTCACATGACTGCCTCCACCATATTAACACCCTTACCTGGCCTGCTCGATCCCAGATTTGTCACCAATCAAGCATATCTGGGATCATTTGGGCGGTTAAGTTGGACAGCCTACGAGATTGGCCGAACTAGAGGCGTGTTTACAGCAACCAAGGAATGAGATGTCTCAGGACACCATACGGAACTTGTATGCCTTAATACCCACTGGTATTGCATCATGCATTTGGGCTAGAGGTGGTCCAACAGAGTACTAAAACTTCTGTTCATATGTACTTTTTTCCTAATAAATGATCCTTTTTTCTTTGATTTTCTAATCACTTATATCAAACTAGTACTTACATACGAGGCGTATTTGGAAACTAAGTACCGTTCTGAAAAAAAAAAAAAAAAAAAAAGTAAAACAATTTTTTCGAATCCAATTTTATTTTTACATGAAAATACATGTCTTAAATTTTTCAACATAGTTTCCGCCAATGATCAAACACTTGTCATAGCGGGTGACCAGTTTTTGTATACCATCGTCAAAGAAACTTCCCGCCAGTTTCGATAACCACGACTCCACAGCATTTTTCGTGTCATCGTCAGATCCAAAGCGCTTGCCACCAAGCTTCATGTGCAGGAACAAGTGATAGTCGGACGGCGCCAAGTCCGGGCTGTACGGTGGATGATCGAACTGCTCCCAATGAAACTGTCGAATTAACGATTGAGTGACACCAGCAGTATGGGGCCGAGCATTGTCATGGAGCAACACAATTCTTTTACTGAGCATTCCTCTTCGTTTGTTTTGAATGGCATGCCTTAGTTTTGTTAAAGTCTTACAATATCGTGCCACATTAATGGTTTCACCTCTGGGAAGAAATTCAGTAAGCAAAACGCCTTTCCTACCTCAGAAGACAGTACACATGATTTTTTGTGATGACATTGTCACTTTGAACTTTTGTTTTTTCGGAGAATGAGTGTGTCTCCACTCCATCGATTGTTGTTTCGATTCTGGTGTGAAATGACACACCCAAGTTTCATCACCTGTCACAATTTGGTTTAAAAAGTTTTCTCCCTCATCACTGTACCGCGTGAGAAATGTCAGGGCACTACCAAGTCGCTTTGTTTTGTGAACATCAGTGAGCATTTTTGGAACCCATCGGGAACACAGTTTGCGATAATTCAAGCGGTCAGACACAATTTCGAACAAAACAGTACGTGAAATTTGTGGAAATGCCTCTGAAAGAGTTGTCATTGTGAAGCATCTGTTCTCATGAATTGCTTCATCAACTTTCCTTACCAAATCATCGGTGACAGCAGAAGGCCGACCACTGCGACCCTCGGCGTGGACATTTGTTCAACCTGCATTAAACATTCTTACCCACTTTCTCACCATTCCATCACTTATCGCGTATTCACCGTAAACTTCTGTTATTTGACGATAAATTTCGGCCAGTTTAACATTCCTCATGTTCAAAAATTTAATCACGGCATGAATCTCACAGTCAATGAGAGAACTATTTGTCTTAAACATTTTGAATGTGCACAGCAAACTGAAAACACAACATAGAGCAACCAAAATGGCGACAATTGAAAGTCAGTGAACAAGAAAGACGTCGATCTAGGACAATCGACGATGACCAATATTTGGCATTATGTGCACACAGGAATAGAACCGCTACTCCGACTCTTCTTAGATCCTCCCATGCTGCAGCCACCGGAAGGTTGGTGTCAACGTCAACTGTGCATAGAAGGTTTCATGAAGGTAGTCTGTATGCGAGCCGACCAGCCATTTGCATGCCACTCACGTCACACCATAAGAGGGACCATTTGTAATGGGCACGACAACTTGTCCACTGGATGCCTGATCAATGGAGGGCCGTTCTGTTTATGGATGAGTCCAGGTTTAGTCTAGAAAGTGATAGTAGGCGTTATTTGATACAGAGAGAAACTGGAACCCGTTATCATCTGTCAAACATCCGTGAAAGAGATGCATACGGAAGAGGCAGTGTTTATGTTTGAGGTGGCTCTTTTTGGGTGGATGCACTGACCTCCATGTCTTTCCAAGGGGAACCATGAATGCTCAGGTTTATAGAGATAACATGATACTTATGTGTACCCATATGACGGGGCAATAGATGATGCTTTCCCGTTACAGGACAACAGCGTAAGACTACACAGGGCTCGCGTCATAGATGATTATTTTCAACAACAAACAATTATGCGCATGGAGTGCCAGCTCGATCCCTGGACTTGAATCCTATTGAGCATGTTTGGGATGCTTTTAGGAGACGTCTAGCTGCTCTCAATCCACCCCCTCAGACCCTTGCCACCCTTGCAACTGCTTTGCAAGAGCGATGGCTCTCGCTTCCTATGGAACTGATAGACTGCATAATTAAAAGCATCACACATCGCTGTGTGTGCTGTATTGCTTCTAGAGGTGATCATATTCCATATTGAAGGTACTTTTCCTACAGAAAACTGACACCTTCGATTTGTTCATTTTATACATGTGCTAATTTCTATACTACCATAATCATCTGGTAATTTCTTTTTATGTTATTTGATACCTTACTGTGTGTTGTGTATCGTGGGTAAGTTTAATAAAATTCTACGTTACTTTTTTAGTAATCGTGATTTTTCCTTAATTTATGGAAGCCAGTGTACACTGGTGTGCAAAAATTAAGGATGAAGTCGAAAAATTAGCATATCAGCTGAACGAAGAGGCAGAGCGGACAGAAAGACCAATCAGGAGATTAAGTAAGGTGATGTACGGTAGCACATGCGCAGATATGCAGGTAGACATAATGGGGGAGTGTCTGAGTAGTATAAAGCATGTTGTCGCTGTAAGATCAGTATTTCTGGCAAAGAGATTGCACGCCGTATAGCAGTTAAAATCACACCGAGTTGCTGCCTCAGCGAGAAATGGCGAATAATCAATCTGTTAGACGACATCTGGATGCTTTTACCCGAGGTCGAATCATTGGGAAGTTGGAGGAAGGCCGCAGTGTGACAAGTGTGGCTGCAGAGTTCGGAATTGCTCACAGCATCGTTTCACGACTTTGGAGACAATTTCAAACTACAGGAACAGGTATCTGGGGGTTTAGTAGTGGTCATCCAGGAGGAGCCACACTCGCAGATGACCGGTATATTGCCTTACAGGCCAGAAGAAACAGGCAGCAGACAGTGGGAGAAATTGCTAGACACATGACACAGGCGGCTAGATGACCGATATCGCATTTTACCGTGGCCAGAAGACTGCACGGTGGTGGTCTGTTTGCACGACGCCCTGTACGGTGTCTACCTCTAACGCCTGCCCATTGGAGAATGCTTTCTCTGTGGTGCCGGGAACACCGGAATTGGAGAGACAATGAATGGGGACGAGTACTCTTTACAGATGAGAGCAGATTTAGTCTGAGTTGGGATTCTAGACACATACACACCTGGACAGAGTGGGGAACACGCTATAACCCCTTCAACATCATCAAAAGGGACTGTTTTGGAGGTCGCGGAGTTCTCGCTCGAGCAGACATAATGCTTGGTAGCCGGACCGATCTTCATATCTCCCAAGGAGGTTTGTCACCTAGGACTGCTTTTGTAATGAGGTTCTTCTTCCTTACATGCATCTTTTCACAAGGGCTATGGGTCCTCAGTTCCTCTTCATGGACGACAACTCTCCACCTCATCGCACAGTTACTGTCGAAGAGCTGTTGGAGAGTGAAGATATTGAACACATGGATTGGTCGGCAAGGTCTCTGGATCTAAATCCCGTCAAGCATGTACGGAACTTACTAGGGAGACCCATGGCAGCACGTAACTTATCGCCAGTAACGATTCCGACACTGCGATTGCTGTACAAGAGGAACGAGCAGCAGTGTAGTGTCTCAACAGCTCATTATGTGTTGGTTTGGAAAGCTTTTGTACAAAGTTATATTGAAAAAAACGTCTCGTCCTTAATTTTTGCACACCAGTGTATAACAGAAAGGATAATTTTTGAATATGAAAATAATATAAAAAAATTTAAAGTGTGAAAACAATCTTAACTTTCAGAAGTTATTGATAAAAAGTCTTTTGTTGCACTATTATAACTATTATATGCTCATATCTATTTAAAAAAATCTTTTAGATATTTCTGGTCCAATGCCAGATGCATACAGCCCAAAGTATGTTGAAGCAGCATGGTATGCTTGGTGGGAAAAGTCTGGATTTTTTAAACCTGAATTTTTAGTGAGTGTTTTAAATTTATATATGAAATCTTATTCCGTAATTTTAAAACAACGCCTTGATTCTTTCTTCTGTAATAGCGAGGAATTGATGATTGAACATAAGCTGTCATATAAACTGGGAAACTATTGTTTTTTCATCAATTTCATGCAAAATAAATTTAAAAGAACTTTTGCGTTCCATCATGAATGAATTTCTTTGTTCCCTAGTTTATATCATGAATGTGTGGTGTTTCCATAGTTTATGTCACGAACATTCAATTTATGACTGTATTTAAACGTTACTTTAAAATGCTTTTTTAAGGCTACTAGTCAAAAAGACTGAGGCATAATTGATAGCATTAAAAATAGGTTTTACTTGTTTGTCTTTCAGATAGTATAATCAAGCAAGGGACAGCTAATGCACAACAAAAAAGGAAGCTTTGTAAAAATACTGCCTGTGATTTTTTAAAAAAAATATGGTATTTAAAAAGTAATGCATAGAAGAAAAATCTGATCTTTAATCTTTAATATAAAACTGGTTTTCCACTAAATTACGTATTAAAGCAATCGTTGATAAAGGAGATAGGCTTTTTAAAACCTTTCTTATTTAAAACAAGGTTGCCATGCTACCTGGAAAATCTGGAAGGGAATTTGAAAAGTGACTAAAAAAGTCAGGAAAAAATCAGGGAATTTAAATATTTGAGTTAAAATATGGAAAAATTGAGGAATTTCATACGGCAATCCCTCCAAAAGATGATTTTTATGCCAACATTGGAAGCGATCACTTTCTTGGTGAATTATATATCGTGTGAGCACCATTTGGACAGCTGGCATAGAGCCAGTTTTCGCAGCTCCAGGAACTTTGATTTTCAATAACATCAAGAATTAAGAGATTTGCATGTGCATGTTGAACAAAAGAAAATACCTTCTCATTCTTGTATATGGGGCGCGTATAGTTTGGCGACATTATGATGAGCAGTAAACGGGTCATTTTGGTGTTGGTGACAATTTTCAAAATAGTGCCAAGGCCATACTGTATACTAAGATTTTACCACAAAATCTTTCAAACCTTTTTTTTTTTTAATAAATGCCTTATTTGTCATTTTGCAGTAAACTTTTTTAAAAAAAGAAAATCACTCATCTAGGCTAAACCATTTACTATAATTATATTTACCAAAATACCATTGATTACTGTAGTTCAATTTTTAATCTTTAAGTAAATAATGTTTTTAATCTTTAATTAAATGATACGAATAATATTAAAAGTTTAATATTATTCGTATAATTTAATGTGGCTTTTTCCTTCTAAATTTATTCATTATTAGTTAATAATACTTTCAAATTTCAGGCAATTTTCTCTGGTATATTTCTAAAAATAATTCTAGCAGTATGATGACATACCATCACGAAATTTAATGCACATATTTTTGGCTTATATATGCTGCTAAATAAATATGAAGTACCTGAATTCGTATAAAAATATCATTAAATATATTTCTTTCATTTAGCTGCAAAATGTCTACAAAAAAGACATTTTTTATCCAGATTGGGCAGATTCTAATCTCAATCTTCAGTGGAGAAAACAACTCCTATTATAGTTATAATAGATTCCATATTATAGTTATAATAATAATGCTTTGGAATAAATCATACATAATAGGCAAATTTTTGTGTTTTCAACTGGTACCATAATTAATTTACCTCTCAGCACAGCCAACATGCACTCTCGTATAGACTGGAATTTTCTTTAAAGTGGAATGTTCTTTAAAAGTCAGGGAATTTCATTCTCCTCTTTGAGTGGCAACCCTGTTAAAGGAAAAATTTGGTGATTCATTTGAGAACAAATTTTTTAATAGACTAAAATTAGGTAAGTTTCTGAAATTTTAAATTCAGGAGTAGTTTAAATGAAACAAAGAAAACAGCTAAGATGTGTACCAACTTTTTGAAGACTAAGAAATCTGAAAACTATAAGGATTTCATGCAGTAACTGCTTCCATTCTATCCAGCTTTGGGTTGTGCTTTTTTTCTGAAGTTTTGCCTTTTATTCAATTTCATCTGAATTTTTTTCTGAAAAATCTGGAAACTTCTTTATATGAGCTCGAGGGAAGATTTTGAAATATTGCTGATGTGTAAAAGAAGTATAATAAATAATGGATTGTTTATATGAAGATTGATTATTGTTAGAATCTTTCAAGTTAGTAGCTGTGAAAGAAGGAAAGGACTAAATAAAGATACTTTTTTTTTAATTTAACATTTTTAAATTTGTAAAGTGTATTTGTATTTAACATCGATTTTTGTAAAGTGGGAAAGTTAGAAGCAGATTCCATATTTAAAGTATTTTTCACAATCAAATGCACTAATTTTGTGTTATGTTTTAAAATAATTAAGTTTCTTGGTTCCCTTAAAATTGGTAATTGATTGTGAAAATTAAATATATTCTCTATTATGGAATTTATAAGAAACTTGTAAAAATATTGGGATGGTTAAATGGAGAACTATGGTATACAGTATGAAGATTATATTATTTTAAATGTATTATTAAATTTTTTTAATTATTAGGTAAATGCTGAATGAACTTTTACTTCATATCCCTCTGCAAGTGATTTTTAATTTTTTAAGTATGCATAGTTTCTTTTATATGCACTAAAATATGTTGTGGAGAACTTTATTAAATTATTAATATTTTATAGAGTAAAGATTTTGCTAAAGTGAAAGATGAAGACAAATTCGTTATTGTTATACCGCCTCCTAATGTAACTGGAAGTTTGCATGTTGGACATGCATTAACAAGTGCAATTGAGGATTCTATAACTCGATGGTATGTGTTATTTTGTAGATAGTGATCTTAAGTGAAGCTTATATAATTAAATAGAGTTTATTTTTGTAATATGCTAGTTAAAATTCTGAATTATTAATCTAAATTTTCATATGCATTTACTGAGTTATATATATCTGTATTTCTGGAAATATAAAGAGTTAGGGATTTTGTTATGTTTTGGATAATTTGTATTTAAGGAAAATTTTCTGTACTTTATCTTCTTATTATTTCTCCAAGCTGTGCATAAGAAAAGTTCTTATCAAACTGGGAATGTATAGCTGTTGCCAAAATTCTTCCAAAGGCATCTTAAATAGAAATAATGAATATTAATACTGATGGATTGCAAATTCTATTTTAATCTTTTTGGTAAATTATAGTTCCTTTTTTTATATTATAAATGTTGTTTCATTTCTGTGTAATTTCTCTTATTTTTTATATTATACATGATGTTTCATAGACACGTAAATTTCCCTTGATAAGTTTATTTGTATAATAGAGCATTTGCAGTTATAGATTGCTACCAATTTGTGACCTGTTGTCAGAATTTATTTGGAGAAACAAGCAAGTGGGAGGAATTGTTTTGATTCTGTTATAGAGGCAATAGGCAAACAGTTTCCACCTGAAATAAACGCTAATTGACACGAACAATGCTCCTTCTACCCTTTTATAATGAAATTTATTTTTCTCATTATTTTATTACTAATTATTATGTGCTATTATATCATATTATTTGTTCTTATGATACTGCAAGCAGATAAAGGAAAAATGTCGTTTTTTTTTTACTTCAGTGCATTTAGCTCAACCACCATATTAAGCTTCAGGTTTTAGCAGAAAAGAAATGGGTTCTTTCTGATTGTCCACATTTTCCTTCCCATGCCATTCCCCCCCTTTTCTTGTAAGAAATCGTAATGGGACTATGGAGTTTACTGGCTGATCAAAAAGAAAACATTACATTTCTTCAGAAGTACAGCCTTTTGCCCAACTGTAGAGAATGCAAAAATTCGCTTTCCATGAAGTTTGTACTTCTTAAACAAAAGAATTTTATAGATCAAAATTTGTGCATTTTGCCTAATTTATACAATTTTCTGATTTTTCTGAAAGCGGAAGCAGATTGCTATGTGTATGGGTAGAACAACTGTATAAAAAACATTTCATGAGGATTTCTTGAAAAAGTTAAGTGTTGAGATTTGTTGTACAACAAGTGCACTTTTCTGCTGAGTGTGTCAGTGTGTTTTATGGCTAATTTCTTTGTGGCTTCTCAGAGTTGTAGAATTTTCCCGGAAAATTCTCATATGGAACACCTCAGAGGGATTCTTGCATCTAGTGGGATGTCATTACATGTAAACTTCAAAGAGCCTATTTAATCAATACATACATATTATTGCAACTAATGAATGCAGAAAAGTCACATTTGTGTCCACCATAGTGTTTGACTCAGAACTGCATATTGTGACAGCTAGAAAGCCCATTGCATTTCCTAGAATGGGCAAATGGCAATTATCATTAGCTATATGTAGCTGAGAAGTAAGATAAAGTAAAACCACCAGTTGTGCTGAGACAATTCAACGTTCTTGCAGAATAAGATCAGACTGACATATGGGAAACTGGTTTCCAGAAAGGACAAAATTTTGGGAGAACATTTCCTACTAAAATATGAGAAAGAAAAATTTATCGTGTTTCCCTTTTCATTTCACAAATTATTTTCTTTCGGATAAAAAAAGGGGGAGGGATTAACTAATGTCTAGAAACAATTTTTTGGGGGATTTGAGTGCATTAAAAAAAAAAAAAAAAGACTGTTTTTGGCAGGTGTTATTGTAGTATCAGGTAGATTCACTAGATTATATTGTTTTGCTCTTGATTACAATGGTTGTTTCATTTCATATCCTGTCAGTAACTGTGAATACAAATTTTTGATACACACATATTTTCTTGTCAACTGAAAAGTTAGTAGAAATCCCGCCAAATTTGTGTCAGCCATTTTGATGAAAATTTAAAGGAACAAATCATTCTTTATTTCATTTAATAATCACTTTATGTTGTTCATTTAATTAGGTAATCAATGCATAAAATTTAGAGATATGATAAAAAAATTAAATAAATAGGTGATCAAGCTTTAAGATTGCCTGACAAACAAATTCATAAAAGTCAATGTTAGTCATTTCAGTAGCATTCCAAACTTTCCTAATGGCATTTTAAAATAGCATCAAGTTATATGACATTATCCACAGTGGTTATTTTTTTTTACTGTATCCCAATCCAATTTTTCAACATTTTGAGTATTTGTACCTACACAGTCCAGTCACATTAATGTGACCATCTGTCAAAAGCCAGAATAACCACCTTTCGCAGAGCGGACTGCTGCGAGACGTGCAGGAAGAGAGTCACATAGGTCCCTGAAGGTGTTCTCTGGGATGTTGAGCCATGCCGACTCTAATGCCGTGGCCAGCTGCGCTAGATTACGCGGTTGAGGATCCATGGCGCGAACAACTCGATCGAGATGGTCCCACAGATGCTCGATTGGGTTTAAGTCAGGTGAGTTTGCTGGCCAGGGGAGGACGGTAAACTCATCCTGGTGCTCTTCGAACCACGCACGTACACTGGCAGCTGTATGGCACCTCACATTGTCCTGCTGGAAGATGCCATCATCCTGAGGAAAAACAATGCGCATGTAGGGGTGAACATGGTCCGCAAGGACAGATGCGTACTTGTATTGATCCATTGTGCCTTCCACAATGATCAGTGAACCTAGAGAATGCCAGGAAAACATTCCCCAGACCATAATGCTCCCGCCTCCAGCTTGGACCGTTCCGGCAATGGTTGCAGGGTGGTTCCTTTCAGAGGTTTCACGCCTTATACGCCAACGTCCATCTGTCCGATGGAGCATAAAACGCGATTCATCCGAAAACGCAACCTGTCGCCACTCAGTGGACGTCCAGCTGCTGTACTGGCGTGCAAATTCTAGCCTTCGCCGTCGATGAACAGCAGTCAGCATAGGTGCACGAACCAGGCGTCTGCTTCGGAGGCCCAGACGCAGCAATGTTCGCTGAATAGTACTTTGGGAGACACTTTTGGTAGCCCCTTGGTTCATTTTGGTGGTCAGTTGCTCAACGGTAGCCCGTCTATCTGCCCGAACGCATCTCCGCAACCGTCGTTCGCCTCTGTCATCTATGGCCCGTGGTGCACCACATTTGCCACGTCGCTGATTTTGGACAGTCCCATTTTGCCATGCACGGTACACTTTTACCACGGCGGCACGCGAACAGTTCACAAACTCAGCCGTTTCGGAAATGCTTCCACCCTTGGCCCGAAAGCCAATGATCATGCCCTTTTGGAAGTCGGAAAAATCGCTTCGTTTCTGCATTACGCCAACGATTGAAATGTTTTCCGAAGCCCTCACACACCCTTTATATACGCTCAACTGCACTGTGCTGCCACCTGCCTTCTGTGATTGGTTATTTAACTCTGACATGGAAAGTACGTGGTGGTCACATTAATGTGACTGGACTGTGTATATAACCATTACAGTTATGAAATTACTCTTTTTTTGCTGTTCTATAGGAGGCAGGTTCAAAATTTAATCATTGTTTTATTAAAATGCTAAAGAAAAATAGCAATTTCAATTTACTTACAGCCTTCCTTTCAAATTAAAAGAAAATTATTAAAGAATGCATTGAGTACTGGGAGAAATCGAAGGAAAATAAAAATTATTTGAAACTCTTGCCACTTTCTAAGAATAGGAAAATATAAAATATTTGAACCTCTTGCCACTTTCTAAGAATAGGAAAATATAAAATATTTATAATGTAAGGATATTAATTTAAACCAAATTATTACTGACCATGTATGGTTCTCGGCTTATTTCAACAGTTTCACCATCTTTATAAAAAGTGTAATATTGTTGGAGACAATAGGCACTTCATTGAATCATTGCAGAGTATAACAGACTTATTTGTCCTGATTTTAATAAGAATACATTTAAGAGAAAAGCTGATGCTTTTTCATGGGAAATGAGGAAAATAATTTTTAAAAAATAGAGATATAGTAGGGTTTGAGGTATGAGTGAAAAATTGTATGTTTAGTCTTAACTCCAGTTATTTTCAGTTTGCTAATTATTCATTGATTTGTGTATATGTTTTCAGATCTAATGGATAAAGTGATTATTCATTTATCTATTTTATTAAGTATATTATTTATCTCTTAGATCTACTTCATGTTTTATTTTTAATTTATTTTTAGCCTTCCCCCCTATTATTTTCCCGAGTTTTTAAAATTATTTGTTAAATTTTCATTCGGGATACTTTATATATATATCCCTTTAAAGTTTTTGTGGTATGTGTAGAGTATACAGCTAGTTTCATATGTTGTTACATGAGCTGGCCCAGTATTATTTTATGGCTAGTTGCTGATTTGGCAAGGTGGATGAGGACCTTATCCATAAATCAAATCAAATCAAAACTTTCTTCACAAAATTAGATTGTTTTCTGAGGATTTAAGTTTCATAAAAAAAAAAGCAAAGATCTTAGGATTGTGTTATGATGTCACACTTATACAGTATTGGCAATAAATCACTCTATTTTTGTCAAATATAATGGACAGAAAAATCTGTAAGTACTAAATTTAGTCAAGTTTCTTCATGCTTATACACTCAAGAGCCAAAACATTATGACCAGCCCTACATTCTGCGATGAACGCGCCTGGATGACGTGGAAGGCACGTGCTCAGGTGGAAGTGGTATTTAACTGTTGCTGGAGAGTCTGAAGAATCATTCTTTCACTTACTTCTGTGTGTGATACAAAAGGCTGCGGATCTAAGCGACTTTGATAGAGGGCAAATTGTAATGGCTCAAAGGCTCGGAAAGTATTTCCGAAACTGCACGACTCGTGGGTTGTTCGCGATCTACAGTTGTTAGTACGTATGAAAAGTGGATGAATGACGGTGAAACCAGCAGTAGACGACATGGTGTTGGACGTCCACACGCTATCAAAGAAAAAGGTTGTCAGAGACTGTCTCGCATGGTGAAGCAAAACCGGAGCCTGACAGTGGCTCAGCTGACAGCCGAATACATTGCAGGGCCAAGTAGAAAAGTATCGGAGCACGTTGTTCAGCGGACACTGTTGGCTATGGGGCTACGCAGCAAACGTCCCACTAATGTGCCTTTGCTGACCAAGCGTCATCGCCAACTGCGCCTGCGCTGGGCCCTAGAACATCGCGATTGGTCCATGGATCAGTGGGAGAGAGTTGCCTAGTCAGATGAATCACGGTTTGTCATTCATCACGCCGATGGCCGTGTCAGGATACGCCGTCTTCCAGGCGAACAGTTGCTCCCTCAATGCACAGTAGGTCATACACAGGCCAGTGGTGGCGGTATTATGCTCTGGGGGACGTTCTCTTGGGCGTCTCTGGGACCCGTGGTTGTGGTATGCTACAGTGTATCTGAATATCATTGCGGACCAGTTGCACTCTTACATGGCCTCTGTTTTTTGAGCTGGAAATGGAATGTTCCAACAGGACAACGCCCCGTGTCACAAGGCTACAATTGTGTTGGAGTGGTTCCAGGAACATGATGCTGATTTCCAGTTAATGTCCTGGCCGCCTAACTCACCGGATCTCAATCCGATAGAACACATTTGGGATGTCATGGGACGGCAGCTCAGAGGTCAAAGACCACCAATTCGCAATATCTCAGATTTGTGTGATCGTTGCTACAACATCTGGTACAATCTGTCTCCGGCCATCTATCAAGGACTTGTGGCATCCATGCCAAGGCGGGTTGAAGCTGTGTTGCGTGCCAAAGGTGGCCCAACTCGTTATTGACAGGTGGTCATAATGTTTTGGCTCTTGAGTGTATATATATATAAATACAACATTTATGCCCATTTCCATAGTAATTTGAGAGACAGTTACTATTTTCCATGACATGGTCACATCCACACTATGGCTTGATCAGGCAACTTTACATAGGGAAAAAGTTACTTATTTTTCTTCTCCTCCTGAGAGGTATCGTCCTTTAAATGATGTTTTCTCCAGCCTAAACTTAAGTGGTGTAGAATGGTGATGTTTCGCCAAAGGCTGCAGCCATGCATTCATATATGTTGGTTGGTGTTTTGCCTTCTTTTATCTAGAATTCAATCACCAATGTTTGATATTTTTGATATAAACAAACATTAGTGACTGCAACACATAACAGCCTCTCAAAAGTATATCTAGTAGTAATGTCTGCTAAGTGTGTTTGTCTAACTTATACTTCCAAAGGATGATGCAGTCTATTTGTAATGTTTCATAATCTCACAAGTATTACATCAGTATTTATTGAATGCCTGTTGTATGTATAAAATCTATTAATATTTTGTGAAATATGATCATTGTGATACTTTAAAAGTTAGGAATTTTGTTTACTTTCTAATGTATTTTAACATTTACTATTCATTCAATAGCTGTTAAATAATTTTTAAAAGTTATGTGCATTTTGTCTTTCATTTAAAGTTTGTCTAATTTAGAATAATTTCTTAACTATAATGGTAAAGAATAAAGAAATTAAAAGGATACCTGATTAAAAATAGAAGTCTTTTTTGTTATCAGTTTTAATCTCTAGTAATTTTGATATCTTTTGCAAGAGTCAGAATTTCAGATGGCTTTATAATGTTAAAAAAATTTTCATCTAAAGCATTTTTATGTTACTAAGGTAATGTGAAACTGTCAATTTTCTCAACTAAAAGATGATAATAAATAGGATTTAAACTCCTGCCCACAATTGTATTTACTTTTGTGTAGAAAAAAATAACTTTATATATATATATATAATATATATATAAATATACCTTTTGCTGTCATTAGTATCAGAACTGTTTCATTTTATGCGTGATTTAGGTGTACAATCTGTATATAAGTAAGATATATATTACTATTAAATTTGGATGGAATAATGTATGTCTAATTTACTTATTTAAGAATGAACTCCGTAATTTTGTTTTCCTCTTTTGAAAGATCACTTGTATCATCCATGTATTACAATTCGTATATGATTTCTTATAAAAATTCCTGAGTTTACAGATACATAATTTTGTTATAAAACTATTTTTACTTACTTGTGCGAAGTAAAGGAATATTGTGATTAAGAAAAATTTTGGGTATCACATTTCAATGAAAATATTCATTTTGGTTGCTCTCAAATCCATTTTACAATGTTTTTGCGTGTATGTACACTGCGCAAAAAAAAGGGGGGGACAGTTCTATATCTCCCATTCTACTGGGCCGATTGACGAAATTCAAGTTGTGTTTTTCATGTCTCGAAAGTGCGACTTAGGGTATGTATTAGATTTATATATAGCATATGTTGCACTCTGCATGGAATTCAGTGACTCCAAGGGTGATTGAAAATTGTTTTCGTCATGCAGGATTCTCAAAAGTATCAGATTCTTTGGCGCCAAAAGAAATGGAGAAGGAGGATTTTGAAACTGAGAGGATGCTTAATGTTTGAGAAAGTTTATCTATTACTTGACTGTCTTACTATATCATTGGAAGAATATGTTGCATTAGATGATGATAATGTGTGTACAACTCCAATTATAGTAGACAAAGACATTGTAGAGTTCGTTCAAAGCTAAAAAAAATATCATTAATGTAGATTCTGATGACGAAAATGAAATGAATGATGCAGCTCCTGCTTCCACGTCATCTGAAATGAGGAACATCATGAAAATGTATGCACAGTTATTTAGACACACATTCCAGTGATGAAATGAACAACAAAATGGACGACATCGAATAGTTTGATGCTAAAAAAGACAATGCGAAGAAAAATATCAGATTAATTTCCCAAAACTCAATAAATGTTTTATTTTTCAGAAAACATGAAAATTTTGTATTAAATTTCACGAAGTTCTTTGGATGTTTTAGTATAATTGTTTTTTTTAATACATGCATATATACATATGTATGTAAATAAAATATACTCTAATAAATTTAATTTTGTTGAATATATGTATATATTTGCAATATCCTTTAGCACAAAATTCTTTTAACACGAAAAAATATTTCAGTCCCCTCAGTTTTGTGTTAAATGATTATTACTGTATATATGCATCCACTGTGTTACCCGGCTTGGTGAGCTCAGTTTTTTTATTCTTATATGTTGGTAAATTGTGCATTTTTTGCTTTGAAAGTTATTGAATTATATTCTTCTTATTTTTCAGTTAAGGCTTTTATGCCTTGAGTTATAAGTATGCAATAGTTGTAGAATTATCAACAGTTTAAAAATTATTTAAGTGCTACAAAGCCTAATTTATTTACATTTGGAGCAGATATTTATTTACATTTGAAACTGTTGATGGAAAAGTGATACTTTCTGTTACCTTATGTGTCAAAATAAACTAATATGCTATTAGCATATCAGAGACTGTGTAGATTAATAAACATATTCTAAAATATTCATTATTGCTGAAAATAAGCTTCAATCTTAATTAAATACAGCACTCATGTAAATAACAAAACATTCTCTTAATAATCCTACTCACTACACACACATATATTTTTGTTAATTCTGTAAGTTATTTTGTTGCCATTTCTAAGAAATAAAATTAGCAAGGATTATTAGTGGCCAATTGACATTAAGTAAGTAAAATTAAATGAAAGTAAGTATAAAGTACAAACTACATGTCATGTGAAATCCAACATTCTCCCACCGTAAGTTGTTGAGAAACAACTCAACCTATTAGAAATTTTAAAGAATAAAAATTTTGAAAACAAACACAAAATTTGAAATTTAAAGGAAAGATAAATGAACTAAATTAAAGTTCAAATATTCATGAAGTCTATAAGTCTACTTTTTTGAAAAGGCCTGACTTTTCTTCCACTCCTGGTTTTCACAGGTTTTATATATCTTTTTGGCTATTTTTCACTGAACGTCCTTCAACTCCAGATTGTTCAGGTCTTTCATTTTTTAGATCTTCTAACAAACTGCATAAAAGTTTTAATGGAAAAATTCTTTGTATGGGGCATAAAAGTTTGTAGTCTTCAATCATACTAGTCTAATGACATTGTCTTTCCCAGCTAATAACTCAATAACAATGGCTAATGGCCACTCAGTATATTTAATGTTATCACTTCCAAAGTAACTAAGTCTCCAAGTTTAATACTTTGTTCATGCTTTTTTGGATCACACCTTTGAATTAAAAGTTCCAGATGTTCAGATATAAATTTTTTTTGTATATCAATGGTTAGTTGTTGACGATATTTTAATCTCTTGTTGAGGGATTGCTCGTCAATCTCATCCAAATCAGGAAAGCCTGATTTTCAGAAATCTTGTAAAAATGAGTTGGGAGACAAAGGAATAAGTTCAGAATCTTTTTCTGAAACACAGATAAGTGGACGAGAGTTAATCTCAAATTCTGCATCACACAGTACCATTGTCATTTCTTCAAAAGGCAGTAGCCGATTTCCCCAAAACTCTTCTAAGAATTTGTTTCATTAAACCAATTAATCACTCCCAAGCAGTTGGGGGATTGAAAACTATTGAATTTTCCTAGTGGTGAAGTACTGAGCAATGACATTTCAATCAACGAGTTTCAAGTCTCAATAAACTACAGAAGGCTGACTTCTATGGGCTATAAACCAATGGAAACTCTGAAGAAAACTTTGTAGGCAATGAAAAAGTGAGTTCAAAATCTTTTAAATACACAGGTCCAGCCATATCAATTCTGATAACTTCAAAAATGGATGCATCCCTTATGCAATTTTCTAGTAATGCAGAAATTGGTGCTGTTAAATTCCTCTTTGTATATCTTAAACAAGTAACACATTTGGATAAAAAAGAACTTATGACTTTTTTCACATTTAAAATCCAATAATGTTCTCTAGAATAGTCAGCAACGTTTGAGGTCCTGCAATTCTTCTGGTGTTCTGTCATAATCAACCTTTTGACAATCTGATGCTCTCCAAGTAAAACAAATGGATGTCTGAAGTTCTCAGTATCTTTCTTAGATGCAGTTTTTGTTTTCAACCTAATAATTCCTTTTTGGCCCTTGTATGTTTTCAAAGATTCTAATTTTCTTTGGTTTAAATGATCAGAAAAATATTTGTTTTATATTAACAATATGACTTTCTTTTCTAAATTTTTAACTTCTTCGTAGGATAACTCTCTAATAGTTCATGAAGACTTTGCATTTAGACAACTAAAAATAAATCTTTTTATCCAAGCAATCAACTGCACCACTTTGTCATAGCTTGAAAAATATAATAATACCAACTTGATCTATAATGCCTACATTCATTATTTTTCTTTTCATCAGTTTTTCAGCTACAAGTATTTGAGTAATTTAAAGAAGAGATAGAAGAATACTCATCAGATTTTGTTTTTCTCATTTCCTTGGCTATAGAATATTCATCAAAATTTTGTTCTGTGATGGGCCAGTTAGATGAAGGTTCTTGTAGCACTTCCATCATGTGAGCGAGAGGCACCACATCAGCTAGAGGCGCATATCACATCCAGGTCACCATTAAAAGTGATCACTATTAAAAGTGATATTGGTTTTATCTGGCTTCTGGATATGAATGAGACAGCATGGAACAGCATTTGATATAAAAATATGTTTTATTATACACACAGGAATGAGACTCGTACTGGGAGCATTGCATAGTGGTCTTACTACTCCAAAGGCACTTGCCAAAAGAGGCTGTGTTGTGAGAGAGGAGATGTGGCATAAACAGAACACGTGATGTGTGCCTCTAGCTGATTGGCTGATGTGACGCCTCTCGCTCTCATGTTGAAGTGCTACATAATATCCCATCTGTACCCCTTCCAGTTTCAGCTCCTTCTCCAGGATTCTTTAATCAAACATCTACTATTAAAAGTGGGCATAAGGTCCAATTTCAAAGCATTTAATTACAAACTACATTCCTTGAGTAGAAACTCATAGTATATTTACCGTTTTGTACACAGTCCAGTCACATTAATGTGACCACCACGTACTTTCCATGTCAGAGTTAAATAACCAATCACAGAAGGCAGGTGGCAACACAGTGCAGTTGAGCGTATATAAAGGGTGTGTGAGGGCTTCGGAAAACATTTCAATCGTTGGCGTAATGCAGAAACGAAGCGATTTATCCGACTTCTAAAAGGGCATGATCATTGGCTTTCAGGCCAAGGGTGGAAGCATTTCCGAAACGGCTGAGTTTGTGAACTGTTCGCGTGCCGCCGTGGTAAAAGTGTACCGTGCATGGCAAAATGGGACTGTCCAAAATCAGCGACGTGGCAAATGTGGTGCACCACGGGCCATAGATGACAGAGGCGAACGACGGTTGCGGAGATGCGTTCGGGCAGATAGACGGGCTACCGTTGAGCAACTGACCACCAAAATGAACCAAGGGGCTACCAAAAGTGTCTCCCAAAGTACTATTCAGCGAACATTGCTGCGTCTGGGCCTCCGAAGCAGACGCCTGGTTCGTGCACCTATGCTGACTGCTGTTCATCGACGGCGAAGGCTAGAATTTGCACGCCAGTACAGCAGCTGGACGTCCACTGAGTGGCGACAGGTTGCGTTTTCGGATGAATCGCGTTTTATGCTCCATCGGACAGATGGACGTTGGCGTATAAGGCGTGAAACCTCTGAAAGGAACCACCCTGCAACCATTGCCGGAACGGTCCAAGCTGGAGGCGGGAGCATTATGGTCTGGGGAATGTTTTCCTGGCATTCTCTAGGTTCACTGATCATTGTGGAAGGCACAATGGATCAATACAAGTACGCATCTGTCCTTGCGGACCATGTTCACCCCTACATGCGCATTGTTTTTCCTCAGGATGATGGCATCTTCCAGCAGGACAATGCGAGGTGCCATACAGCTGCCAGTGTACGTGCGTGGTTCGAAGAGCACCAGGATGAGTTTACCGTCCTCCCCTGGCCAGCAAACTCACCTGACTTAAACCCAATCGAGCATCTGTGGGACCATCTCGATCGAGTTGTTCTCGCCATGGATCCTCAACCGCGTAATCTAGCGCAGCTGGCCACGGCATTAGAGTCGGCATGGCTCAACATCCCAGAGAACACCTTCAGGGACCTATGTGACTCTCTTCCTGCACGTCTCGCAGCAGTCCGCTCTGCGAAAGGTGGTTATTCTGGCTTGTGACAGATGGTCACATTAATGTGACTGGACTGTGTATTATGCATGTGTTTCTACTGCATCTATAACCATGTATAGCATATTTTTATTATAATGTACTTCATATTCTATATTTCACTATTATAGCATCATATCATCATTTTTTGTATATATTTATTATAATTTGTAATCATTACTTCATCACTGGGGTGTATTCTGTAGCACTTCATCATGCGAGCGAGAGGCACCACATCAGCCAATGAGCTAGTGGTGCACATCACGTGTTCTGTTTACATCTTCTCTCTCACCGCAAGCCTCTTTTCGCGGGTGCCTTTGAAGTAGTAAGACCACTATGCAATGTTCCTGATATGAGTCTCATTTCTGTGTGTATAATAAAATATATTTTTATATTAAATGCTGTTCCATGCTGTTTCATTCATATCCAGGAGTCAGATAAACCAGTATGCCTTTTAATAGTGATCACCTTTATTCTAATAACCGAGTGGGTCCCTTCCAGCATTTACTTCATAACGGATGTCTAGCAAAACATCCTTGTGAAGGCAAATCAGCTGGACTCTGGATTTCTGGAGTTCTGGAAGGTGTTTAAATGCAAGATGATCTGCTGAACTATTTATTTCATTCACTTTATTGTTCATAAATACCATCCAATATTCTTTACACTGAATCCATTCTAAAAGAGCCGTGGAATTGGTCCAATAATGTTGTTCAACATCTTTTGATTTAAGCCCTTCTGCAGCAGATGTGCACAATCGAGTTCTATCATAGCAGACATCAGCTGCAATCAAGGAGTAGTCATGGGTTTTACAGAAGCCTCTCTGGCTTTGGCCACTAGCGGATGAAGTTTCTCGGTATTCTTGGAGGTTTCCACATGAATATAAACAGTTGCTGTGGTGGCTAAATGACTAGCATCACAAAACTTATGTAGAGAAATGTTTTGTCTGCTTGGATCAATCGAAAAACCTACAATACAGTTATTTCCTTCAAATGAAGTTCTGAAAATCAGCATAAATTCCTTCTTTATATTAGCATCAACTTCAGAGTCCCAAGGTATGTTTTCTTTCCACATTCTTTGCATCAATAATTTGGATATCACCAAGACAGGACATAATAAACTAACAGGATCTAATACCTTACGAGTGACCGAAAGAATTATTTTTTTTGTACAAGGTTTCAAATTTATAGCCATCTAACCAATCCGGATTTACCATCAGCAGATCTTTTTTTCAATCCCACAAAAGTCCTAACACAGAAATAAATGGTTGAGGATCATTATCATTGGTGTACTGCCAATCTCTCAAATTGAATTTTTCTTCATCAGTATGACTCGAGACGTCTCAATGAAGAGTAATATATCTCATGTATCATTTAAGCTTGTTACTAAATTATCAACATTTTTGCATTGCCGCGAAGTGAGAACTGAATTGATTGAATGTGAAATATGTCTGTAATGAAATTCGAGGGAATGAGTTTAAATGAAATGTATCAGAAAATGTGTAATTTCATAGGCCATACAAAGAATTCATGTGGTTTTCATATCAGATTTCTTATATTGAGATGCCATTGCCCTCAATTTTATTCATAATCTTTTCTAAACTAATGTTGCTTTTTTTTGACTAATTTTAAATTTATTTTATTTCATTTAAAATAGAACACAGTAGTGATTATTGAATTTGCACTATTAAATAATTAATTTCTAAATTACTGTTGTATAAGGAACAGAATGAGAGGCAAACTAACATTGTGGAATCCTGGTTGTGATCATGCTGGAATTGCTACTCAAGTTGTTGTAGAGAAAAAGCTGTGGAAGGAGCAACAAAAACGGCGACATGATTTAGGAAGAGAGAATTTCATTAAAGAAGTGTGGAAATGGAAGGAGGAGTAAGCATCACTGAGTATATCTTTTTGAATGATGATTTGATGTAAAGCTATTAAATTATTGATGTAAAGCTATTATTATTGAATGATGATTTGATGTAAAGCTATTAAAGCTGATGTCAAGTATGTATGTAAAGCTTTGTATGAACTGCAATACATAGGAAAACTTTTATACGTTTAGAATAAACAATAATGGTACAGACTCAAATACTGTAAAGAAATGAAGTTTACTTTTTCTATTGCATTTAAACACTTTTTAATTTTTAATTTATTTACTTTGATAAAACAACATATGTAATTTAAAAACAATTTCTTTTTACTTCTAACACTGAAATCTTTCCTTGCAGAAAATTTTTACAGAGGCTAATAGAGGTCTATAGAAATCCTTTCAAAACTTTATTGGTAATCCTTTATAATAAAGCTTTCCCAGGACAAAATTCTATAAAAATGTTGTTTGCAAAATCATTTAGGTAAAATGTAAAGTCTTTATAAAATAAGCCTGTATATAAATCTTCAAAGTTTTCAAACTTTAATCAAAGCAAATATGTAATTCCTGGTGGTATTATATGGTATATAGAAGAACAAATGTAAGCACTTTATTCTTAAGCTTTGAATTGTTTTAAGTGGAAATTTTTGCCCTTTCCCCCTCTAATATTTTTTAGTTTCTAAATTTATATAACATTTTGTGCAATTTGATGTACAGTATTGATTATATTATACAAAAATTAAATCTTATAAAATTATAAAATTAGTTATTAAAAAGTTAAACTATGATGTTATTTATGAAATTTTAATTCCTGAATGTAATGTTTTATAATTATTGTATAAGAACCTTTCATAAGAGAAGTGATTTATTAATTGTAATTAAATGTAGTTGTTATTTTAAATGGGTTTATTGTTATTTAAATATTTTTGAAATCCAAGCAACATTAGAGAAACATTTGCATCTTTCCAAAAGTTTTTGTCTCCCCATCCATGTTAAAGAGCATTTCAAAAATCAGGTTAAAATATTCTATGAAAATTTAATTCTTTTTTTTTTTAATTCCAAAATAAAATTTTGTTGATTTTATAATGATTTTAAATATCAGAAGCTTCTGTAAGGATCCTTTATAGAAAATTAAGGAAATTAGTTTAGAATTCTTCAGAGTTATGGCTCAGTTTTTTGTAAATTGAATTTAATAAGTTTCTTTAGAATTCTAAATAGTAGATTGAAAGATCTAAATATTTGATTCAAATATTGGTTCTAGATATTTGATTCTGTAGAATTCTAAATATTGATTCTGTACGCATTGTATAAGATTCTATACATAGAATCTTTGGAAACTGCACAAACTTTTATAAAATTTCTGCATAAATCTCTATAAAATATGTAAATATGTGCACATGTCTCTCTAACTCTATAGAAGCTGTATCAAAAAATTTATAGAATTCTGTAGAATTTCTCTTATAGAAATGTTATATTTCTTATATTTATATCTTATAAATCTTATATTTCTTATAGAAAATTAGACGAGTTCTGAAGGATTCTAAAAAAAAAGTTCTGTGTTGGATTTCTTTTAGTAGTATTCTATTATGAATTTCTGTTAAGTACTGAATCATGGCTCAGTAAAAAATAAAGGATAAACTTAAATGCTGGATGCATTTAGAATTATTGATTATATTTATTTAAAATCTTAGTGTTGACTTATACACTAGCATATTACACCTACATTTTTAAAAATCCAATGTGCAAAAGAGCATGGATCTCTTAATATGTAATGTTCTGTTGTTGTTTTTAGATTTAGAAGACATTTCATTTGACCATGGCTTTAAAAGTCTGCCACAATTAGTATTATATTAAATTCTTTTCCAAGAGGTGCACTTCATAATTAAAAAGAATTATGAAGTAATGAATGATTTAAAATAGCATGAGTTAAAACTTGTAATAAAAAAAGGAAAATAAAAGTCTATTTGTTGTATTTCATATGATGTTTTCATCTGTAATAAAATATTTTTAAAATAAAGATGTTTTATGTCAAGTTTGTTATTTTAGGAAAGGTGATAGAATTTATGAGCAGCTGAGGTTGCTTGGTTGTTCAGTTGATTGGGAAAGAGCTACTTTTACAATGGATCCTGTAAGTATGATTTGATGGATGTCATTTTACTTTCAAAACATTTAATTTGTTTGAAAATCTCTTCATAATAAAGCTTTTATTTTTTATGTAGTACATAAAAAATATTAACATTAAGGATAGAAACTACAGATTTTATTTATGAAATTCAAGATATTCTTAACAGTGTATAATTAAAATGGTTATTGAAAAGTGTGTTTCCATTTAGCTGAAATATTTGCATATTAAAAGACTGAAGATGTAAAATAATTAGTTTATTTATTTTTGTTTCCATAAAGTAAAAATAGTACAGCTTTATTCCCCTATTTTTATGTTTCTTCAATATTACTGGTTCTGATATTCTTTTATTGCCTTCAAAATTCTGCTATTGTTTCTATGCTGAAGTCAGTTATTGTAAACAGCTTTCTGTAGAAATGTGTATAAATTCTTTATTTGATACGAAAAGTTTAAGAGCTTTTTTAAATTTGATTTTTTTAGCTTTCAAGATATTTATTGGCATTATGGTTGCGTCTATTATATAATCTTTTGAATTCAGCCATAATCAGCTTTAAAAGTAAAAATGCAGTCATCATGATTAATGAATTTCAGTATACATCTTCCTGTTTAAAAGCTGTAAACTGAAATTTTTTCCCTATGTAATTGTCTATCTGCACTCACCATTTTTGAAAAAAGTGTTCTGGTATCAATTGGTACTTTTGATCTTTTGATCATGGAAACAGCAAGTAAAATCATGGGAATCATTAAAGTTGAACCTTCTTTTTTCATGAGTTCACAGAATATTTTTTCTTACTCCTTCATAGCTGTCTGTTGAATAGTCCTTTGTTTATCTAATCTTTGTGTTTACTGGCTTTTACATGGAGATTTTCGTTTGATTACTAGCTTTACAGAAAATACTTGTACATTTGGGATTATACATACTAGAATTCTTTGAAAATAAGTACTGGGAATGATATAATTAATTTAAAATTCTAGTTTATGTTATAACCCTTTGCATTTAAATTAATTGATTTTTGAATGTAGCTCTGATAATTATAATTAAATACTTACTCATTTACAGCTGAGAGTTACTATATGTGACTAAACTCACATATAGTTAAAGCTCTGAATTCCTGCATAAATTAAAATGCAGCTCTTGTGTATTGAGAAATTTTGTTATCTGTTCTGACATGCTTTACTGTATATTAAGTCTTCATGCAGTGTGAAATATTCAAGGAGCCGTGTTCCTCACATATCCTCAATGCATAAAATCGTGTCGTATTTCAGTGTAAATGGGAGAAAATCAGTTTAATGAACTGAAGTTTTTTCTATGTGATCTGTGTCTGATGTTTTATTTTCATGTTTAATAATTTTCATGTACAATTCTTTATTGGCAAAGCAACATAATACTGATATTTTATCATTAATTTAATTTTTATGGTTAAATAGGTTGTATGAGGTTTCATTGTTTCTGATGTGTGTATTATAAATAGGAATGATTTATAGAAAATCTAGTCCATCAATTGCCAGTTGGATAAGATAACTGAATGCCGCTAGTCTGATCTGAGTTTAAATCTCGGTGAGTTGGTTGGCTGCATGAGTGTTTTCATGATTATCTCCATTTATAAGTGATAATGTGAGTATGAATCATTTGGCTCTAGAATATCCTTCACAAAGGCATCCCTTAGGCATGTAGCCCTATTGTGATTTGCCATTAAATAATTCAATTTAGTTTGATAGAAAATTTTTCAAGAAAACATCCTAGATTATGGAATTTATATTTTCAGTTTCGTAAAAGAAAAGTTCTGCCATGTTATGTAACATGTAACTTTAATTCCGTAGGAAGTCTTTAGTTCTGTATTGCCAATCATTTTTTCTGTGTCTGTTTTATTATTCAATTTCATTGATAATACATTTTTCAAATGATTTTAGAATGCTGTATGTAACAAATATAGTGTAACTTTTATAATCAATTTTCATTTTTATAGAAGTATGAAAAATTTGTATTTCTGTTAATTCCAAGTACTGTATATTGAAATATACATAACAAAATCCTCAAAAAAATTCATTTGGACTCTGTTAATTTTCAGAAAATGTGCCGTGCGGTAACAGAAGCTTTTGTCAGATTACATGAAGATGGCCTAATTTATCGAGCTAATCGCTTAGTCAACTGGTCTTGCACTTTGAAATCTGCCATATCTGATATAGAGGTGAATTAAAAACTTTTTATTTATTACAATCTACATTTATTATTTTATGTAGGTGGGATATTAGAATTTAGGGAAATCGAGCGGCGGATTTTGAATGTGATGGTCTAAATAATTTAACAATGTTGTTACATTTAATAATTAATCTGAATATTTTAGTGTAAATGCAGGTGGTGCAGAGCCAGGTGACACATTTTAAATTATCAGAATAACAGTTTGGGAATGGAAAAAAAAATAATAAATAAACCTGTTATTAAACATCCAAGTGTGCTATTTATTATCAACCTATTATCTTATTTTTTGCAAATTGCATCAGGCAGATGGCTTCTTTACACTGATGCATTCTTACAAGTGTGTGTGGAAGCTGCCATACATGTGCCTGCATTAGTCCTCATTAAGACTTCCTGATAACTGATTAAGCATGCAAGGCCTGGACTTAAGGATCCAGGTTTAAAATGGCCCCCATTTCATCCTAAGTCCTTTTTACTTCCTTATATGAATTAAAGGAAGTGTTGTAGTCACGAAAGATTCTGGGTATCATATTTCAATGAAAATACCCATTTGACTGTTATTGAATGCAATTTAACGATGTTTTTGTGTGACATCTGTATGTAAGGATAGAATAAGAACTCTCTTTCTCCAAACTTCTTTAAAATGAATTCAGAAGAGTTTTTTTCGTGGCATCTCTACTTACGTACCTACGCTGTACTTTTGTACTTACATACACATATGTACGTATCTTGCATAACTCAAAAACGAGTAGCTTGAGAATGTTGAAATTTTGTATATAGGTGTTAAAGCTTACAAGAAAAAGTATCACCGACTTTTCTAGCTTTCAGTACTTAAAGGTGTAAATCACACTTCATCACGAAGTAGCCTTTAATTAAAGACTTGCATCATAGGCTTAAAATAGTCTCTATCATTAAAACGCTATAACTGCGGTGATTATTCACAAAATAGAATCAGTTGCAATGAAAACAAATTTTATTATCATGGAAGAAATCAATAACGCTCCTAGTGCTGTTACATCATTCTCGCACTTGAATATCTATTACTGTTGCCATACACAAATTACTAAACTAAACTCACAAAATCTAAGTGAGGCTTGCTCATGAGCCAGGAAATATAAAATACAAAGTAATAAACATTAAAATAAGTAATGTATTCTTAACAATAGGGCTGCTATAACATGTAATTGTGCATTTTCCTTTTTAGCTGCAATCAGCCGCACCAAAAGTATATAAATATATATACACAGAAGAGCCATTACATTATGACTTCCCTATTAATAACATGTAGGACCACCTTTACCTTCAAAACTGCCAGCATCCGGCATGGCAATGACTCCACAAAGTGCTGATGTACAGTCTGAGGTATCTGGTATCAAGGGCTCACCAACTGGTCGTGCAATTCCCACACATTGCGAAGGGGAGTAGCATGGCAGCAAGAATTCGGTTTTCCAGGTGGGACAATAAATGCTCTATTGGATTAATGTCGGGTAAATTTGGACACCAAGACATGACTTGGAAGTCACTGAAATGTTCCTCAAACCACTCTCTGACGTCTCGAGCCTTATGAGATGGTGCATTATCTTGTTGGTAAGCACCATCTCCGAGAAATACTGTTGTCATGAATGGGTGAACCTGGTCTGCAACGATGTTCACATAGCATACAGACATCAGGGATTGTTCTGTGGGGATTATGGATCCTAATGTGCTCCATCAAAACATTGCCCACACCATAATATCCCCCGCCATCGGCTTGTCTCCATCCAACTGTGCAACCGGGAGCCAGGTTTTGTTCAGAAATCAGCATATTAGAACATGCCCGTTGATGTGATGGACCAAAAAATGTAATTTGTGGGACCATGCAACTTTCTTCCTTTCTTCTAATATCCAATATAAGTTTTTTGGCCCATTGCAGATGCAGCTGGCAATGACATGCCATCAGTGCAAGGACATCCTTTGGCCTCCAGCTGTGTGCGCCCATACGCAGCAATGTACGCTGCACAGTGTGTTGAGAAATGTTGTCTGGGTCACTCCTATTGTAGCTCTTCGGTCACGGCGAACAATGCGTAGCAATCTCCACTGTATCACTAATTGTGCTGCGTTTGGAAAGGCAGTGCATAGCCACTTTATATACTCCAGCATCAGCCACATACATGCAGTGGTTTTGTACCTGGGTGAGCCCATTGTTATACAAGGAGGGTGGTCATAATGCAATGCCTCTTTAGTGTATGTACGAGATAGGATTCAAAAGTTACAAAACAGAGTCTATAATGTAAAAAACATTATGAATTAAATTGCAGAAACACATCCTTCTTCGAAATGAGACCCTGGTACAAAACCCATTTTTTGCCAGAGCCTGTAAAGTTCATCGAAGCATGTCTGGAATCCATTTTTGGCCATGTCCTTTAATTCAGCCTGCAATGCACATTTAACTTCATCTGAAGATTGAAATTGACGACCCTGCAATTGATGACTCGAGATCAGGTGAGTAAGAAGGAAAAGGCAAAACAGTTATTTTCATCTCTGCAAAAAAGTCATTGATGAGTAGGGATCGGTGAGCAGAAGCATTGTCATGCAACAGCACCCATTGACTGTTCAGCCTACATTTTTTATCTCTTCTTCCGGATCGACTCTCGCAAACGATGCAGGATTTCGATGTAGAGTTTGTTCACAGTGCACCCTTCAGGGATAAATTCCAAATGCACTATGCCCTGCATATTGAAGAATGCCTCTTGCATGACCTTTCCTTTAGAGAGATTTTGGTGGAATTTCTGCTTACGGGGAAATTATGATGATTTCCACGTTGCCGATGCTCTCTTGGTTTGCAGGTCATACAAAAAGCACCATTTCTCATCTCCAGTAACAATTCTGCCAAGTAGGGAAGGATGTTTGTCAACAGCTGAGCTTAAGTCTCCTGTCATTTCCATTCGAATTCCCTTTTGGTCTACGTTCAACATGCGGGGAATGATGTATTGACACATCCTATGCATGTTAAGGTCCTTAGTCAGTATCTGCTGACATGTGGTCTCTGATATCCCAACTAATTCTGCTATTTGGCGAATTGTTTCCTGCCTGTTTGCACATACCGCTGCAGACACCTTTTTGATGTTTTCAGTGGTGCGTGAAGTCACAGGATGGCCACATCATTCATCATCTTCGCCACTTTCCTTGCCTTCTATGAAACGACAATGCCACTCAAAAGCTTGCATTCTTGATAACGTTTCACTTCTGCACACATACTTCAACATTTTGAAAGTCTCCGTAGCACTCTTTTCCAAGCGAATGCAAAATTTCATATTGATTCTGTGCTCAACTGATGCCATTTCTATCTACCGCCGATTACTAAATGCACCTGGCTACAAAAAATGCGGTCGTCACAAGCTTTCGACCACATGATTGGAGACAAACCACTTTTAGAAAAGGGGAGAACATAGTAACACAAAAATGTTGTCGTAGTCATACTACTGCAAAAAATTTTTATGTTATAGACTCGGTTCGGGAACTTTTGAATCGTACAATGTATATACCCATTCTGTGACTCGGCTCCATGAGCTCAGTTTTTTTATTCTTATATGTTGGGAAATTGGTCATTTTTTGCTTTAAAAATAATTGAATTATGTTGTTCTTATCTTCTGGTTAAGGTTTATATGCCATTAGTTAATCTGCATGCAATAGTTGTAGAATTATCAACAATTTAAAAGTTGTTTAAGTGTAGCTAATCTTAATTTTTCTTACCATAGCTGCCATATTCGTTTTTATTTGAAACTTAACAGAATAGTGAATTAAGTCTTTGTGCACTTTCAGTGACTTTTTGCCGAGGGGGACCAAAAAAAAACTCTTAGTTTTGTGCACCGAAAAACCTGCTTTTTTGTCTGCTGGCTGAATTGCTTGTTTTTGCACAGAAACTCTAATTTTAATTGTAAATTTTTTTTAAAAATTCTTTTCACTGTATTTAGTGTTTTTGTTTTTCTATATCTCTCAATTTTTAATTAAGAAGATACTTTGAGTTTTTATGTATTTTTGCCTTGCCGCGAAGTAAGAACTGAATTAATTGAATGAGAAATATATCTCTAACAAACTTTTAGGAAATAAGGGTTTCGTACTAGCAGCAAATATTGTTATCAGAGGAGAGTGTTTATGAGTAGCGAATGCACATTAGGTAAGCGGTGCTGAATTGTCTGTGAAAAACTGTTTCTTTTTTATTTGTTTAATTTCTTTTATACATCATTTTAGATTTATTATAGTATTTGAATAGAACATGTGGCAATAATTAGATAATTCTTCACATGATATAATTTTTGTGCATTCTGAGTTATAAAATGAATGAGATGTAATGCTGTTAAGGGAACTCAGTGCCAGAGTGTCGCTACAGTAAACAAATATAGTGAATTTTAAAGAATGCATTTATTCTATTGTGGATTATGGACTATTAACAAAGTAGATTTAATTCAATAAGTTTAAATGAAATGCAGGAAAAAAGTATATAATTTAATATTCCGTACAAGGAAGTTGTGGTGTATGCATCAGATTTTTTTCTCTCATAAACTGTTCCTCATAAAAACAAGGAAAATGAATTTGAGGAATACCTAAAGGACATGTGTGTCTATGGCCTCTGACTTTTTTAATGCTCCATTGCAACTAACTGTATTAGATGCTGTTTACTCCTCTATCGTCCTTCCTCCTGTCAACTGTGACTAGCTGTCACTTGCCACAGTATTCAAATATGAGATATGTTAGTTGGCTTTATGCTACCTTGTGTTAGCAAATGATTTTTGATGCTTTTGTGGTATATTCAGAATAATTATGCTTTTGTGACACATAAAATATAATTTTTTTGTGTAATATATGCAACATTCTTTTCTGAGGTATAAAGTTATATATATATTTTTTTTTATGAATGGCGGGCACTTGTCTATAATGACATTGGCCACTACTAAGGTCAGAAGTGGTGACCATTTTATTATGGAGGCAACTGCTACCTCCTATGAAGGGACAGACAATTTTACATCCATGCTTTCTCCGGGATTTGAACCCGGGCCCTTCAGTATTGCAATCAGGCAACCCTAATCACTATACCATCTGGGCGGCTAAAGTTATATATTTTCTTCTGGTTTCTTATCCCCCTTCCCTCGATTCTGAATACATTTGTCAACTAATTTATTTGGAGTTAACTGAAAAGAAAGAAGACATGGTGATCTTTATAACAAAGAAGAAACTCTTCATTTGAGTGGCAAATAATGAGATTTATTCAAAAAACAGAATTAGCAATTTTTCTTTAGAATAAGTTTAGAGAGCATTCCATACAAAAATTATAGTTAGTATGTGAAAATTATTTAAAATAAACTGTCAATATAGCAGTGATTTTGCATTTAAAAAAAGAAAGAGTTTACTTTTCTTCCACAATTAACTTGAGGACCAATATTTTGGGGGGGAGTTTGCCTTAAATCACTTAATTCATGAAATACAAATTGGATCGTTAAATGTGTTTTGTTTCTTTAAATGTATGCTGCAACTGAACATATTCATAGTGCATTTTAGCATGATTTGAGATACATCATCAATGCAGTATGTTCATAAAATATGTCTTTTCTGCCATACTGATAGCTCTTACTTCTAAAAGTAATACCGCCAAGTTTGCAGAAATCTTATATAGTATAGAACTGTTTAAACTTACTATACAAGAATATAAAAATGAAGCTACTAATTGTTAAAAAAAAAACAAGTCATAGCATGACATGGTTTTCATTTCAAGTTGGAATGATGTTTCAAAAGTAAAACTACTGTTTATTACAATAAGAGCTGCATAAATTTGCCAAGCAGATAGTATTTTAGGAAAAGTAAGTTAAGATATCGTAGTAATAAATGCTACCAGTTATTGTTTAGCAGATTTTCTAAAATTTGTTGAAAAAAATTGCTGTGAAACTGTATTTTGAAATACACAGTTTACACTAAAAAAACAGAATTTTATGGAAGTGCATTATCAGTAAATATAGCCAAGGTGTGAAACTTTGTGCCTGAAATCTATTCAATGAACACACAAGTGGCATAGGGAAGCAACTATTTCAATGAACCTAAAAGGTTAAATAACTTACCATTATCTTTGTATTTTCATTTTTATATATATAACAAATAAATATAATGGGTGAAACATATAAAATCTTATTTTTTCATTTAGTTTTTTTTTAAATGTGAAAATAGTATATTTCTGTGATCAGGAGAATAATAAGTTCTTGACCTGTAATATTTGATCCTGTAGCACTCCTTGTATAGTACTTTTAGAATTTGGCCCATATTTTTTCCATTTGTTTCTATTTATTATATTTAGTGCATTCCCCCCCAGAACTGAAGCCCCACCAGCGATTAAATAGTTAAACTTTTCAGAGTTTTCTCTGTGTATAATATGAGCATGAGCAAGTTTCTGTTAGAAAGTCTTCCATGAAGGTACCCTCCCTTCACATAGATATAGCCCTTGTGTGCTTTGCCATGTTCTAGTAGAAGTTAGAGGCTCACCAGCAATCTTTAAACATAGGTAGTTCAACAGGCAAACTTACTGGCTGCATGGGAGTTTTCATGTTTTTCTCATATGTAATATAACTGCCAGCCAGTTTCTTTTAAAAAGTTCTCCATGATGACAGCTCTCTTCTTAGGCAAATAGCCCTCACTCGTTTTGCTGTAATCCAAGTAATCTAAAGAAAACCTGGAACTGAGCTTCAGTATTAAATATGAGGCAGATTGAACTGATGTTGAGCAACAGTCATATAAACTGATTGCATAATCAGTACTGTAAATTGATAAACCCAAATTTATTGATGACTTTTTTTTCCTTCACTAGATTATATTGAATTCAAGTTTTTTCGTGCTTCTGAAAGTACTAAATTTATCATTGTGTTAAAGAAGATTTTATTTATATATTTAGTTCTGATATGTCATTTCAATTATTATTATTAACTCTTTTTTTAGGTGTTGTTCTTAAATTTTCTTTGGAATTCAAATTATTCATTGATGTAAAAATTTGCAGGTTGATAAATTAGAACTTACAGGAAGAACATTATTGTCTGTCCCAGGCCATGTTAGCAAAGTTGAATTTGGTGTTCTAGTTTCATTTGCCTATCTTGTTGAAGATAGTAGTAAGTTAATATATTTAACTTTTTGTACATTATACTTTCTTACTTACATAATGAAATTGCTGCTTGGAGAACTTAATCTGAAAATGTGTGTGTATATATATATATATTTAAGTGTTTCTGTTTTTTGCCTAAACATTTTTATTGTGTTTGTTTTTACATTCTGTTTGTTTAAAGAATGATCACAGGAATTTTTTAACATACTGTTTTGAATGTTAAAAAGAGCAGCACTCAAATAATGAACCAGAAAAATCATTGCCCAAATACCATACGGTGTTCAAAAATGCATTATCCTTCATGCTTGGGCTACAGTTTCTGCAAAGATTGTTGATGAAATATCACGTTAATCTATTCTTGATTCCAATCACATGTAATCTATGTAAGAAAAAAAAAATCAGATGAGATGTACTGCTGAATTTAATATATACAACATGTGCAAGCAGAATTAGTGAGGGAAAACATCTGTAAAAGTTCTAATTTAAGACATTTATTGAGGTACCAGAAACAAGCAAAGTAATGCTTAAAAATGTAACATATTCAATAAGGCCATCTTAAGCATCAGTGACAATCTCAGAAGCAAGGACAAGTAAATTTTCTAATTTTGGGAAATAAATTTTGAAATATCTGGCAGGTACTCTTTTTCAGCTCACCTGTATTGTTACTGGAAGTCTTATTAATGATCCTTTCAACCATACTCCATGCATAATAGTAAAAAAGTAAGCAGTCAGATGAATTGGATGCCTTGTATCAGGGATCTCAGTTCCAAATTTCAGTTCCAGCTCTTTTAATAATGGAAAATGTGATGCATATGAGGGAACATTCTAGAAATTGACTCCCTAGTAAGTACCTTGGCTGAGCTGTCACTCATAGTTTATGTGATAAGTTAACAACCTATAGAATATTGTTAATGATTATTATACCATTATGGTGTATTATTACCTCATATGAGCTGTCGTATTATTGTTATAATTACTATGCATATACTGTTCATCGGGAACCTATTTTGCATACGAATCTGTCATAGAGGTAATCTTAGGAATTTAGGTATTGACATATATGTATTTTTGTTATGAATAGGTATATCAGTATTTTGTTAGCATTTTTTTCTAGTTATATAATTCAGTTTTCTTCAATCTCAGATGAAGAGATAGTTGTTGCAACTACAAGAATAGAAACAATGCTTGGTGATACTGCTGTTGCTGTTCATCCGAATGACCCTCGTTATACTCATCTTCATGGAAAGTTTGTACTTCATCCATTTTGCTCTAGAAAGATGCCCGTTGTTTGTGATGATTTTGTTGATATGGAGTTTGGAACTGGTATGTAATTTTATTTTAACATTTTAAAATTGTAGAACCATTATAATTAGAATATTATAATGCCATAAATGTATAATATATCTATATATATAGATGGATATAGATATAGATATATTGATATGGTATTTTTTTAAAAAAATATGTTACATATTTTGTTGTAGGAATGTGGTATAATAAATTTATCATTTATAATGCATCGTATCAAGCACTTAAAAAACAGTTCAGTATGAATTTTTAGTATGATATATACTGCTATTATTCAGGGTTATATTTAATGACCTAGAATATGTAATATTTAGCTGTTGTAGAGTATGATTTTATAATTTTTATTTATTCTGTCTTGTGAGCATTTTAATTATTTTCATAATATGTAGTTAGTTATCTTTTATGAGTACGAAATTTTTTCCATTGTTTCTTTCATAATTGTAGTTATATTAATGATGTAAAGGAAGTTCTACAAATGGTGTAAAGATTAATGATGTAAAGGAAGTTCTACAAAGTAATTATAAATGAGAAAAAAGAAGATGAATATGTTTCTGTATTAAAAAAATGGAGAAAAATCATAAAAAAATTAATGGATATTACAACCTATGTCCAAAAAGTTTGGTTAATGACATCATAGTGCTCATGATCATAAGATTCTGCAGCCATCACATCCCATGCTGGACAGGTCAAGACTGGTCTGAACTAGTTCCTGAGTGGTGAGCTGTGAGTGTGTGTTCCATGTGGAAACAGCTGATTGTCTATTGAAGGTATCGTGTATGCTATCAAAACTTAAAATGGATCAGTGAACGAATGCACTGATCTGTTTTGAACTTGGAAAATCAGCAAAAGAGACTCATGAAATGATAACAACAGTTTACAAAAAATGTGCTGTCGCCTTGAAGTGTGTTTAGGAATGGTTTAAATGCTTCCGAGAAGGGCAGGGCACCATTGAAGACTGTCTTTGAAGTTGTCGGCCTGCAACTGCACACACCACTTATGTACAGAAAGTGTAGGAATTTCTGGCCCAGCATCTTCTGTAACAGTGTGAATGATAGCAAAAGACATGGGAATTGGTCGTGAGATGGCCCACCTCATAGTGCTTCACAATTTGGGTAAACGCAAGCGACTCATGCCCGACACTCTCGCACCAGAACAAATGCAACTTCGCTTGATGCCTCTGGAAACTCCATCAACATGGTAGATCAAAACCCAAATTTCCTGAAAACCATTATCATGGGTGATGAGACCTAGTGCCTGGGGCACGACTCTGAAGGCAAGCATCAGAGTATGGAGTGGCTGGGTTCAAAATTGCCGGAAAACAAGAAGGTGCAAAGGGAGATATCCTGCATCAAGATGATACTTGTGGTGTTCTTCGACTCTTGAGGGTCTCCCCCATAAACAATTCCTCCCTGATGGCACTGTCTTAAATGCTGCTACATACATGGAAATACTGAAATGTCTACTAAAACAGATCAAGCGGGTATGCCCTCAACTGGATCTTGGAAGGCAACTGGATCTTGCTCCGAGACAGTGGGCAGGTACACAGTGCCTTTTTAATGCAGCAGTTCCTGGCTGACAGGGGAATTGTGTCAGTGAATCTACTTCTCAGAATTGTCTCCCCCTAACTTTTTCTTGTTCCCCGAATTTAAATCAGCCCTTAAGGGCCAGAGGTTTTCGGACATCCAACATAATATTACAAAACAGCTGAAGCTCACCCCTTAAGACAACTATGCCACTAGTTTTCAGGATTTGTACAGCCATTCCCCTATGTGCATTACCACCAATGGGGATTACTTCGAAGGATAGTAACAGCTGTTTTATGTAAAACAACAATCCATTGTAGCAATAGGCACATTCATTGAACTTTCTGGACAGAGGTTGTGTAATTTATTCTTTTGTCTTGAAAGCTTGGTATTAATAATTTTGCTAACAACTTATAACTTTGGTGTGAAGACAAAAGTTGCATTTGCTTTGCAGTTTTGGATTATGTTTGATTTTTTAAATAGTTTTACTTATTAATTTATATAGTGTTTGCAGGGTAATATAAAAGAAGGGAATAGAATTAAAGATTCGTATTATAAATTGAATTTTAGCATTTCCAATTAAAAATGAAATGAAATTTTGTCTATAATTTAAAAAATATTATCAATTTTGGTAAAATTAAAAAAATAAAATCTGAAATATGCTGGTTCTGAATTGAATTAGGAAGGCAATATTTTATTATACAAGATGTGCATTAATTCTAACTAAAATTCAGTTTCTTTTGCCATATATAAATATACTTCTAATAAATTTTATTTATTAAGTTATTCTCCCTCTCTTCCCAAACCCTTAGTTCCATCTTTTAAAACCAAACCTCCATGTAGCATGATTTTGGAAATGTTGTATTCATATCATATATCTTTTCAAAGTAAGGCTTTTCAGTAATAATAAATTTTGATTAAAGATGCTGAGGAAATAACAGGAATGAGTTTTGCTACTTGCTAAATTATTTAAGGACAAAGTTGGAACAGAAAGTTTATTAAACAAGGCTATATCCATTTGTATGTCTAAATTATATGAATAAAAATTTGTTGCTTTAATCCTTTATGGCACAGTGTGCCCAGTCTGGACACACCTAAAAAATTTCCTCTGAACACACAGAAAAATTGAATGGAAAAGGCTTTATAGGTTACTTTTAACCTTCTTTATTAATACTAGATGGCAGCACAACACAAACCAGTCCATACATTTCAGCCATGTTTAGTTTTCAAAGACTCTCATTTTTCAAAGAAATCTTCCAGATTTTTTTTAGGATATGAAAGGAATTGTTTGAAAAGAAATTTCTATGTTATTTTCTTGTCTGTATGCTGATGTCTTTATTTAATATTAGTTTTAAATTTTTACCTTGAAATCTTGCCTAAAATCGAACGACGGAACATCCAGTATGATCAGAGTTGGATCTCTGAAACACTAGGACCAGACAAACAACTGTATCTTTGTTTCACTGCAGTATTTTCTTTGGTGAGCCAATTCACAACAGGAAGGTGGATGCATATCTGTGTTTCATTTCATGTTTTCCTTTTTTTTTTTTTTTGAAAAATTTGGTTATCAACTAAGAAATTGTTGGAGTGTTTTTCTGAAGTTCGGGAGTAATTTTATCAGTTACCTCTTTAGTTTGCATTAGAGCTGTTCTCTTTTTCTCTCTCGCTTTCATTAAAAAAATGTTTGTCAGCTCTGCATTTTGATAGTTTTGAGTTGTAGATTTTATTTAAATTTATTTTATAGTTTATGTTTTAATTATAGATATAATATTAGTTTGTTTTTTTCTGATTTTTAATCAATTTGCAAATGGATCGAAGAGAGCTGACTATTTCTGAAGCACTGAAAATGCTAAACGAATTGTTTCCACACAGTGAATCTGATATGGAGAACATTGACACCAAAGCGTACTTTGCTGAGTTAGGTGGCATTGCTAAACTGAGTGACCATTCAGATGCCATTGAGTTTCTGAAGAAATGAAGTTCAGTAACACTGAACACATACTGGTAAAGAGTATGAGAAGAAGATGTGCTTACGGTAGCACCAAACAGAAGTCCCACAGATCCTGGTACATATGCAAAACATGCAATGTTGGGTTGTGCTTCTTCAAAGGTGGTGTTATTTGCTTCAAGAAGTACAACCATGAAAAAATAGATGAAAGTGTAAATATGAAATGTTAATAATATAAATATCATATAGCCAAGTTACCATTTTTTGATTTACATGTATGCGATCATCATGTAACCAAGAAGTGCTTTTTTTTGGCGGGGCAGAGTAGCAGGCCTTTCCATGGTGTATCCTGGGTAATGATAAATCTTCTATGGTAATCAGACTGTAGTGTTTTTCAATCATACGCAAAATCTTTTACTCTGTTATGCACTTCCCAGCAATGTTCACTTTAGCACTCTTTTTGAAACTGTGTTCATTCAGTGAGCTTCGGGCACACCTGCAGAATTAAAACAGTAAGTGCTATCTTAGCAAAATTTTACCTGTGTACTCCTCTGGGCCTGATTATTATACTGCCTACCTTTTTTTTTTTGGTTGTTGTTGTTGAAATTCCAACTTTAAAAGGTAGCATGCTGGAAAGGGTTAACTGGGATCCGAAAGTGTTTTTAGTGGTATCAAACAATGCGATTAAAATATAATTTATATAAGAGGGGAAAAAATCTAAAATATAACTATTATTCTGAAATTTAATGATTATGAATATAATTTCTATTGAAAGGATCTGGAAAAACTAAAGCAAATATGGTTAAGAATGTTAGTCATTATGTTATTTTCCAAAATAATTGTGACATCCAGGTGCACTGTTGCATTGCCAGGCCTTGTAGTTTGTTGACAGCTTTTAAAATCATCTGACCAAAAGTGTGAAAAAGAAGTTGGGGAAGAAGGAAAAAAGCAAAGTTGGAATACCAGGAGAGATGAATGGTATGCTGCAACTGCTTGATGTATCCATCAACCATCCTTTAAAGGCCCATGTGAGACATTTCTACTATAACTGAAGGTGTTGCCTTGGAGACGACTCTGAATCAGGAGAGTAAGCAAACCATACCAGTCTGCAAATGGGTCATAGCACCATAGAAAATTTCAAAGTTATAACTGTTTCCTGTAAGATGGGTGACTCAGAAAATAATGTCATCTGAGAGACACTGGTTGTGTCAATGAAGTTTCTAGTGAAGGAAAAAAAACAGGTAATCATGTATTGTATGATCTACCACTTTCAGTTAGTTATTTTTTTAGATGAGAGTACTAAAATTGGTTCTTGTTTTAATTGTTTCTTTTTCTCGCTATTTTATTGCACTTTTGAATTTAAAAAAAGTATTTTAGTGGCTTCATCTAAGAAATAAATAACTGACTAAAAGTGATAGATCATATACTGTATGATTACCCAAAAACACTACTTAGGTTTCAAATGCAGGCATTAATTGCAGTTAAGTTCTTAGATATGTGCAGAGCATTAATTAATTACTTTAAATTTTAACTTGGTTTACAATTATTTGTTAGGTACAGGCCATGAATTAATTTTGGTAAAAAGTATAGAGTGAAAAAAGTAACATGCATGTGTAAGCATGGCAACTTTTTGAACAATTTTTTAGTATTAAACATTAAATTTTTATCATGAGGAGAGAAAATCAAATTCAGTCAAAATAATTTAGTAGTTCAGTCTAAAGAATCATATCTTATTCAATAAAATACTTTCATTATTGTAGCAAATTTTTCTCTTTTTTAAAAATGAAACTTTTCAACGCTATAGACGTAGACCTAATTATTAGTAATAAAGTTCTGAAAAAAGTAATTGAAATTTTTGTCTTTTTTAATGCGGCACGAGTTGTAATTGTTTTGATTTTGTTTTTAACTATCTAAGGATATACCGTCCTATGAGTGTTAGTTTTGTTGTATTGCTGTAAAGTCAAGTATTAAATTTTCCATTATATATCAACTGTGCTTATGTCTTCATAAAATTATATAAACTCAATATTCATATTTTTTTATTGTTAAATTTTTCTCTTAGGGGCTGTTAAAATCACACCTGCCCATGATCAAGCAGATTATGAAGTTGGATTACGACACAACTTACCTTTTGTTAATATACTTAATGATGATGGAACAATGAATGATAATTGTGCAGAATTTTCAGTAAGATTTTAATTTGTTTTAATTAAAGAAATCAATAAAAGAAAATACCTGAATTTTAAATCTAAGCTGCTGTTTAATTATTATAATTATAAAACGAATTTTTGTGAAAGTATAAATAACTTGGGAAAAATATTAATATGACACTGCAGTTTACATGATTCCTTTTTTTGCGGGGGGGGGGGGGGGGGGGGATGTTTGGCCAAATTTAGGCTTAAGTGTGATTTTTTAGGTAAGTGTTATAACACAAATAAAATTAAATAAATGATGATATATGCAAATTGGCAGTTAATTCAGTATTTACATAACACTATTTAATATATACATACTAAAACAGTTTAACGTAAATTCTTATTTATAGTATTAATGAATTTTGTAAGCAATTTAAGCAACATATAAAAAATACTCCAAACTTCATATTAACAGACACTTTCCGGTGGCCACAATTCAGCTACTGCTTCTAATAATATATCAAATACCATCACAGCTCATGTGATACCTCAAAATGAATTCAATTATGTGTGACTCTAGATGATAATGAGGTCTTTTTGTTAATAGTAAGCATATTAAATATTTTTACAGAAAGCTTATATTTAAAAAAAAACATTTTTTCTAGCTGAGGAAACATAAACCATGTGTGAGTATGTAAAAGGGAAAGTACCAAAATTTATTTTTACACTATCCTATAGTATGCTGTCAACTTTTGACAAGTTAGTGAACTATAAAGATTAGTCACATGTTTTCAAATATTTCAGTGTTTTGAAACGTATGCTGAAAAATATTTTATTTGCCCAATTTAAATAGTAAGTAAAACCAAGGAAATACTGATTTAAGTTCCTGTTTAATATTTGTGTGGTGTTTTGGCAAATAATTTTGGATGTTTATTGACTTTAGTTTGTAAATTTTGTTTACTTTATTATCTTCATTTAGTTTATATTCATTGACTTCATTTAGTCATCTGAATTGATTGACTTCATTTACACCGATGTTTAAAATTAAGGGAATTTTTACATTTGGTCTTTAATGAAATTTAATATAAATTTTATTAAAAAGAAACTAATTCAAAAAAGTATATCATTTAATATATCATGTTACACTTGTGGGATCATGAATAAGTCTCACTGGCACAGAAGGATCTAAAATAGAGGTTGCAAAATTATACAAAAGAGGAGGAGGGTTTATATGGAATGTGACCTCCTCTAATAGTCAGTCAGCTCACATAACTTAACTTCATACTGGAAATAATGCTGTGTATGAGTCTGTATTGCAGTCAGTCCTCTTCCTGCAGCAGTACTGTTCTAAGTTCTTGAAGGGAGGAGACAAATTGCAGTTGCTTTTAGAATCCTGTATAGTTTTGAAATGATAGAAAAGAGCTATTCATAATACTTATTTTTTAATGCTAATATGTAATTTTTTATCTGCAAATGAGATGGGCTCAGTTTCTCTGAAAAGTCAGTATGCATAAAATAGGTAATGAAATGAATATGTGTATTGCATTTTATATTAAGTAACAGATAATAGTTTTGTACATAACAGTATTGTCTGTTATGTCCAAAATTTTTTTAAAAATAGTTACTTAAAAGTCTAGGAGTTTAAAAATAATGTATTTTAATTATAGTTAATAATTGTTCTATTAAATTAATTAACTTTTTTCTTCAGCTTTTGAAAACTTAAACAGTACTGAATTAATGTATTTCCCAATTTATTCCCAATTATTATTTTTTATTATTTTTTCCAATTATTATTTTCGCAACTGAAATTGTTCATTTTTATTTAGGGACTGAAAAGATTTGAAGCCAGAGTTAAAGTTCTAAATGCTTTGAAAGAAAAAGGACTGTATAGGGATACAAAAGACAATCCTATGATTGTCCCAATTTGCAGGTTGAATAGTTAATTTTTTTTTCCTTGTGGATATTATGAATGTACTGTATATAATTTAATATAAAAAAATGAAGTATGTTTCGTATGAATTTAGGTAAGGTGCCTTTTACATTCGAGCCTCTAAAGATTGGACTGATAAAAAAACAAATTGTTCTGTATTTAAATGGAGTTTTTTAAATTTTATAAATTTGTGCCTTTATCAGATTAGAAACAAACTGATTCATTTACTTCTCTTATTACACGCATGCCATGAAGAAGATGTACTGAGAGATGTAAATTCTTCTTTTCTCCCCCCATTTGATTTTTAATTTTTGCAGTTGTTTATTGGATTTTAAAACTGTATTCATTTTCTTATTTTTTCATTTTTTATATTTGGTTTATTCCTTTTACAAGATGAATTATTTAATTATCACCAGCTTTGTATTCAACTTTGGATATATTTTGATTTTAAGTTTTCATTGAAATTTATAAATATTCTCACTTGTTCACTTTAAGTTGCACCCATAATTGGGTTGTGGTTTGGAATTTTTCTTTGTTTATTGTATTATTAATTTATTTTATGTATAATATTAACAGTCGTTCAAAGGATATTGTAGAGCCTCTACTCAAAGTTCAGTGGTATGTGAAGTGTGAAGGCATGGCACAGAAAGCTATTCAGGTTAATAAATTTTATTTCTGTAAAATATTTAATCATTAAGCATAATGAAATTAAATTGTTGTAAATGCTTAACATTTTTTTGGAAATTATCTTTGAACTAATTGTAGTCTTGATTTTATATCTAAATATGTAAAATTTCCTTTATTTTTTCCTTTTAAATGTGTTTAGGCTGTCAAAGATGGAAATCTGAAGATTTATCCAGAAATTCATATAAAGACATGGAATCATTGGCTGGAAAAAATAAGGTATTTATTTTACTGTGATTTCTGTGGAGTATTTTAAAATCAAAAGATGAAAGATGTTGAAGCAAAATTTTATAAAATCTGCTTACAATTTATACTATATAATTTTACTTTTTTGTATAATATATAGATAGGTTCAAATGTTTCCTGCCTGCTTTTTAAAGAAATGGAGTATATTTTAGTAATTTAATTTTTAGCATGATCTGTTTATATCTCAATACATTTTTCATATCATTTTATTAGTAAATTGTTTTTGAAATAGTATTTTAAGGTTTGAATTAAAATAACAGGCCAAATAATGATTATTGGAGAAGTTGAAGCAAAAAGGTTCAGTGTAATATTCATAAATTTGCAGGACTAGGTTTGAATATTGACCTTCTTCTTCAACTGCAGAAATGCAAATGAGGAAAGAGTAACCAGTCATAAAATAAGGCCATAAAGAATTAGAGGAAGGAATTCAAGCTACTGGCACCATCTGTTGTTGAAAAATGAATACTAAATTAATTTCCTTAAAAGCTGAGTGTAAAGATAGTTTGAAATTGGGATCATTAACTGGAACTGAAAAAGTTTTGTGAATGTAGAGTGAAAGATGATTTTTGAATAATTTTTGCTGCAGAAAAATGTGATTTTCTGACCAGTAGTTTTGGGTGACAGAGGATTTATGTGTTTCTTTTTTCCTAACATATGATTTGAGTTCCTTAATGCAAAATTTTAAGGCTAATGTAATTTAAACCACATTGGCAAGGAATCTCCAGGAATTCAGATCTGGAGTGGAGTCCTTAAGAACATAATTGCAAATTTTATTGACAGAAGAGAAAATGACCCAAAAGTTAAACTTTTGTAAAATACGTTCAGTTTTATAGCTAACTCATGGAAAGAAAGAAATGACAACAGAATTCTTATAATTGATTAAAACAAGAGGATGTTTTTTTGATGTGTTGCGATGAGATTTTTTTTAACCATTTGGTCAATAATATTAAGTGGAAAGCATCTGTCAGTAGCAATTGCTTTTATGTAATTTAGTTCTCACTCAATAGCTGATTTGGAGAGCAGACTTGAAGTGCATGGAAAACAAAAGAATAAAATGAAGCTAACTTCTGTTTAGTTCAAATGGCATGATTATGGTGGAAAACAAACAAATGAAGGTTTATGGTAAGCAGTAATACTGAAGTTGAATATGCTGTGTGTGATCAAGATTGACAAGCTTTCTTGTCTTGAAGATTTTCATGTGAAATGGACAAAGCAATTGTTTTATATCTTGTCTTGCTACTGTCACCTTGACTTTTAATCACCTATAACTCAATATTTTTTCTTGGACATGAGCAATGTTTTGTGATATCAATGTACCTTCCTAATGCAGTCTTTCGCAAGAATCATTATTTATGGATTCCTGGCCCATGCAGAATTGTTTTGTCCATTCTTTCTTATAGAATAGAAAGTAGACTTCAAGCATTGTTTTATATCATAGGGATTAAGACTTTCATAATCAAGATAACTTGTAGTTAATCACAGAATGATACTCAATTTTTAAATATTTCAATACAAACTAGCTAATCGCTTAATACAGTAACTAGTCAAAAAAAGAATTGATGCAGTTTCTCTAGCCACATTTCCAAATTTGTTTAATATTGCCATTAAATGTCTGCAAGAAGAATTTATTGTCAAACATTTTTTTATATGTAAGGGTGAAAAATCTTTTGGATTTGCGTATGTAATTTTGGTACTTATCTCCTTTGCCATCAACCATCATCATAAACAAAAACTGCCATCAAATAGTGTGAAGCACCAATAATGAATCACTTTCATATTACAGAAGACTTGTAAAGTTTGCTTTGGTTTTATGTAACCCTGATTATTCTTCAATAATCAGGGCCAGTTTAGTTTTTGTAAAGAAGGATATCAGTTAATTGCTAGTTTTGTATTTTTTCTTCACATTTGGAGGATGGGGAATTTTAAATTTAGGACTTGCTTCTAACCAGGGCTTAGAAGGGCTAGCTCTACAGCTTTTTTCCCTGAAACAGAAAATGAGAAGTCATGATGTAGTCATTTTGACACTGAGTGCAAAGATGTAATTCACAACATAGAAATTAGCATTTTAAATTTGAAGAACTGGCATTTAAAATGAGCTGTGTGTGAAAGATAGCTATAATTAGAAGAGATAATGTTACTGCTGTATGCATTTTACACTGAACATTAAAAAATTTAATAATACTGACTCAATTTTAAAATAATAGATAAAGTGCAGGGTTCTTTTAACATAAAGTTCCTGTTTTTTTCAATTGCCGGTTTTTTTTTTTTTAATGTGCATTTATTTTTAATAATTTCTTTATCTGCATGTTAACTGAGAGAATTCTTATACTGCTAAGATAACTATAATAACAGCTATTAACAACCTTAGATTGACATAGTTTTAAACATATATGACATATATGCCAAATTTCTGTTAATCTAAGGTTGATTTTTTTGCCTAATTGTAAATTTTACATTGGCATATTTCTCTTCCGGTTCAATATAATAAAAGAAATTTTTAAATAATTTTGTAACTTATACTTACTTCCATATTACATTTAAATAAATATATGTAAGATTTTATCATAATTTTGACAAAACAGCTTTACTCCCAGTACCTAAAACAATTATTTAATTTTTCAAAGTGGCAGTTAAGGAGGCAGGTCTTTTTATGGTAATTTTGATGTTTTGTACTATTATATTTTATTTAGAATGCTAACCTAGCACAAAATCGAACCAATAATTAGTTATAAGGCTGTAAGAAAAATAACTTTAATGAGTGCTTAACAAAATTAGTTCTGATTTGAAATATGCTTTATACTATTAATTTCTAAAATGTCATCCAGAAGTATTTTAAATCAAAACATATTATATTTAAATGCAAATGATACACATGCTTACTTGCGCAGTCGCACTGCAACTACAATCTGTTCAAATATTATTTATTGGCTGTCACATTCGAAACAAATCTACTTTTTTGCCTTTTGAGTTGCTTTTCTTTGTGAAAAAATATATGTATTTTTGTTTAAGAAACATATCCTAATAAAAGTTCGCACTCTGTAAAATAAATGAATTGCATCTTTGTTAACTTCGGGATAATGTTTCTCCAGTTTAGTAACTAAAGAGCCAATTAAATACTTCCTTTTATAGTAAATTGTACCATGAACTGCACAAAATATTTTTTCGAACTTGTAAACTGTGTTCATCAATGAATGAGAAGGTGCAATCAAGCCTCCTAGGACAATAATTTAATCCATTCTGAATGAAATATTATTTCATCAGCACTATTTTTAGATATTGTTCCCAGTGATGGGTTTTTGTCCCACACTCAGTAGGCAATATAACCTGCTAATAATGCTTTGTTCTCTGTGGTTGAAAATTGTCTGGTGTAATTCAGGTCTAATTCCCAAGCCTTAGGAAAGGGCTCTTGTATGAAATCCAAATCATCATCAGTCTTTAATGGAAAAGCATCTTCCTCCTCTGTTTTCAAAGCCCTTTCAAGTAATTCTGATGTTAAATAGGGATCATATTTCTGCTTTCTTATGCACACTTTTGAAGATAATTTTGGTAGCTTATTAGCGAGTAATAATTGCTTTAAGTGGCATATAACTTCACAAAGTGATGAATGGTCATTAAACCTACCAAGCCCTCAAATCTAACTAGAGAGACTTTCGAGTGCATCCTGTTAAACTAGAGGTTAAAATATCAAACATATTATATTTAAATGCAAGCATGATTTAGCATCATATGATGATTTCAAATCCTGGTGTAAACCAAAAAGAGAATTTATTGAAATTATTATTCTTTTTTGGAAAGGCAATATGTTAGATTTTCCCTGAACTCTTAATCCACTGATGACCTTCTTAATTAATTCCAAAACTTGAATTTGTTTCTCATGATGTTCATTTAATCCAAATACTGCTTTAATTATCTTATATGAAGGGAGGTATGGCTTGGTACTATTCGTGACATCGAAAAAATTATCGATTAACTCGAAGAAGTCAGATGCTTTTTGATTTCCTGTGAAGTGGTAGTTCTTGAAAATAATGTTTTCACTTGAGCGACTTTTCTGCCTCTCATTTCCCTTGACCATTAAATAATTCTGTTTTAGTTTGTGACACAATTTAATTTCTCCTGAATCTCTGTTTAAAACCTCTTTAATAATATCAACATTTAAAACAGTTTCCTTATCTAAAACAAATCCTTTATCTAAAAAGTGGTTTCTCAGTAATTTGAGGTAGAGTGCGAAATGAGATCTCTGATTAAAACAAAATGCACTTTTTGAAAAGGACCGAGAATTTGGTTCAGTTTAGAGTCATAGCAGAGTTTTGAATCTATGCGTTTTGTTGAAACTGAGAATGCATATTTTTTTCTACAGAATTCAAGTGTTCGCATCTTTCCTTCATTAGAGCAAGAACATCACTCTGAATTTCTAAATTACATGAAAATTTAGTGCACCATTTCTTTAATGTGTTAGTACTAGGCAAAGAAATTCTCATTTTTTCATTCCAAAAATCATAGCTTTTAGATCACAGAGCTCTTATGACAATTCAACATGAAGTATCTTCATTAGGCCACCTGATTTTTTCCTTCCAGCAATGCATTAATCTGCATCTTTGTGAAAGTTTGCTTTAGAATTTTTCCAAATTCTTCGATCTGTTTTTTTTTTTTTTATCCCTAAGTTTTGCTATGTGAGATTTTAATTTCTGATACAATTTTCATTCTAGATGTCATCCACCTTCTTTGTCGCTGAACAAACATTCTAGAGTATTTGTTTTCTCTATTTTTCAATATTTTAATACAGTTTTCTAAGGATATTATTTTGTTCTTTAAATTATCAATGCATTCTTGTTTATCTTTAAACTTAGGGAATTCAGGGATATTTGCATTTTCATGTGTGAGTTTTATTTCAAAATGATTCACATTGGATTTATTATTGGCATCATCAATTTCATTTCTGGCCTCAAAATGAATTTTCTTTGTGCTTAATTCATGTTGTCTTTCAAAAGCAGTCTGCATTTAGTTTTCTTTCTCTTGTCTCTGATTTCTTAGTGTTATTTCATTTATAACACATGGTAAATTTACTTTCGGCACAGCATTGCATTTCAGCAGTTTCTTTTGGGCTATCCAAACAAGCGTTTTTTCATATCATCTTTATAAACACTGCATAGAAAATGTTTGCTTCAAATTCTTCCACTCTTCACATTAATAGAATCTTGTCTTTGACATTTATGTATCCATTCTTTCATCAAAAGCAAATTAAGCCTTTGGGAAAGCATGAAATACAATATCACTTTCTTTCGTATATCTATAAGTGTTACAGCATATCGCTACAATGCAAAAAGCCACATTACATAAACGATACTTTGCAATATAGAATTTAAAAGGAAGATTGGCTAAAACTATATATATGTCATATTTTTAATGCATAGAAGAAGATACTGGAACTCTTAACGCTTTCAATGTCCATCATGGCTGATGGTTAAGGCATACCGATGAAGATAACCAAAACTAGATATTTTTAAATCACCAGTCTTTATTTTCGCACATAATCAAATCATTTCTTAGTAGATAAGATATTTCTAGATCATAAGCAATTACAGTATTTTTTATATACAAGTTATATCATCTTAGAATAAGAACAAAGAAGGGCATAGCAGCATAGAGATGTTTGCAAGGTGGAAGCTAGGAAAGTAATGATGTAATTTTTTTGTGCCAAGAGTATTTATACTAAGTACATGCCGAAAGTACTCTGAGCTATGATTGGTTAATCTTAGGTTGTTACATAATCATGGAAATATCTCAAATTTGGGAGAACAGATGAATTTAGGGGAAGACCACCAAATCTAAAATCATTAATTTTGAGGTCACCAATTATTTGCTTTAAAGCAGCTATTGTATTTTGTTATATCTTACATATTCATTCTCTTCAAAAGAAAGGTCGGAAGAACAGAGTGGCAGAAAATTGTTAGCGAAGCAAGAGAGAGTTTAGCATATGAGGAAAGAATCGAAGGATGCTAAAAAGTATTTTCTCAGCCATGACGAATATTGAAAGGAGCTAAAAAGTACTGGATTTCTCCTTCATCTATACATTAAAAACATGGCATATGTATAGAAATTATTTTAAATATTTACATTATTAGAAAACAAATATATATGATTAAAATTAATTTGGGATATGCTACCTCCAAAAAACCGCCTCGCAGCTCAATGAGGCTACAGTTTTAAATACGCAAAATCAGAGCAGATGCAACAGTGTTACAGATTACTGCCGGTTAACTCCCTTGTATTAGGCTCACATCGGCAAGGAGTCAAGCAAAGGAATGGCCTAGCCCTTTTTATTTATCCCTGGCTTCTAACAGAATGGCTTACAATCAAGTATTTTCAAAGTCATGGGATCCTGCCTCAAAAAATATGTATCTTAATGGATTTGATATGAGACTTTATTGGAAAAATGGGTAAACAGTGGCAATGCAGTGAGAAATATTGTGACAAACAAATATCTGTTCAACAGTGGTATTTACACCAAGCAGTGCAACTTGTATCTTGAGTTTAAAATTTATTAAAGAATGAAATGTTCCATCAAACATTTGTTGGAATGATTGATGTTAGTTTTCATGGTTGGTGAGAAAGCAATGTTAGTACTATGTTTTTCCTTCCTCTTTTTTTAAAAAAAAAATTATTTTAAAATGCATTGCAGATTACATTTATGCAGTATGTTTTGAAACTAACTTGCAAATTAACATGGAGTTTGTGACATATTTTAAAAGTAACATTCATTTTAATTTGCTATTTAGTGTAAACTATAAGCTGTGTTTTATTTTGAACTTTGATCATGACTGTGAGTTTTTATTTACTTATTTTTTGGAAGCTTTGGATTTTATTAACATTTTTATTATCCTCTTCAAGGTTGTTATTCTTCTAGTAAGAAATTGTTTTGAAGCAATGAACTAACATATATTCTGGCATAGAATGTGCACTTTTAATACAAAAAATTAGATTGAAATTTACAGGTGAATGTTTTATGTTGGATATAAAAATGATAGAAAAAACCTAGATGTTTGTTAGATGAAATAAACCTAAGAGATTTATTTCCATGTCCAGGGGAAAATAAGATTTAAAAATAAGAAAAAAATTGATTGTAAAAAAAATAAGATTCCTACATTTAACGAAATGCTATTTATTTAAAAGAAATGACATACTTTATGAATTTAAAAATTTTCATTATCAGATAATATGAAAATTTTGTCATCTTTTTATCTTCTATTGTATCTTGAGGCACGTGATTGAATTCACCTTCATCTTCACCATCAGTGTTATTCTGACTCACAGATAACTAATCTTCTTCTGTTCCATCTAGATTGTTAGATATACTACATTTTTTTAAAATGACTTATCAATTATATCACGTTTAGTTTCATTCCATGTTTTTTTTATCCAGCTATTTTTAGACTGACATGATGCATTGGGCATTTTGCAAATGTTTATTTCACCTTCTAACATCCATGTATTCCACTGTCACTTTGACTTCCCTTTGAATGGTTTATTGATACACACATCTAAAGGCTGAACTAATGACATTAATTTGTCTGGAATAACTGTTACAGTCTTTCATCATTTTCTTCATCATCATCATCTGAACATATCCCTAACTAACTAACTAAAAGACTTTCTGGATTCTTTAAGGCAGCAAGACACTTTGGCTGAACATTTCTCGTTCACAGTTTTTGACTGTTTTCATCCATTGATCCATCCTTTCTCATGAACATAAAAGAAAACCCCATTTGGAATATTATATTTTGGCATCGTCTTTCTTTTAAAACTAACCATTTAATTTTGTATCATCCACTAAGTAGGAAAGCACTAGAGTGAGGTGAGATTTTTTGTAACCTGTTGTTTTTATGCAAACCATTTTTGTTCCTTTCACAACAAATATTTTATTTCCTATCATATCAAACATTACTAATGATAATGAGTTTCATCCACATTTCCAATATTTGACTGTAAGTAATGTTTTTGTCTCTGTAAGTCAATTGCATACTTCTGGAAATTTATAAATTTTTAGTCCAGATCTTTTGGAAGCCTTTGCAATACTTTTGTTTTCTCTCACTAAACTAAATTATTCCTTGCCATAAATAGACTATACCAACTCAAAGCTGTCTGAAAGTTTTCCCCTTTCATTTCCATTCTTTTTGCTCACTTTGAGACAAATAAACATACACTGTTTCTTGTTACGATTAATCCATTCTGACAATTTTCTAGGACCCAGTTTGTAACACTGTCTTCTAGGATTGACCATTTTATTACTTCTTCGTACAAAGCACATTTATTCCTTGGCATATTAATTATTGCAATTTCATTTTTCTTCTACTCATTTATGGAGCTTTCACCAATGCCAAACATCCTTGCTGCAGCACAATTTCCATTTTCTTTTGCAAATTGAGTGACTGCACTTTGAAAATAGCAATGTATTTCATTTGACAGGAGCCAAATTTATGATTAAAAGAATGCAGGATCAACTATATTTTCAACTAAAGCAAATGTGATTTGCTAAAGACTTCAATGGTAACTTCAAAATCATGGCTTCAAATGACTGGAGAAAAAGAAAACATCTAACTCCTAGTTCTGCAAATTCACTTTTACTCCAAATTGTGTCCCCCTTTCTCGAAAATCTAGAATAACATTCCTTGTGCACACCTGCATTGAATATTATTGAACCCATTTAAGCATCCTCTATATATTGATCCCCTTATTGCTTATCAATTCAATGTGCCATTGTTTGAAAGCCTAGGAAAAATCTTCAAATGAAACGATTTCAAAGGATGAGAGAGTCACACATGTATATTTTAGGTTTCTTTGAACAGAAAAGGATGTGTGTTGTACAGAGAATATACCTAAAAATTGAAAAATGTTGTTTGAAATTATAGGTGCATGTTATATACCAGAATACATGGTTAATAAAGCTTTTGTGTATTTATCCGGACTTCATGTGAATCTTTCTTTTAAACATATCTCCTGATTTTTTTTCTTCTGTTTAAATCATTGTCATCAAAGTTGATTTACTATATTCTGCTACTGATTAAAATCACTTTTGTTCCAAACATATTTGAGTTTATTAAGCTGGGGAGTTTAATAAATGGCTATTTATGTATTGCAAACTGGAATATCAGTTTTAAACTGTTCAAGTAAAGCAATACCTAACAGTTAATTTATTAATTAATCCTAAAATAATATTTAAAATTAATAATAAATTTAACTAAATTTATTCAATTTTTATATGCATTTTAAAATTTTTTATAATTATGTTTTGATAAAATTTTATCTCTTACAAACAACTATTCTATGTGTGTTTATTTCATATTGTTTAACAACAGTTTACCTTTCAATTCAAGAATTTTTCTTAGAATTTGTTGTGCTTTTCTAAATTCACTTATTAATAGCATGTCATTAGTTTTTTCAGTATCACTTTTTTACTGTCAGTTTCTGCTGTGCAACTCTTTCATAGTCAGATTTTATACACATTTTCTCAATATTGTTGTAAATTGACAAGTACTCTAAAAAGCAATCCTCATAACTCCTCTCCCTGATATCTGAAACATTAGCTATAGTTTGCACTTCCTTTAAGGCTTCTTCTACATAAAAACCATGTTTTCAAAAACAGTTTTTAAATGAATTTAAGATATGATCCCATGCATTGATTATAATGTTCATGGCTTCTAGCAAATATATAGACTTACTTATCTGTTTTGAAGTGCTTGCATTTTCACAGAATTCAGTTCTGTTCAGCATTTACTGAACATCTTTTCTGTAATGACATTGGAAAGTTTTATAATACTCTAACATTAAAGGTCAAATGTTAGATGTCTTTTTGCTTAGCATTTCAACATGTTACAAGTTAAGCATAAAATACATTTTAAAGATGCTTCTACTAGTGATTTATTCAAATTTCAAAATTTACATTTCTAGCCAGCAGAAAGATCATTATTTATCTCTTTAGTCGATCTGCCATTTCATGATTACAAACATGATCGATGCTTTCCTTGCTTTCTCTTCAGTCTACAGTTACCATTTCTTTTCCATTCAAAGACTAAATGTATGGTAATGATTAGAAACATTTTATGAACTTTTTATGACTGCCTATGAACTTATTGTATTTATTCGAATGGCACTATTTAGAATGTGGAAACTTTTAAAGGTGAGATAAAAAAATTGCAGTTCCACCTCTTATCAGCCAGTATTCAAGAAGGAACCCTCACTCACTTGACATTGTCTCTAGAGGATTGTTTTTTTTAACCTTAGAGTATGGAAATTCTGCTCCTCTAAAGTCCTGTGAACGAAGAATTCTTAAAATCGTGTCATACAGATACTGGACAGAAAGAAAATTTCAGTTAAAACTCATTTTATTGAAGCACTGTATACCTAAACAATAAAGCCACAGTCCACAACATGTTAAATGAATGAAACTATGAAAAGCTTTAATAGGTATAAGTAGGATATTCTGGTACTGAAGAATCAATCTTTGGCCAGTCTGAGTTTAATAAGTGACAAAGATGAATGTTAAAACTCCTATGGGTTAAGAACTTGTTTAGTATATATTTGTTTTCTATTGTTTCCATTGAGTTTATAAACCTGCGCATTTAATAAGTGTTGAGTACTGTATATTTCTTCCCTTTTGTTGATTATTACAGATAACTACTATTTATTTTTTAATGAAGATTTAATGCTGTATTTCATGTTTTTTAAAATCTGCTGCATTAATATTTCAAATTATTTTACTTTATAAACATCTAATTAATAATTCTGATTATATTTTTACAATATAGTGTAATTTTAATGAATTGTAGTTATTTATTTTAATTTTCTCAGTTTTTATGTTGTCATTTTAATATTTCTGAAAAAGCAGCTTTTGTATCATTTTGTTTGAAACGTGAATGCTTCTTCATTATGTTATTTTCATTTGTACTGTTTTTAGTTTCTACCATTTTTAATAATAAAACAAAAAATGAGAAATTTTCAGTGTTTAATATTTTTCGTCTTTGTTACTTTTATTTATTTCATTTTTTTCATGTCTTATGATCTAATATATGCTATCAAACTATCTTTTGCCTTTATATACATCTAATAATTATTTTTATGCATATATGAATGAAACTGTAATCAGAGAGTTTAAGGTGCTTATATATTATTCAAAATTTTACTTTTAAAAGTAGAAATAATGTGTAAAATATTGTAGGGAGTTTATTGATTTAACATGTATATTAGAATTGATTCTTAATATATTCACATCCATAGCAGATTTCATGATATGTATAATTTTTAAAGTACTAAAAACAATAAGAAAAGTTCCATTGGTCACATTTTTGAATTATGTATTATTCTGTCTCATTGTATTTTGGAAACTTTTACAGTAAATATTTTGAACTTCTTCAAATCTTCCATCTTTAATTTATCATTTTTATCATTGCAGAATTAAAATATAAGTCTGTATATGCTTTCCAGTTAATTTCTGTAGATTTATCATCAGGCAACAGTATACTAAATTATATACACTGGCTGTTTCATATCTGTAGATTTAATTATATACAGTGGCTTCCAAAAGTAAGCATGCAATGCAAATTAGCAATTTTCCTAATCACAGTTTACTGAGTGGCAGATAATATGTGCTAGATAGTTGTTGAAGATCCATCCATTATGATGGGTTTGAGGGGATTAATTTAAATGCGAATACAAAATATTTATAACCTTCATGAGATATTGATCATTCAATAATTTCTGAAATGTGGAAACATTTCCAAACATGTTAAACACATATCAAAAACAAGTCATACCTATTGACCAAGGGTTCTCATCCCTCTGAAGATTGGTATATTGCCATAATAGCCAATTGACCTCCACAGCTGTTACGAGCATGGTTTCTCTGTCACTTCATTAGGCAACATCTGCAGTACTATGTGCTGAAGGGACTGTGTTCCTGAGTGCCAAATATTTGTGTATTATTAAAGGTCTAGTCCAAAGGGGCAATATGGAGAGAATGAAAAACATGGGATGCAGACTCAGAAGATCATCGAACATCGCGCATTCAGAAGTGGCAGCATCTTGGTGTAGGCTCTAATTTCAGTGGGTTATCACACCTAAATGAGCATCTTTAAAGAGGATTCTGTTGCATCTTTGTGGAATAGGAATGAAGTGTTATACCACATTATGAGACTCTGTGCTACAGCATTTGGTCCTGATGTGTGATAATGTAATCTTAATGATGCGTGATAATTTCTTCTGTATGTGTGATAACGTAATCCCCATTTATCCAGCATCATTTATGAATACCTGGAGAATGGGGGCATTTCTCATATAAAGTGGCTGCCATATACCTTCAACCATAATCTCATTAAAAATCTTTGAGATGACTTTGGGCTTGCTGTTTCTGCTTATTTATCTTCTCCAACTAGTCTCAGGAAGTTGAAAACTGCACTGATGGAGGAATGTCATTGCTAGCATCTGTGATGGTTGACCACCTCATTGAAAGCATGGGCCAGGCACTGTAAGGTTTGTGTGAAGGTCCAGGATGGTCGTACACCTTATGCAAACTTTGTTTGTTTTTATAAATATCAATTTGCTAATGACCCAAAACGTGATGCCATTGTATGATTTACCAGAATGAAATGTTAATTTTATTCTTGTACCGAATTCTTGTTTTTAATCCATAAATTCATTTGCTACTTACATGTGAAGTTTGTCATTAATCAAACTTTGCTTTTCCATTTTTGTTGATTTTACTATTGCATGCTTCACTTTGGAAACCAGTGTATTAACTTATATAATTTCACATCCTTTTGTTGTTGTTGTTGTTTCATTCTGCTGATAATGGTCATGTAGCTTCAGTCATAGGTCTTTTCCTGCCATCTCACATTCTAATTTATTTCTGTGTCTTGTGCATCATCCATATGCTTTCAGCTGTATTTTATGTAAAACAAATTAGAGTAAAAATGTGGTATCTCAACTACTTTTCTGTTTCTATTGTATACTAACTTCTTGAGATCAGTTTTCCTTGACAGTTTGTTTAGCTTCCCTGTAAATGTTTTTATTGAACCAAGTATTTCTAGTAATTGTTTATCTGGTACCTCCTGATGCATTGCTACAAATACCTCATTATTTCAATTTTTTGCCACTCTAGAAGGTACTAAGATTTTTCTACAGAGATGAGCTTTTTTTTTTTTTTTTTTTTTCTTGTTGTTCTTACTGTCTCTTTTTGGAGTGGGGGAGGTAAGGGAGGGTGAAGATAGCTACAATTTTTAAATTTTAGTGTCAACTTCAATCTCAGGATTGACATCCAAGTTCTATTGGGATCTCCTGGGAGGTTAGAAGAATGGAGAAGTAAGTGTCAGTAAGATATAGCTTATTGTCACTTGTCTTCATGCATGTTAGAGTGTATAAGTGGACAGATGCAAGTTATAGAGGATCTGTTTGATGCTATTCTGAATGTGATTGCCAAACAATACCCACTGGAAATCAAAAACCAGATTTCATCACCAAAAGACACCAATAGATTGCTTGCAGTATATCAACAGGTACCAGATAACCAACATATACCAGATTTCCTACTGATTTAACACCATACTTTCGTTTCATAATTGCAAATTTTTGCCCATCTCTGTTGGTTTCTATTCTATTATTTCTTTCTCTATTTGAGTCTATTTTGCCATAAGGGATACTATGGCACACTCATTAAAGTGGGAATTGTGACTTTATTTTAAGTAAAATTAATTTTGTGGGTTATAGCACTGTTCGAAATTATGGAGGCTGTACAGACTTTCTTAAGAACTGTGTATGTGAAAGAAAATGTGAGCAGAAATTTTTTTGATTAGTTTTAAAACATTGTTAATATTTCATATTGATGCTTGTAAATCTTGATATATGGCTGTATTTTTGTTTTATATTATTTTATTTTATCAAATTGCTTAGGGATTGGTGTGTTTCACGACAGCTGTGGTGGGGCCATAGAATTCCCGCATATTATGTTACCATAAAAGGTGCAAAGGATGCAGCTGATTCTGTAAGTGCAAATGTTTCGTAGTTTTATATTCTTCAAAAGTAAAATGATTTGTTAAAAAATTTCATTTTGAAATTTCTGTTATTGTTTATTCCAAAATTATGGCATTTTTTTATTTACTTTCTTTATTTTGTGATTTTTCATTCATGCTACAGTGCAGTTTATCAGTATTGTGATTATTTCTTCATATTACCTACTTAGGAGTTAGTTTACTACTGTGAAGTACCTCCTCTTCGCCCATGAATGTTTTTTTTAATGGTGTTTAAATTCTGGAAACAAATTTTAAATAATAATTAGGTCATTTTTTCATATAAAATGGTTTGCCATTAAACAACTTCAAATGGGACCTTTCTTTCAATTACATATTAAATTATGGCTTTTTTAGATTTTAATGCATGTTTGAAGCAAAGTTTTTTGAGTGGTTTGCTTTAAAAATAGTTGTATCCATCATCTTATAAAGTAATCTTGGTTAAATGTCATGGTTAAACAAACATGTCAGCATCTATATATACATAAAAATTTAATTTAACAATTGCTGATGTATTTATCTATGATTTTATTGATCATAATTTTAGATTAATTGGCATTTTCTAATTCAGGAATAATTTTCATAACTTCAGAAATACTGCTGGTATTGTTGCTAATTATTGTAGTGAACCCTGTAACGTTAACCACTACCTAAAAGTATCACCTCTGAAAGTGACTAATGTTTGTTTCAAAGAACACATATAAATATCAGTTTTGAATATTACCTCTCTGAGACAAATATCTCTATAGAAGACCTAAACCATATCAAATTCTTTGTCTTAGAAGAGGTTGTTCGTAGTGTACTGTTAAGTTACATAACAGTTTTATATTTGGATATTCAGTTCGTTTTATAATTCAAACCATTAATTAACCAGTAATTGAATTCAATTATTTTCTTATGACAGAAAATATGATTATATGACTCTTATACTGTATTAATATTATTCGCTTGGGGACTAAACACCGGGGTCCTGTGACAAGCTGACCACTTGTCCAGGGCATATGCTAATGCATTCCAGGGCCCAGAGGTCAAGAAAGCAGAAAAAGGGCATTGCAGGCCATGCCCACTAGGGCTGTTGCGCCGCTGAATTAAGTTTTAATTGGTCTTAACATTATATTTGTTTCCAATTTTCTGATTTGATTGATATAACTTTTGCTCAGATATGTTAAATAATGGGCATTATGTTTATATATTTCATTAATATATATGTTATTTTTTTATTAATGAGGTACAAGTGGCAATTATGCAAAGCACCGAATGTGATGACTTGCTTATTTCACCTCATGAGTAGATACACAATAATGTTGTGAATAAATGAGAAAATTAGCATGATACTAACGATTTTCCCTCATATATTTTCAGTCACCTTTTTAAAACGTTAAGATCCTCCCCCTTTTTGTGTGTGTGTGAGAGAGAGAAAGGAGAAAAATAGAGAATTACCATATGATCACGAATACTACGTGCCTGATTTTTTTTTTTTACGGCACCAAAAAAGAAAAAATGTCTGCAAATATGGTATGCATATTTTTATCATGCCCACTGAAGGCTTAATTTACAGAAAATATCTTTTTTCTGTATTACGAGCATAAAGAAACAAAAAAATATTATACCGATTGATGGTTATTGGGAAAGAAAGCTGAGCTGCCACCTGCAGCTTTTGCAGCTCCTGCCTATGTATGTAGCAACACATGCCCAGTAACATTCTAATGGAAATTGGTTAGCAGAAATTTATTCGTTAAACAATAGTTTCAGTCAGCAACAGTCACTGCACTAAATATGGATTTAAAAGTCCTGAATAATAATTTAAAATCTACCCATAATCTGGCAAAGGCAGATAACTTACCACACCATGGCACTTCTTCCCACTTTTTCCGGTATGGAAACACAATGTAGACTGTCAATCTTCCTCCCCTTCTGCACTGCTGTCATCACTGATGCTTTTTGAACTACAGGTATTCTCTTCTTCCTCATCATCCCACACTGCACAATCCTCACTTTCTTCCATACTATTTGATATTTTGCACTTTTTGAAGCTCGTAACAAGAAGTTCTTCTGAAGTTCCATCCCAGGTGGCTTTGATACATCCATAAATTCAAGTTATTTCAGGCTTCTTGATGCAACCAGTCAGTGTCTGTGTGTGATTTCTAGCGGCCATCCATTCCATGTATATTCTTTTCATTGTTGCTTTAAATGGGCGGTTAATGCATACGTCTAGTGGCTGCAGCATAGATGTCATCCCACCCAGAATAACCACAAGATCAATCTTTTTTCCTGGCATATTTTTTGCACTGCATCAGTCCTATGTGCACAAAAAACATCCAGCACTAACATACTTTAGACATACATCCAGCATATTTTCTGGGGACACCATAACTTCAAAAAGACATAATTTATGCCAACCATCTTGTGTTTACCTGGCCTACATTGCTTCATTTTGCGTAAGCCACCCACCTCTATTTTTCCGATTAAAATTTTCAAAAAATCTGCTTGTGGTATTTGTGAACATACTGTTATAAGGATTACATGGTTTGCCAGATGACAAAATTTGTGATTGTCAAATTTTCCCAAGATAAAGGCATTAATCTTAGTGCATTCAAAAACCAAGAATGAAATTATAATTTTATTACTAATTATATTACTAAAGTACTAAAATGACACTGCAATGGAAGAGTATGTCGTAAAAAGAAAGGTTTGCAGAGGGGATGCATTTTCATTGCTACTCTTGCATTGCTAACATCTATTTATTTTTGGTGACAAGAACTCATGTGAGTAGAATTGTATCAAATGCAGATAAAAGTACTGCGCAATTGTTGGAATAATTACATGCATTCTTTTTTTCAAATTTCTATATTTGTCGCATTTATTTTATATTTAACATAATAGCCATTCTTTCATGAGGTTTGTATATATTACTAGATATGCCATTCCTATATCTAGACAGATTTTTGTGCCAACATTTACATTTGTCTCATTTAAACCAAAAATTGCTATTTATATTTCATAATTATCATAATTTAATATCCATTCTATAGTTTAATTAATAGACACAACTATTGATATTTATATAGGCGACTGACAATGAAAGATGGATTAGTGCTAGATCACTTGAAGAAGCTCAAGAAAAGGCTGCCAAGAAGTTTAATGTGTCTCCTGAAGATGTAGACTTGAGACAAGGTAATTCAATTAAAAAATTCAGCCTTGTGTATTATATTCAGGATAAGATATTCAATTGTAAAGTAGATAAAAAAATTATCATGTGTATTTTCAGTTGCTTATGACCTTTATGAAGAATTTTTATTTAATGCTTTCCTTTATGTTTACAACTTTTAGATGAAGATGTGTTAGATACTTGGTTTTCTTCTGGTCTTTTCCCTTTTTCAATTTTTGGATGGCCAGATGAGGTAAATTAAATTTTTTCATCTATGCATGTATTTGCATCTATATATGTATATTTGTATGCATGTAGCTTTATATATAAAAATAAGTTTGAGTTCATGTGTAACGTATGAATTATAATGCAAAACTAATAGCCATTGAATGTTAAAAGAAGTAAATGTTCTTATTTAATCGTGAATACTTCATTTCTTAAAGCTTTTAAAACACTAAAGGGGCTCACAGCAACTGAGCAGTCAAGTCACTGAAAACTGGTAGTTCTGATCTGGGTTCGATTCCAGGCAAACAAGCTGGCTGCAACAGTGTTTTCATGGTTTTCCTCATATGTAATGTGTATATGAGCCAGTTTTCCCTAGAAAGTCCTCCACAAATGCATTCCTTCTCTTTGGTAGATAGCCCTAGTGTGCTTTGTCAAATAAACCATACAAACTTAAAACTCTTAAGTTTGTATACTGGTAAAATCTGTGCAGATGTTTGAGTTTTACATTTTCATGGAAATTTTATGGCAAATAATTTTAGGAAATTGAACAGAAAATAATTGAATTATAGTTATGCTATCCAAGCAATATTTGTTAGTTACCCTTTTTATTTGATTCTCTGATGGAAAAAAGAAACTGCTGCACAGGAGTTCTTTTAAGCCTTACTGTTCTTAGTGAATTTCAGAAATAGGGATTTTGTATAGAGTAATATTTGACTAAAAACAGTTAGAATTGTTTTCTTTTAAGCATTACAGATGTAGTTTTTTGGGTAAATCTAATTTGTTTAAGCATCCCATCCATTGTTTGTTGTTTGTAATATTTTTTATTTCATGGAAGAGAATATTTGTAATGTGTAAGATGGAAATTTAAATATAAGCCATGCTGTTGATTGAACTTCCCCCTCCTAAATTTTTGTGTAGTCAATTTACTGGGTCAAAGTTAACATGACTTCGTTTTGTGAAAGACCCAAAATGCTGGAACATAGCTATGATGTACACTGGTAATCAAAATTAAAGGAGGGGGAGGAAAACTATGCTTACTAAGTTGATGTTTCAACCAGTGCCCAATGCTCTAATTATTTATGTTAATTAAATGCAATCAACACAAAATAATACTTCCATGCATACATTAGTGCAGAAAATATGCAAATTTGGTAAATGACAATGTGGTGCTCAATGGACACACTGTTCTGTAGTGTTGTTTAAAGTGAATGCAGTTTCTGAGAGTGATCAGTATTCAGTAGATAGGGATCAAAGGCATCATTTCAGTGAAGGTCAGAAGTGACGAATAATTGGTAGAATCGAGGGAGATCAAACACAAATGGAAGTCTTTCAAGATTTGAATATTCCTCAAAGTGTTATATCAAGAGTTTGAAGCCACTTTTTTAAGCACTGGATCAGTTGATAGGCAGCCTATTCAAGGGTGACTTAGAGCAACTACATCAGAAGACCGTTCTGTTGTTGGTGGTTCGAGGAAACTGTACAGCGATTATAAAAGATTTGGTTTTAGACTTTCAGGCTGCTACAGGAACCTAAATTAGCCGTTCCACTGCTGTGCGAAGGCTTAACAAGGTTAGACTGTCTGCGAGAAAACTAATGGCTTGTGTCCCACTCACTTCAGCTTCCAGAGGGGCCCATTCAAACTCGTGTTGTTGTCATATTCAGTGGAGCCAAGACTACTGGGCCTGAGTATTGTTTAATTATGAGTCCAGATATAATCTGAATAGTGATTCTAAATGTGTTTTAATCTCGAGAGATGAAGGAACACTCAGTGCCTTCACTTGTCCATGAAATATCCATTTCTGCTACTGTGATTTAATGGTTTGAGGAGGAATCATGACAAATGGCCCCACCAAGCTGCATATCTTTCAAGGAGGTTCAGCAACCACTAAGAGATATGTGGACAAGGTACTGGAACCCGAAGTTAGACAGTTTAGGGTTGCTGTTGGCCCAGAGTTTTTGCTAATGGATGACAGTGCTCCGCCTCATTGAGTATATATGGTGTCAGAGTACTTGCAAACAGAAGATATCACTCAAATGGATTGACCACCTTACTCGCCCAACTTGAACATGACTGAGCACATGTGGGATGCCTTAGGGCTCCAAATTTCAGCATGTCATATTCAGGGTTCGTATGGTCCTTAAGAGTCCGTAGGTTTTTTGGAATCGATTTTTGGTCCTTAAAAGTTCTTAATTTCGGCCAAAATCGGCAGAAGGTCCTTAATTTTAATGATCTGAAATTTCTGTCTGTTTTTACGAATGTCATTTTGAGTGTGAATTAGCATTTTGGAGGAATATTTTTGGCGATTCACTATGGTTATCTTTTTAATGGTTTCATGTGTTATAATTTGTTCCTATTTCTAATATAAATAGTGGGATACAAGAGTTTCTAAGCAAGACGTGAAACGCACTTCGAAATTCTAATGAAAAGCTCTTAAACAACTTTTCGCTTTTGGTGATTTGAATTGTTTTTATTTAACGGTTCTAAATTTGGTGACTTATCAGCATTTTGGCGATTTTAAGATCAGTTTTTATAAAAAAAATCTTTAATTCCGAGATCTCGGAATTTTTCAACGATTTTTTTAATACATTGTAAAATTGATAAATATCATTAAAATAATGCTAATCTATTGAAATTATATTTAAAAAATAACATGAAAATAAAATATTTTTATTTTTTGCTGTCATATTATAAAGTTCCATTTTAACAACTTATTATACAATATTTTGAATCTGAGAAATAAACAAGGTATAATGCTATAAAGCATAATTTACGGAACAGTTCTTACTAAAAGCGAAATTAGCTATGTAATTAACTAAAAATGTCTCCTTTTTAATTTTTTTCATAGTTTTTCCCATGTAATTGTCTCAGAATATTAAAAATTCTCAGAATATGCATGTTTTCTCTATAAAATTAATTTTACACTTTTTTTTTCCCCAAAAAATATTTCTGGCTTTCGGCTATTACAGAATTGGTAGGGATAATTTTTCTTTAGGATTTTAGACACTGCAGCATGGAAGTTTAGAAGGATTTGAAGGCAAGATTTATAGACCCACGATTCTAGAAGATTCCAGTAATATGTGACAAAATGAAAAATGTCTCCATGGTATTAACACATAATGGATGTATTTTACAGAAAGTTTGTGATGAATTTCTTACTTTTTGGAGAACATCTGGAAGAACAATGAAAACGCAATACACTGGTGTGCAAAAATTAAGGACGAGACGGTTTTTTCAATATAACTTTGTACAAATCTTTCCAAATCAACACATTTAATACCGTAAGATCCCCAATACGTAAGGACATGAGTAATGTAAGCAACACTTACTAAAAGAGAAATCAGAGGGATAAAAAGAAGCTTTATTGAAAAAGTAGCAATGCGACTGAAGACCGAAACATCCCTGTGATGGGTGTCCAGCAAGAAACATCCGGTCTTTAATAGGGGATATGATCTCCCCTGACTGCTAGGCAGGTTTCACATCATTTGTGCATGCTGGATATGTGGTTGTTAATGAGCTGTTGAGACACTGCTGCTCGTTCCTCTTGTAGCACCAATCGCAGTTTCGGAATCGTTACTGGCGATAAGTTACGTGCTGCCACGGGTCTCCCTAGTAAGTTCCGTACATGCTTGACGGGATTTAGATCCAGAGAATACATTCTAAATAGTTTCTTAGTTTTTCTCGGTTTTTTTAGAATAAAAGAAATCCTTAATTTAATCCAAAAATTTTAAAAGGAAAAGGAAATGTGTTGAAGAAAGAAACTGAATACATAAAGAAAATTATTCTTCAAAGATATGTGCAGTTATTATTATGTAAATTACTCAGTTTATGATTTCAGCCTTTACTATAGTTCCCATTTCTATTTCCGCATATGATAGAGTTACTGATCGAGCTTAAACTAAAATTAAATTGTATAGTCTTTGACCACTAGTCTATATTTTTAGTTTGAATTGGACTATTCTTGTTTAATTACATCACCACGAGCTGTAATTGATTTTGTTAGCATCAGAACATGCCTTTATGCTCTAAGTTCTTTTTAAATGAAAAGGCTTATTTAAACCTTTGTCTGACATTGTAGTTACTTTCAGACATAGCGGTAATTTGCTTCATGTCTGTTGGGAGGTTTTTGACTATTTAACTTTTACCAGATCTATAAACCCTTATAGCTGCATTGTAGAGAGTTTGACAAGTTAGGTGATAAAGCACGTAGAAACTAGTGAGAACACTGGTTTGCATATTGAGACAATTTTCTGATTGTTAAAAAAGATGCTTAAAGAGAAGAAAATCGATTTAAATTAGCGAAAATATCTGGGAAGACTTCAAATTAAAAAGATGCATAAATACTTTGTTGAGTTTTACTGTTACAAAACATAAATGTTTTGTAACTTTTAATGTGTAATTATCCTAATATCGTTTAAGAATCAATGTCATAAATTACATGTATTTTAAACTGTGAAATTTTATTAGATTGTGATTTTAATAGGTTTTTTTTTAACAAATATTGTTAAAAATAAATAAAATTTCATATTGACCCTGTAAATCCATAATGACTAAGGTTATCTAACTACCTAATTTAATTATATATAACTAACTGCTTACCCTTAAAAATTATAATATTAAAGCTAGTTATTGCCTTTCATTAATCCTTAGCCAGGTCACAAGATAAAACACAAAAATGTAGAAATTCATGTAAAACATATTCTTTGCGTCTAGTGAGACCTAAAACAATACAAAACAACTTATCACCTGTGGTTCTTTAGTGGCTCATTGGACCTACACGAAGCTAAGACACTAACTGAAACAGACAGAGCCCAACTAACTTTTAAATCTTGCCCAACCGTGCCTGCATCAGGCCTTTTAGGTTTGTTCTAATCAGCAGGTCTCTCTCTAGGCAAGCAGCAGCGGTGACAGAGCGATCTTTTGTTATGAATCATGCTGATTATGATCTTACTTCTCATTTTAATCTATGCCGCTTGACATAAAATCTACTTGCTATTTACTAAACCTCTAGATTGAGCAAATGAAACATTAAAAAAATTAAATGAAACATTTAAAAAAAATTCAACATAAAGCTAACTGTTAGTGAAACAAATAAAATCTGAATTTATTCCCAAACTTATTAATAATTTTGTTAATTAGTTCATGTTTAATAATAATTAATCCTACTTATGGATCTATTTCCTTTTTAGGATGGTATTACAAATGTGAAGTTCAGGCATAGATAATATTTTTAATTGAATTTATTCAGTTTCTATTTGCTCATAGGTCCTTAATTTTTTTCATTAATGGTCCTTAAAAGTCCTTAAGAGTACTTAATTTCCGTGTGCAGAAATGGGTACGAACCCTGATATTTCTCCCTGGACCCTCTAGGAGCTGCAAAGTGCACTTTTTGAAGAGTGGCATGCAATTCCACAAGACTTGATCAACAATTTGGTCAAGTCTATGAAATCAAGATGTGATATATGCATATCTGTTCGAGATAACCATACACCACCACCACATTAAAGAAAAATTTTTTCCACAAGAAGTGACTTAATTTTTCCATCATTTTCCAGTTTCCATAAATTTTGTTTTATTTCAATATTTTGTGAATAATTAACTGCCAAACAATGTAATTTATCTTAATTAATGCTTTTGTACAAATTTCTATTAATAATTTTTCATTGAGTATCAATTACATCAGGGGTTCTCAAAGTTTTCAAATATTGTACCACATAAATATGAAACAGAAATGTATGTACCACCGTAAAATCATTTCACCATTAAAAATCGATGAATCCTAAAAATGTATCCAAGATTAAAACAAAATGTCAAAAGGAGTGCAGTTTTACATTCATTTTGAACATTCATTTAATTTTTTTTCTGCAAAATTTGTACCACTTAAAATATTGTAATCTACCATCAGTGGTACATGTGCCACAGTTCAAGAACTGGTGAGTTACATTATATTTCTATTGTTATCCTTTAATTTTGGTGACCAGTATATATACCTATACTCCCTTCTTGATAATGAATTTTTACATAGTATTTTTGGAAATATGAAATGTCATATTGCACTTCAGTATATTTTGCTACTATTATTCATATATAAATGACAAACTGTAAGCTAATAAAATGTTGATTGACTAATTGTGCGGTCTTATATATTTTAAAATATGTTTAATTTTCAGAATTAATATAAATTAGTTGAATGGTGGGAGAAATGATTATTTGTGTTATCAAGGTGTGTCCATAAAGAAACCAGGCAATTTTGTATAAATAAGAAAGATATTACTAACCTCCAAATAATTTACCTCCTTCAAAATAATCATCAGAGGAGTATATACAATTTTCCCAACATTTCTTCAGGTCGTCAAAACACTATTTATAGAGGTTGGAACAAACTGTTCCCAAAATTAGCATAATATTTGATTTAACTTCCGAGACATTTTCAAATTTCTGTCCTTTCTTGGTCATCTTAAGCTTCATAAAAAAGAAAAAAAACTTGGCGATAAGTTAAAAGAATATGATGGCTAACACTGCAGTTGAATGCATAGTAAGGTATTGTTTGTTGTACATACAATACTGTATAGGGCCTTATCATGTATAAAAGAAACCATTGTCCAAAATCAAAAAGTATCTTTCTAACTCACCTTATGCTGTTTTTTAATCCATAAAAACTCCTTCTTGTAAAAATACTGATTAACTGATTGATTTCATGGACAAATTCATGTTGAATAATTTCTTTTCTAATGCAGTCAGCATTGCCTTACTCTTTGATGTAGACATCTCCCCCCCCCCATGGAAAAAGACAGTCCTTTTCATTGTGACTTTGTCTTTTTGTTTCTGGGTCATGTTGTAAATACCAGGTTTCATCTCCCACTGTGATATTCTTTAAGAAATTGCTCTCCTGTCTCACAGTAGTCAGCAAATCTTCACAGAAAGCATTTCTGTCTTCTTTTTGCTGTCTGTCAAAATCCAAAGCATGAATCAAGCACAAACTTTCCTTGTTTTCAGATTTTCAATTAAAATTAACCTACATCTTTTTTTTTTTTTTTTGCTTATCCTAAGCCTGTTAAAAAGTTTCTTAGATGTTACATGTCTATCAGCTTTTACCAAAGAATGAATTTTCTCATTTTCCTCATTCTTTGAAAATGAAGGGGACCCTGTCTTTGGTTCATCTACAACATCTTTGCACCCACATTTAAAGTGGTTTTATTACTCATACACTTGTATTCTTGATAACGATGCATCACCAAACATTGTACAAATCTTTTCTAATGTTTCAGTAGCATACTTACCTAATTTGTAACAAAATTTATTTGTAACAAAATATCGGGTTCCAATGAAAGCAAATTTTCCTTTGCATTGTTCTTCTCAGTAAATGAAAATGGGTTTGGTATTTTCATATGCTAATGTTAAAATAAGTAGTTTAAACTGGGTTCAAAAAGTAGTGAGATGTCACTCTTTCTAAACATGCATTTATTCTCTCAGTTCTTTATTTTATCATTTGGTCTTTTAATTTGTCCAGTTACTTTATGGGTGCACCTTATTTGAAGACAAATACATAATTAATTTCTTCTGAAACAAATTTTATCTTTCTAGCTGAAAATATTATACATGTTTCTAGAAGAAATATTTTATAGGTAGTTGCCTTTGGAGTAATTTTTTGAAATAATCTTTTCATAATTTGACTGTTACTGTAAGATTTACATTTTAAAATTGAATATTATCAAATTAAAAAAGCAAACATGTGAAAAAATGAAAGTATTTAAACTAAACATAACATTTCATGGAACTTAAAGAAATATTCAAGATTTTGTATAATTTTACTTGTTCTGTTATTGATCTGACAATTTGAAAGTGGATAAATATGTGCCATCTGCTAAATAATAATAATAATGCTAAAATCTCTTCAACCTTATTGAGGCAAAATTTGATGTTAGCAATAATTTATGATACTTAAATTGAATTTTAACATAAATTTGCAATAGCTTACTTTATCCCTACCTGATTTTATACTGAATTTTCAGAATGAAGGAATAATTACTTAACTTCTTAAGGATGTATTAATTTTCGTGAATTCCATCTTAAAAGTACCTTCCTTCCCAATTGAAGAAATTGGATGCTGTTTAAGTTTTTGAGTAAAATTTTGAATCAAAATTACATGCAAGCTAATGTTACTATCTAGTTTTCCAAATAAGATCTAAAACATAAGGAATATTGATCAGTCATTGTACAGGTTGAGTTTTGTGCTGGTCAGAGTGCATCTTCTTCAATTTTTCAATGCAGTTATATTGTAGATGTGAGAATTAGAAGAAGCATCATTAACTTTTAAAATAAACAGTTATGGATAGTAAGACTTTATCACCATAATCTGAGATTATATATTTCTTACCATATTATATATATTACATTCTCATATTTTTAAGTGTATACTTTGAACTGATTGTTTTTTCCTCTCTGATGATATAGACACTGGATCTCAAAACTTTTTATCCTGGCACACTTTTAGAAACTGGTCATGATATATTGTTTTTTTGGGTTGCACGAATGGTGATGTTAGGTCAGCAGCTGATGGGAAAGTTACCTTTTAAAGAGGTAGAACATTTTTTATAAATTTGAAATTTAATTTTAGTTTCTTTAAAGCAGTGTTATGAATTTTATTAATATTTTCAGTATGTAAAAAGTACTGTATTGAAATATTTTTAGATATAGATACAATTATCATTATTATTATTATTTTAAATTTAAAATATGTTTTGTATTAGGTATTTCTCCATTCCATCGTAAGAGATGCTCATGGAAGGAAAATGAGCAAGTCATTGGGAAATGTAATTGATCCCATTGATGTTATAAATGGAATCTCATTACAGGTAGGAAAAAATTATTTGATTTTCTGCTTCTCAAATAGCTTTCGGTTTCTAATTAGAAGATTGTCTTTGCCTGTGGAGAATATTCAATAAGTTTGAAGTATAACACACTTATAGAGAATAAATGTCTAAAATTACTTTCTTAATTTCCTACATAGTTTCCCTTGATTTCAATGCACTTAGCACTAGGCTTTGTTGATCACTGGATTCCAGCACAAAACATTATTTTATCTCTGCCTTTCAAAATTCCTTAGCGACATCTCTCAGACCATCATCATTTCTGTAACAGGAACTACGTAAATGCTGCTTCAGTTTTTTAAACAGAAAAGTACTTGAAACTAGGTCTAATGAATTCAATGGATGGTGTATACAGTAAATGCGTTGCTAAATATTAGTCTTGGAAATCTGAGCATTGTTATGAAAAGCAATACTTTTCTGCTGAGTTTGCTATAGCTTTTTCTTTTATGACATTTTATGACATGAGTTGAGTGAACAAGTTAATATAATAATGATCTGTTGTTGTGGTATGTGACATATAATCAATAAGCAGTGGTGCCCCTTCATCTTGAAAAATGGAGTCCAAAATTTTTCCAGCAGGTTTCTGGGTTCGAACTTGTAGTGTTAGAGAGGTTCACTGTATTTCCACAATGTGCTCTTTTGTTATATATGGATCACAGTAGCTGTTTCATCTCCTGTAACTATCTATGAATAAAAATTTTTATTGGTATTTATCATACATAGTTCTCGAAAACAGTTAATCCAGCACATCTTCATTTTTGTTGTCAACTTCCTAGGCTATCCATCTGACACAGACCTTCAATATTTTCAGCCTTTCATGCATTTTTTTTTTTGTCCTGATCTCATACTGATGCCCATTTTTGTAGTCATCTGTGACATTGTCACACATTTATTTTCCGTTATATTCTTCTAATTTAGTGCACTGTTCTACTTCACTGTTCACATTCATATTGTGGACCGGTCTAGGATCACTTTTGAGTAAGGATTGCAATACCGGTATACCAGGATACCGAATACCGGTATTTTGAGCCATTTGTACAATTTTGTAATACCGACATTCACAAGTTTAAATACCTTTTTTTTTTTTTGGTATTTATTAGAAATTTTCTAAAGCCTTTGCTATATGTTCAGGGGTCACCAACATAGCAAAATGGCAAATGTTTTTGTTTTTATGTCTCCCTAACAGGCAAAATTAATTAGACATTGAATACAAAGTTGTGTTATACGGTTTAGAGAAGTGATACAATATATGACTCATCCAAGGAGGCAGGCCAAAACTGTCCTGTTCTATTGCAGCTCAGAGCTATACTGCACACATGCAGGATTCGTAGTCTGATATTTGTATCTGTGAAAACAAGGTTCTGAAGAAAGTGGGTAATATTTCAAAAAATTGTGACATTTTTTAAATTGGTGAGTTTGTTATTCACATTGTATTTGCATATCATACTTTAGGGTTCAAAATATTTTTCAGATTTTTTATATACTCATAATTTCATAATTAATAAACCCATAATAATGAATAAGAATAACTTTTAAGAACATAAAAAAATCTCTTAATAATACTTCGTTTTGGTTTCATTATTTATACAATGAAAAGAATATGATGGCACAATGCAAAAATTGATCCAAGAGTTATTAACATGAATGGAGGAAGTACAAGCGGACTCCATACACATTTAAAAAGAAAGGAGATGCAAATTTGTTAAAGAGGAAAGAATCTAATTACATTGAAGATACAAATTTATCAGCCCAAGCCATCAGGGATGTTAGATTATTTTGAAAAAAAAAAAGGTAATTTGGTGGAATTGTAAGTAAAATGACAGCATTAGATGGTTTACCATTTCAAGTGTTTTGCACTTCTGCTGAATTAAGAAACTCACTATCCACCAGAGGTTTTAAAAATCTACCAACATCGATTCACACTATAAGAAAAACTGCTATAAACTACAGAACGGTGTTCGCAATTCTTTGAAACACAAGTTAATACAATTAAAAGTAAATGGTGAAAAATTTAGTCTTACATTTGATGAATGGACAAGTGTAAGAAATAGACACTATTTAAATATAAATATTCATTCAGAAAAAATGGAATATAGGACTTATGTGTGAAAGTGCTTAAATCTAAATTAGGGAAGCATGGAATATCTCTGAAAGGAGATATTGTATTCATAACAATTGAAGGATGAAAAAAAGTTGGAAAGTTGATTGATTCAAATTAACAATTGTACTATGCTCATGGAATTCAGTTAGGATAACAGATGTATTATACCAAAAAAAGTAAAGAAGAGAAGAACCCAAATACTGTAGATATAGAAATTTCTGATTCTGACTTTGAGGAGAGTGAGAGTGATGCTGACAATGAAGATAATGACAATGTAATTGTTGCTGAAAATGAGGACAAACTATTGATTCATCATTAATTATTTCCTATAATTAATAAAGTTCGAAAAATTGTTAAGATACTTAAATGTTCCCCTACAAAAAATTATTACTACTTATTACAAAAATATATGCTAACTGAAAATAAAACTTAATATTAGATTAACATAATGCTAACTGAAAATAAATGTTAATATTAGATTCTAAAACACATTGGAACAGTTTACTCCTAATGATGGAAGGATTTTTAAAACTGAAAAATCCAATCCAAAAGGCAATAATCGACTTAAACATGCAAATTAATTTTTCTGATAGTGAATTCGACTTCATATCCAGAACTGTATCAGCTCTACTTCCAATAAAACTGGCTGTATAGGATTATGTTGGACAGATTTTAATTTATTAACAGCTAATACAAAAATAAATTTCATGTTGTAGTCATTGAAAGAACAGCACACATCGCTATCTGAAGAATTATGTATTACACTAAAAAATCGCACAGAAGAAAGTCATACTGAAATAGAAAATGTCTTACGGTATTTAAATAATTATAATGATTTTAAAAATGAAAATGAAAAAGAAGAAAAAAGACTAACCAAATCAAACTTGATCAAGTTTATAGTAAATTTTCTTAAAATTATTTACCCACAAACCTATCCACATTCAGAAGAATTTGGTACAGTTATCAAAGATTATAACTGTACTGAAGATGATGATGATGGCACTAATGTCAATATCGATACTGAAAAGGAATTGTCTCTTGAAGAAAAATTAGAATTACCGATAACTAAAAAAATTTCAACAAACCAAAATACAATACAGAAATCAATATCAATTATATCCAAAATCATCTGATGAGAAACCAATTTATTTGAAGATGAGGAATTCAGAGATAAATACTTAGAAAAAAGTATTTATCTCTGAATATTGCGCATAACTAACAGTACCACGAACTAGTGTAGATGCTGAAAGAGCGTTTTCGACAGCTGGTAATTTTTGCACAAAATTAAGTTCCAAACAGTACATGACAGTACAATTGATGTTTAATGACAGTACAATTGATGCATTATGTTTTTTAAGATCACATTTCAAAAATTTGTAATAGTACCACCAACTGAATAGTGATATTCACACATTTTTCTGATTTAAATAGAAAAGGTGTTCCTTGTTTCTTTACTTTTTTGTGATTCTTTATATACTGTTATAATTTATAAGTTACAAATGATTTTTTGTGATATTTATTCGCTCTAATAAAACTGGCAACTAAAACAAAGAAACACTAGTGTTTTCTTTCTTTTTCTAAAATTCCTACTGCCGGTATTAAAGCCGGTACTCTGGTATTAAGATCTAAAAAATACCGAATACCGTTATTGAACTTTTGGTCCGAAATTGCAATCCTTACTTTTGAGTGTCTCTGTCTCAACACTAAACATGGCAGCCTACCTTTTTACAGTGACATAGGAAGATATTGTATCACCAAAGACTTGAACTATACACCCTCCAAGAATTAACAAATAAAATTTAAGATTAAAAGAAAAGTGTCATTGCTATCTGACATTTAATAGACTTTCAAAAATAAAAAATAATACCTGCTATGTGTGCTTTCTTTTTATACTTCCCAAGTACACCACATTTTACCATTCCACAAATATTAATTTAGTTTGAGAATTTATGGAATGCCTGTCATATTTATGTCTGATCATCTTTGAAATTAATGAAATTTTATTTAAAGTTTATGGTAGACTAAGGTTGCTTTTTTTTTTTTTTTGTCTGATTTTACATAACTTCTAGTAGCATGAAATGTCAGTATATTAAATTATAGCAATTCAATATGAAAGGCAACTAGTATTTAAGTAGAGTAGAAGTTTACCTAGCTCTTTGTATCCATTAAAACAATAAGAAGAATATGTTCTGACTTTTTTATGAGTATAGCATCCATCTTTCCAGATATTTTTTTATGCTGTTTCTTTCCCTCTTCTTTCTTCCCACTGTATCTCGAGGGCCTGCCTACCAGTGACTGAGTAAATGACCAGTGAAAACTTTTTTTGAATTCCTTGCAAATCAGCCTTTTTTTTAGGGAGGAGGGTTAAGAAAGAATTTTAAATGTTAGCTTTTTTGTGTTCTTCAGGATGGTTTCAAATGTTTTTCTATACCTATAGTCTTGGACACCCATCAAATTGACGGGTATAGGAAACTTCATATTTCTTAAAAAAAAAATTAATTTCATTTCAAAACACTTAAGAGTCTTAGCACTAAAACTACCAATAACCACCAATTTGATGGATTTGTAGTTGTTTTTATTGGTGTAAAAATAGTTATAGTAGTTTTAGTGTTAACACTTACCTGAGCAATCTTTGATACTAACATTCTCTCTAGCAATTCAGTATATCTTCTAGAATTACTCACGATGACTTAAGAAGAGTATTCTGTGTGAATAAAATAAAACTAGCACTCCCTTCTGATTCTATAATGATATTGCTAATACTCATAATAATCTAGTATTTTCTTCTCGATTGTCTCTACTTGCATTAAGTGAAACTTTTCCTACAATATCTTAACTCAGTGACTGAAACTTAACAACTGCAGATTGTTTCTTAGTCTTGAGGCTAGCGCTTTATGTTTACAGTTTAGGCACATACGATTGACATATAATCACAGGTCTCATATCCCTTGCTCTGGCGAACTGCAGTGAAATTATCAAAAGATATTTTCATTGAATTATGATTTTTATTTAGTATCTACATTCTAACAACTTTTACATTGTCATCAGAAAAATAATTTCATAAAAGAACTTGTTTATTTCTAATAACTGTGAAACTATTAATAAGAACTCTGAAATTAAAGAGAAATGTATAAAACATATTATGAAATTAAAGGGAAATAAATTTGGGTATATAGTCATCTCATTACATTAATAATTTTCAGCATGAATTAGGAATAATTGTCAGCATAAATTAGAAGCTATAAAAATAATGGTTTTATTAATTTTGCTCATAGTGCCTGAAATCCATCAAAATGATGGGTCATGTATATCTAGTACTAAAATAGTGTGTGCCATTATTAGTGAAACTGTCGCACCACTATTCACAGTAGTTTAAATGGAATAGAATTGCTTAGCTTAGATCTTTTCCCAGTTTCTGAGAAGGTTCTGGATGGTTATAGCAAGCATAAACCTTGTTCTCCTCTTGTATACCAAAAGAATTTCATTGTGTTCCTCTTCATGCAAGGCTTGGAATTTTTTAGCAGTAATATAATATTATGTAATGTTTTTAATACTCTACTCCTTTGCTCTTTGTTTTCACTTATGCACAGACACATTTTCCGTATTTTGGGGCTTCCTAAGCAAAAGCTAAAACAGTTTTTATTCTGCAATTAATATGTTAATAACATATGAGAACATTTGCACAAATTTTATAGTGCAGAGCTGTGTTTGTTAGAGAGACATTTTTTAGTACCTTTTTTAATGTGTGGGATATTCATTTTGCCTAGCATATGCTATGTGAGGTATCACTGTATTGTTCTCAGATTTCCATTTCTGTTGCTTTTGAGTATCATTTTAACTGGCAAAATTATCCCTTCTCAAGAAAACAGGATATCAAAGTTGCTGGCCAGCAGTTTCTACGTTTTGGAAACAGATAGGATAAATTTACTTGTCACACAGTGTGATATGGGTTAAGTATGTTGTTGCTTAGTAACCAAAAATATTCACTCAATGGAAAGTTGTTTTATTTCAGAACTTGCAGCTAAGCACATTGAAAACTTTTTTGATCACCCAGCTTAAATGTGTGTTTTTGAAAAATGCTCTAAAAGGTATGAAAACAATCACCTCCTTGTCATTTTGCTTAGTATCTTATGCATTTTGAGGAATGATTTGCTTCATGACCATGTGGCAATAGAAGCTGTATTTTTTAAAGCAAATAAATTCAGTTTTAGGAAATAAATATGATTATTTGCAATGATTAGAAGTGGCAGAAATAGAAATCTGCATTGTCTGAAATGTGGCTAGCAATTAGAAATGACTTTGTAATGAATAATTGTTTTATTAATTACCATTTTTTAAGTTTCTTGTTTCAAGGAGATTAAAAAATGGCGTCGTGTGGATAGATGAGAAGTATTAATATGTACTATTGATTGATTCAATGATAAAAAATTCACAAATAGTTTTTAGCAGTGTTTCAAAAAACAAAATTATAATTGACAGTCCTTTGCCTCAGTATAGTTTGACCATTGCTAAGGTAATCTTGGTTGGCATTCTGTCAAAATATGTACAGTTGTCCAGGAGTGTTGTTGATTATAAATCAGTATGAGAGGCCTTCATTTGCTGGAGAGAGGAGTCCCCTTGGTCATCCCGCTATAAAATGCTATTTGTCTTGTCCTTTGGCAGATATTCGTGAAATGAAGACTAAATAATTGTGACAATTATTTATTGTAACAATTCTTATGATATATTATAATTAAAATTAATATAATTATGACAATAATTAAATAGTTATTTATTATACTTTACTAAAAAGTATACATAAATCAAAATTAAATTTTGAGGACACTGATTTTGGGCATTTATTTATTTGCATTTAATTTGAGGTATTTATTTTTTTTACAATACATAAATAAATAAATGCCCCAAATTAAATGCATTGTAATCAAAGAGTTAATTACAAATGATAATCTTCATAATGAGCATATCAGTTCTAAAAGGTAAATATCAATCTTCTTGACTCTGCAAAATAAGAAGGGAAAACATAAGAAAAAATTCCTATTGCATAGTCGTCCACCTTGTTTTGTAAATAAATCAGTCAAAATTACATATGCATGTTTATGCTTGTTCTGGTCAAATTATATTAGTATAAATCTTGATTTTTTTTAATGTTGTTATTTTTAGTCCAAAGGGATTTAGTCCCAAAGGACTATTACTTTCGTTTGGGCGTTTTGCATTGTTTCACAAAAAACAGCGTATCACTTTTCAATTTAGTCCTTATGTTTCTTTGTTGTGTTTTTTTTTTTTTTTTTGACGAGTTGCCTTTTTTTTTTAATGTAGCTTTCTTTTCAAAAATCGTCTGTGTTGCACGGAAAAATAAAAAGGAATTTTAATTACAATTCTAAATAAATAGCCAAATAAATGTGAAATTCGTAACAATATTCTCTAAAACTTTAATGAATTTTTCATTAACAAACTCAAAGATTTCAAAGCCAGCAATACCAACGTTGTACAGAAAAACATTTTTATCTCCAGCGCATGAGAATGTGTACCGAAATTTCTAAAGATATGCTCAATTTAAAATTAGTTTGCGATATTGCTCTTGAAATCAATTTTATGGTTTAAGTGCGAAGAACATGGTATTTAATAAATAAAGGTAACACACAAAATGTTAAATAAACACCCCTTTGGACGTAATTAAAATCTGACACCTTTCAGATTTTTTTTTAAATTATTTTTTTTTAAAGTTATTTATGTTTTATGGATATTAATGCATAGAGCTAATCCTTTGTTATTTAACAGGCATTACATGACACTCTTTTAGAATCAAATCTTGATCTCAAAGAAATAGAAAAAGCTAAACAAGGACAAAAAGCTGATTTTCCAAATGGAATACCTGAATGTGGCACTGATGCTTTGAGGTTTGCTTTATGTGCATACACTGCTCAAGGTGAAAATATATTCCATAATTATTTGATGCATTACATTAGTTTCCATAGTATTTTATTATTGCAAACTAGTAAACATTTATTTTGCAAATTTTTTATATTAGGTCGGGACATAAATTTGGATATAAATAGAGTCGAAGGATACCGTCATTTTTGCAATAAACTTTGGAATGCCACAAAATTTGCATTGATGTCTCTTGGAGCTGATTTTGTACCTAAGGAAAAATTCATGGTAATACAACAATATCAAATATTTCCTTTGTAATGTTTTGTAAATAATGTATTTAGTATTCATATATGTCAATATTTAAATATTCAGTTGTGATAAGTAATTTATTTACCATTAGGCTATGTCGCTATAAAGTGGCAAGACAAATTTTACTCCAAAAATTCCGACAAAAATGAAAACCCTTGCATAAATTAGATTTAAAATTGCCTTAAAACTGGTCAAAAGTATATTACCTAAAGAGCTAATAAATGGTCATCTAACTTAGCAAAATTTATTGGATAAATTGAAGGTAAGTCATGATCCATTCAAAAAATAAACTAGGAATACTCACTCAGTCATTCATAAAATGTTGCATCAGCAATGCTATGCATGCTAAAGATACACAGTCCAGTCACATTAATGTGACCATCTGTCAAAAGCCAGAATAACCACCTTTCGCAGAGCGGACTGCTGCGAGACGTGCAGGAAGAGAGTCACATAGGTCCCTGAAGGTGTTCTCTGGGATGTTGAGCCATGCCGACTCTAATGCCGTGGCCAGCTGCGCTAGATTACGCGGTTGAGGATCCATGGCGCGAACAACTCGATCGAGATGGTCCCACAGATGCTGGATTGGGTTTAAGTCAGGTGAGTTTGCTGGCCAGGGGAGGACGGTAAACTCATCCTGGTGCTCTTCGAACCACGCACGTACACTGGCAGCTGTATGGCACCTCGCATTGTCCTGCTGGAAGATGCCATCATCCTGAGGAAAAACAATGCGCATGTAGGGGTGAACATGGTCCGCAAGGACAGATGCGTACTTGTATTGATCCATTGTGCCTTCCACAATGATCAGTGAACCTAGAGAATGCCAGGAAAACATTCCCCAGACCATAATGCTCCCGCCTCCAGCTTGGACCGTTCCGGCAATGGTTGCAGGGTGGTTCCTTTCAGAGGTTTCACGCCTTATACGCCAACGTCCATCTGTCCGATGGAGCATAAAACGCGATTCATCCGAAAACGCAACCTGTCGCCACTCAGTGGACGTCCAGCTGCTGTACTGGCGTGCAAATTCTAGCCTTCGCCGTCGATGAACAGCAGTCAGCATAGGTGCACGAACCAGGCGTCTGCTTCGGAGGCCCAGACGCAGCAATGTTCGCTGAATAGTACTTTGGGAGACACTTTTGGTAGCCCCTTGGTTCATTTTGGTGGTCAGTTGCTCAACGGTAGCCCGTCTATCTGCCCGAACGCATCTCCGCAACCGTCGTTCGCCTCTGTCATCTATGGCCCGTGGTGCACCACATTTGCCACGTCGCTGATTTTGGACAGTCCCATTTTGCCATGCACGGTACACTTTTACCACGGCGGCACGCGAACAGTTCACAAACTCAGCCGTTTCGGAAATGCTTCCACCCTTGGCCCGAAGCCAATGATCATGCCCTTTTGGAAGTCGGAAAAATCGCTTCGTTTCTGCATTACGCCAACGATTGAAATGTTTTCCGAAGCCCTCACACACCCTTTATATACGCTCAACTGCACTGTGCTGCCACCTGCCTTCTGTGATTGGTTATTTAACTCTGACATGGAAAGTACTTGGTGGTCACATTAATGTGACTGGACTGTGTATTATTTGCAGAGTGGCTGACAACAGTATTGATTATGAATTAACACATGCCCTTCATCTGGACATGACTGTAGGACTGAGAGACTGAGAATTGCTAAGAAATTCTGAGTCTGATACTAATATGGAGAAATTTGATTAACATATATTAGGTTTAAATAGAATAAAAATATTTCTTTCAATTACTAGTATTTTTTAGATGTTTATTTTTGTGATCAATTTAGTATTTATAAATAATTTTAAACTTGTATTGTAATTTGAGATCCAAACTTCAGTAACACAAAATTTGCTTTAAAGTTTTTGGCTTGTGCATAGGCATATATAGTTTTTTGACAAATATTATGGGAAATTTCAAAACAAATACATGAATAAATTATGTTGAATGAGTAAGTGGGTTATCTTAAAATGAGTAAATGAATGTTGTCTGTGGGGAAAGTAAATTTTTCTTTCTAATAATGATAAATAAATAGGTAAATTAATTTAACTGTTGCAAATTTTCTAAGCTCCTTGTTTATCGTATGTTAACCTTATGTATAATAAAATTGTTATATATTAAATAATGATTAGTAAAAAATTGGTGGCAAAGAAATTTTGCGTATAATTATTTCATATGTTTATTTTTATGTAATACTGTAGAGTCTTGCAAACTTGACATAATGTGGACTGAGAGACTGCCGAGTTCCGAAAAGTCGAGTTTTATAGAATAAGGGGTGGGCTTTTCAGAACTCTTAATATTTAACTGTAAATTACTCTAGGCATTTGTAGCATGATATTGGACATGGAAAAGTACAACATACAATTAAATTAGTGTTGATTTTTTTATGTCAAGTTCTAGCACAATAGGAGTCATAAAAAGAACAAATACTTTAAGTTAATTGTGTAGAAAACTTAACATACAAAAATGAAGAAAAATTAGTAGTAGTTCCTGGTAGAAAAATAATGTTTATGGTAGATTGTCTCTCACACTCATTTCGTCGATGTGTAGCATTATCCTGTGGATGACAGAGGAACAAAATGTCCATACCAGATGCTCCTTGCTCCTCCATGTAATGAAGCATTCCTTCTACAGCCTTCAGTCCTTCACTTTGGGTTATCATTTTGGCTTTTCTGTTGTCATCAATCTCTTCATTTTCCAATTCATCTCCATTTTTATTCACATTGTCTTTCACCAGTGCAACTATTTCTGCATGTGCTAAAATTTCACAGTTTTCATCTTGTCCCGTCCATTCTTCAACATCATGATCACTAACTTCTTTGCAACCTGAAATTTTCTGAAATAAGCCAACTATTTCACGATTTTCTGTCTCTTCTCTGCTTTTGTGAAATTCGTTTCCTGAATGGTCCAGCAACTTTCTCTAGGAACGAACAAGGCTTATCTGCTCGATTTCACTCCAAGAATGAACAATCCATCCGACATATCTAGTTTCTTCAGTTTCTCAATCATATCACACCCTTCCTCCATGGTTAGAACAAGAAATGAAAGAAGTTTACATCTGTATTTTTTCTTCAGATGGCAACAAAATGCCCTGGTCCATCAGCTGACATACTGAACTTATGTTAGGAGGAAGAAATATGGCTCTTATATCTTCGTCTCATAACTGTTCTGAATCAGGATGGGATGAGGCATTGTCTAGAATGAGAATCACCTTCCTTGTTTGATTTTGGGGTTTTAAAAACTTTTCCACTGATGGAATGAACTGCTGATGAAACCAATCACTAAATATTGGTCCATTCATCCATGTGGTTGACTGATCCGGTACCAAACAGGAAGATCATAGTAGGTTTCAGTCCCATTAGTGTTTTTTACATTTTTAAAGACCTGGGGATTTTTTGATTTGCCTATAAGCACTAGTTTGAGCTTATGGCTGCCTGTTGCGCTGCCAAGATTGTGACTCTCTCCTTGCTGCTCTTATAGCTAGGTGCCTATTTTTCTTCCTTGGATGCCAGCATTCTCGAAGGTAGCATTCGAAAATTCAGACTGGTCTCATCACAAATATAAATTTGATCTCTAGATATACCATCCTTTTCAATTAGTTTGTGGAAGTTATTCTTGAATATTGCAGCATTTTCCAAATTAGCAGATTGTTTTCCCCCATAAACGTTTAACTGGCTGATGCCATACCACTTTTTCCATCTGTCGACCGAGCCAGCACTAGCAGTAAATCTAGGCTCTCCTTTAAAATTCGTCATAAAATGTTGGATCTTTCTTCTAAAATTGGTCCTGAAATGGGTGTTTCCTCTTCCCTTTGCTGCCTGAACCACAAATAAAGCACCTCGCTCACTTTTTTTGTATTCAGCACCTTTCATACTTTTCCTTTCCTTTAAACTATCCATACATGCTCTTTTCACACAGCAAGACTCGATTTTGGACCTCTTCTTTTTCCACCCTATTAAAATAGTCCATCTAACACCTAAATCCATGGTAATTTTTTTTGCACTTTCTCCTTTGTCCAGTTTCTTTAAAGCATCTAGTTTAATTTTCATTGTCACATTAGTTTGTTTCCTTTTCGAATGACATTTTCACTTCACAGAATATCAAAAGTTCCCCAAAGTATGTAACACTTATATGCCTGGATGTGAACTGAAGAATGATATGCGAACTGGTGTGAGTTTAGTTTGCAATAAGATGCAGTCACAAAACTTCAGAGAAGTCTCCTAATGTTTTGCAACAACGGAAAAGAACGTGAGGCAGCAGCCAGCCACTACATGACTTTCTTTGTATCCTCAAAAGAAGCAAACAATGTTGCCAAGTATTACAACATATCTTGAAATTTGTTAGGCAGTTCCAAGAATTAATGGCACAATGCAAAAATGGCAAAAATTACAAGAAAAGAACACTCAAATCTTTGACCAGAACAGGAAAGACTTATGCATAAATAATAATTTTATGAACTGTGTGTAATATTTGTTCTATTTGCTGGAGATACCTTTAAAAAGTTGTCAAGTTATACAGAATGTCAAGATATCGGAAGTCGAGTTTGAGGGACTCTACCGTGTTTAGTAAAATGACATGTTTATTTATCTATATGTTTTCATACAGATGTTTTTCCTCTCATGATTCTAGTATTTGAAATTAAAAATAGTTTCTTAGTTTCTGTTTTGATAAACTAAATATTCATAGAAAAATGCATGTACAAAAATAAAATATGATGTCTGGATTAGAATTTTTATCTTTTTCATTTGTTGGATATATATGTATGTTTTATACTCTCCCCCCAAATAGCAACACCAACAAAATTAAATTGACATTTAAAATGCAAAAAAAAAAAAAAAAATATGAAGTTTTTTATAGTAATTGAAAAAATAAAATGCAAGAAGTATTAAGCATAGGTAAAATGCAGTAACTACAAAAAATGCATAATAATACTATTATATAATGCACTTTTGCCAGTTATTTTTTGGTTCAACCTCTTTATCTTTTGATAAAATTTAAATATTTCTTTGAAACATTTCTCAATACTTTTCTCTTATCGGACCAGTCCCAACAGCCAGAAAAGCACCCATTTCTCAATAAAAAAAAGACCGTTGATCAGAAGAAAAATGACAGTTTTAAAAAGTACTTAAATTAATTTTTAAAATTATCGTTACAGTAGTTACGAAAAGTATTTTATGTATAATTTTTTTTTTTTTTTTTTTATAGAAAAGTTACCATGCATGTCTGAATATAAACTAATCTGTGTATAAGCTGACAGGTGAAATTTTGCTGTAAAATATTAATTAAAAATTCAAAACCCATATATAGGCTGAATTTAAACTTGTCTTTATAAACCTGTATATTATTAGAAGTTCAAATAATTAGTCATTTTACTTAGCTTGATTTGCCATACGAGCTGAGGATGAGTGCTAATTTCTCATCCACTTAAAAAATAGGATAGAAATAATCGTCTGATGTTTCATTAAAAAAAAAATGTTTCTTCAAGAATGCTATGGATGGAACTGGAGATGATATTGTCCATGAGACGAATGATAACAATATTAATTTTGAAATGGAAGATAATGCCAATCAGCTGGGCTTTCCTGCAACAGAGGCAGACTTTTGAGAATTTCTGGAAAATTTTGAGTCAGATTTTTTTAAAAAGAAAACGACAGCAAAGCATCTCATGCTCCACATAGTATGCCACGATGCTTACAGAAGTAAGTAAATAATGCAATAATTCAAAGGAGATATCACATATCTAGATATGGAAAGAGTAAAATATATGTATAATAATGGAAATATTACTATAATAAAAGTAATAAATATACTATAAATAATAAAACTATAATAATATTACTTCTAAAAAGAAAATAAGAGATATGATACAATATTTTAATAAATAACATTATAATGCATAGATAAAATACAGTAATAATACTATGACATGTGAAAGATAATAATGCAGTAAAAGCTTCAGAACTCCTGACAGAGTAAAAGAAAAGGAGACTAGTTACATGAGAGATGCCTTAAACTCAACTTAAAAGTAGTTCTGGCATTTGCATATAACCTGTAGTGAAAGAAGATGTGCTCTACATCATCTACAGCATCATGCAAGCAGAAAATCCACTAGTCATGACATTAAAATGAAATAAGTAATTTCTAAAATTCCCATGATGAGTTAAAATTTGAGTTAGTTTATAATCTGGCTGAATGTGCTTACACTTGAAATATTGAAAAATCCTTGGGAAAAACTTCTTTGTTTACTGTTTCTTTGATGAAGCAAGACATTCAATCTTCTCCAACCTCAGTTTTATTACAAGCAACATGCTTCCAGTAAGATTTGGAAACACCATTAAATCAGTATCATGGTAAGTCACTTGCCTAGCCGATTGGTCAGATCCTTTCATTACCGTGAATACTACTGTGGCCTCGAACTTAAATAAAATGAATGTCTTCACTTTCTTCGAATGCACATAACATGGTGTGAATTTCCACCACCAGTTTTTCTGTTGCTTGCATATCATGTAGAAGAAAGTGAATCTGTGCAAATGTTACTTAAATGTTCATTCTTATGGCATGAGTTCTGTATCTGTTTAATGGCAAGATTTAAGCTTAGAAGTTCAGCCTAGAAAACAGAACGTTCTGATATTCTGTGTTGGACAGTTGCATTCTCTTTGCCATCTTCATAAATAACAAATGCAAAGCCAACCTTTCCATTTAACTTACTACTATTAATGAAAGAAGTAGTTCTATGCAATATCATTTTCATAGGTAACAACTGTCACAGGTTTTCTATCTGAAGGGTGAGGCAAATTCAAAATAGGAAGCATCCCATTCAAGGCATTGCAAGGGCTGCCACTTGAAAATCTACTTCTAACATCAAGATCATTTAAATTTATTAAATCAGTAGGTAGGGGACCAGAAGTGATGAATGCTGTTTCATAACTGACAGTCCTGTAATATGGAATAATCTGAAGGGAAAATCTCCTTTTAATTCTTCTAAGATGTTTATTTTCTTCCTTAAAAAATTTCCCCAAGCTATTGAGGCATAGGAAATGAGTGGTGCAATGCCTTGGTTATAAACAGTTTGAGAACTTTAGTTTATAAGTATTCTTTGAAATTCACAGTAAACCAAGATTTTTTTTTTTTCTCATTTTTACTGAAAATGTAAGAAATATGTTGTTTCCACTGTAGTTTATTATCTACAGTAATTCCTAAATATTTGATCCCCTGCATTGTACTTTTAAAGAGAAACAGGCTTGTCTCCACATTACACATGAGAAAAACCGACCATGCAGCGAGCCCATTCGCCAGGATTCAATCCCAAGTTGAACTACTAGTATTCAGTGGCTTTATTGCTCTACTGTTGGTGGGTATATTCTGAGAATGAACACTGGTGTTATTTATATTCTTACACTGTGCAATAGCAAGTAAATCATCTGCAAAAGCAATCTGGTGATTGTTCTTTATTTTTTCTAATTGCAAATCAAATCATTCATAATATGATTCGAAGCGAAAGGACCATAAATAGAACCCGGGAGACATCTGTTTCCCAAATCAAATTTTGCATGATATTATCCAAAGTAAGTTCATTAGAATGAAACTGCAAGAAACCGTTTGTTAAATGAAAAATATTCTTACAGCTTTTAAGACACCTAAGTAAATGAAGAATGCCAGGCCACCATACATTATCGAATGCACCTGTTATGTCCAAGAGAATTAGAAAAGTTACATACTTCCCATGGGCAATAATATAGCATAATCGAAGCAAAGCATCTTCAGCAGACCTTTGAAGAATAAATTGAAACTGATCCTCACTCAGATGCCCAGAATGACCAAAATGATAATTAAATCTGTTTATGCACAGCGTCTCTAGACATTTGCCCAAATATGGAAATAAACTAATACAATGAATGTTATCAATATGAATCTTGGATATTTTTGCACTCTAAGGTATAAGAATAACTTTTGCACTCTTCCAGCTTCGAGGGAAAATTCCAAGATTGAGACACACAGTAAACAAGGCATGCAAGGTAGGGGGACAACCAATGTGAAATTTAAGGTCTGCAGTAGAGAAAAAGACATCATATATAGATCGGCTTCAAGACCAATGATTATAAGTATCATGTATTAGAGAATCACAAGGGAATGTCTTCTCTATGATTGAATCAATTGTATAGTTAAAAGAAGAAGCAAAATGCCCAAGAGAAGTTTCAGTCCCTTAAATTTCAAGCTTTTTAATAAAATTGGTTGCAACTCTGCAGGCATAAATTTTCTTCCAAACATTCTGTACAGTTATATCAGCAAGAAATATTTTCCGTGATTTTAATTTGCTGTCCTCAAATCTAAAATTGTACTTTAGCTTAATCTGAATAGATATATATTTTTCCTAAATTTCTCTCTCTCTCTCTCTCTTTTTTTTTTTCATTTTTCATGAAAATTTCATGTCTTTATATATCATCTTTAGCAGCATTTAATTGCTTTCACATGCAAGATATTTCAATCAACTACTAGGGAACTTTATGAAAACTATATTTTTTTCAAAGGAATAGACATTTCCATGGCAAAAACAGTCAAGTTTTACAATTTCTTGAAATGCATAACTCTTAAGATATTAAGCTGAGTACAATTTTTAATGGAGTTTAAAATATTCATGCTAACATTAGCACAAAGATTATGAAATTACTTCCAGTTTTATCTTTTCATATTGAAGAAATTTGTTCTTCCAGAAGCATTCAATGAATAATTACCACTGGGAATTTTCACTTGGAGGGGGAAAAAAATCTAAAGGAATCAGATATTGATATCGATAAATTTGATTAATGTACATTAAGTAAAATCATAACAATAATATTTTTTTTTGATTATTTACAGTTTTTTAATTATTCTTTTTTTGGGATTAAAATATTTATAAATTTTTTTGAACTCATATAGAAGCCAATCCCTAAATTTCAATAGCAAAAAATTTATTGAAGATTCTTGTCTTATATAGAGAAAATATACTGTAAATGAGAAGATTTTGTGTATAATTTCAGCATTTCTTGTTCTTTGTTATAAAATGTCATTTATCTGATATAATTTAACCGTTTCATTTCTTCCTCTGTTTCCATTCAATTAAGTGATAAATTTTTCAAAATTGCATAGTTAGGAAAAAAAAAAAGAAAGAAAAAAAAAAGGCTATAACATTTATTGTAATCAACAAATTTATATAACATTTTGTATCTGAGTCACCTTTTTTTTTAATCTGAAGTAAGTTTACAAAAGTTTATTTGTACCTATTTTATGACTTGTTTATTTCATTTTTTCCAGTTATCTGGCTTGGAAAGTACCATGGATCTATGGATACTAAGTCGTTTATCATCTGCGGTAGAATCTTGCAATAATGGATTTGAAACTTATGATTTTCCTGCTGCTACAACAGCTTGCTATGCATTTTGGTTATATGATTTATGTGATGTTTATTTGGTATTATACTTTTTATGGTTCTCTCAGAAATATAAATTTTTTGATAAAATTAATAATGTATATTGAAAATGAACATGTTTTATCTTTAAGAGTTTCAAGGTAATATTTAATATGAAGTAATAATTTTCTTGCTTTGTTAGTTTTTCCCATTATTTTATTTTGTTTTGATAGTTTCTAATTAAATTTCTATTTTATTTTGATAGTATCTAATATAATCTTTTATATCAAAAAAATATATTGGGCATGTATATGTAGAATTCAAGATCTTTTTCCATTGTAGAATAATATATGCCACACAGTTTTCTGTAGAAGGCTATATATTCCAACTTTGTACAGCCATTGAGAAAACATGCTTTTGTTGTAAATTCATGTGGGAATACCAGAATAAAGGGGGGGGGATGATCTTAACTGGCATTCATGTCTATTACCTACCTTTAAATCATATGTGTTTTTAATTTTTAAAACAATGTTCTTATTTTCAAAATAAGTATTGTCTCTAAATTGTTTGCAAAATGTATCATTCTGTCTTAATGTTTTATTTATTGAAATAATTAGGCAAGAAAACATTTTTTGTGTTTAGAAAAAATTTGTCAATGGAAAAGGTCCTTTGAATAGATTTTCTTTAGCATTAGCTTTTTATCTTTTTATAATAAAAAACATATTTATTCAGTAATATTGAAGTATACTTTTTCTGTAATTAAGACCCTAAAATTTGCTTTCCTTATAGTATTTTTAGTGAAAGAATGTAGTTTTATCCTCATAGTAAAATAGAACTTTTTATGTAGATAAATTAAATTTTAAATTGATGCAGTAATTTTCTGTGATTTAAAAGGTGTTAAAACCTCATACGAGATTTGTAACATATTTCTGCGTTAACATTGTATTTACTCGAAAATAACGTCCTCCGTACATTCTGGAATAAATTTCAAGAAATAAAAATATATGAGAATATTTGTCTTGTTTTGCAGTAATTCTGAGTCAGACAAATGTTAGTTTTTATTCTCTTAGTTCAAAATTTCCATAACTCCACCTTCAGCTGTAATCTTAGGACATTGTTGATGATAAGTTTGTTACCTGTTTCTTTTCAGGCATATCAATAACCACTAAAATCGCAGGTTTGAACAGAAATTGCTCAGTTAGATATGACTATTATAATTAGCAGTAGTTATGCAGTTTATATGTAAATATATATATATATATATATGTTTATGGTAACCACCTGTATGATTTATTTAATATTTAAATAGTAGAATTATCCTATATAATACAAAATTAAACCCCTTCCTTTAATTTTACATTTACATTTGTCAAAATACCTGAGTCTTTTGAATTACTACCAAATTTTAGACCAAAAACATAACAAAAAAGTTTTTATATTCATGTAAATATGGTATATTTATTAAAATTATGTTTACAAGTATCAATAGAGTTATATCTTTTATTATTGTGAAGTATATGACCTTTCTTTGTTTCATTCTGTTTTTAAACAAAGTACCAAAAAAAAGGTCTTTTTTCATAAGTCCTTTGTTTTGAATACTTTTTAAAGAGCTTTCTGTTATTAATTATATGATAATTCTGAAAATTTTCCATATTTGTATAGGAATCACTTAAACCTGTGTTTCAAAGTGATGATAAAACTGCAATTGAGGTATCAAAAGAAATGTTGTATACATGTCTGGACACAGGCCTTCGTCTTTTGAGTCCTTTTATGCCATTCGTCACTGAAGAATTATTTCAGAGGTTACCGAGACGGAAAGAGCATATTGTAGAAAGTATCACTGTATCACATTATCCAGTTCCAGAAGAGGTCAGTTTTATGAAAATACTCCCCCCCCCTCATGCATTATACTCGTGATCAAATTTCACTTTTTAATATATAATTCCTAGAATTTTGTAAAGTGATTATTATTCCTATTCTGTACAAAGTAATGAATTATATCATATTTTTAAGTTTTCATATTATATGGTACTGTATTGTGTATATTCTCATTTGTTTGTTATTCCATGTAGTATCCATGGAAAAACTGTGATTTGGAGAAATCAGTATCTTTTGCTTTAGATATTGTCCATAAAGTCAGGTCTCTGAGAGCTGATTACAATCTGCCAAAAAATGAAAAATTAGACTGTAAGTAAAGTGTCTACTTAAAATATTTTTTAAACTTTATAATATATTGTCAAATAGTTTATAAATTTTGTATTCTCATTCTTTCTCTTTATTAAAGTTGTAAAAAGTTGACAATATTTGAAGTGTTCAGTTTTCTTTGAAATTTGTCTATACTTATTCAAAATTATTAAACTAGAAATTATAAGGAAACAGGTTTGTAAAAAAAAAAATTCTGTGTATGTAGAACAGTGAGGTATATCCTAAAGAAGTGATTTGCATATATATTAAAGGTATTAAAAATTATTATTAAATTTAATCTTAAAAATGCACAAAAGAGTTTAAATTAGTTCTGTCAGTGCTTTCATAAATGCAGCCTGCTTTATTGACTGGAATTCAAATACAGTACAAAGACTGAGAATTTTATTTGTTTTAGAGTATCAATCTAAATCTTGTAAGATGGCATATAAAAATTATCAAATTAAAAATGCGAAGTACTTGTTTAACCATTTATTAAGGGAATCAGAATTAAAAAAAAAAAAACCTCAATATTTGTTCGGTGTATAAAACATTTATTTCAGTGTAAGTTGTTTTAAGTTACTTCACATAATTCCTTCTCAGCAATTCCTTTGTCACTTTCTTCACTATCAGTAGTGATATTTTCTGCATTTAGAACTATACAGCAGTGACATCTGTTGGAGTAGTGTCTTGTTTAAGTACATCTGTATTCTTAGTTGTCTTCCACTACACACCCAATTGGTGATGTATCATAAGACTGCTGGCTAAAGATACATTGTTCCTCTAAATTTTTTCTTGCTTCTAACATGCATCTTGGAAGTTAAGCCTAAACTATATTAGTTTATTCAATTATTATAATTATGTCTATTTCCTGCATATACTTAAAGATGATCCAAGTCCCGAGTAAATAAATTCTCGCACATACTTAAGGTTTACCTGAATACCAAATTCTTTTTCTGTAATTCAAACATCACTAGATGGGATCTTTTAGCCTGTTGATACCATGTACAAAATTTACTTTTTGCATATGGAAAGAAATTTCTATTAAATTTTGCCTTGTCAACATACTCAATGCATCACTGTGCAGTTGACTGAAGTCTGTAATCATAACCAAGTGTAATGTCACATAAAAGGTTACCATGCTATCTGGTATTCATTTACTATTTAAAAAAAAATGGGTGAGACATTGCTATGTGAGTCATTTCTCAAACTGCCATGAGTTGATAACCATGTGTAATGAAAGCAAAAAATGATGATAAAAAAAATTAAAAAAAAAAAAACACTTGCCAGGGATACAAGTTATTCAGTAGGTGTAAAATTAGCAATGATGGTATAATGTTTTAGTTTGAGATGCATATCAAGCAGAAGGGCAGCTATGGAGCCGACAAAGTATTGATTGTACACATTTAAGCTAATAAATGATTCTTCAAAGGTGAGAATGTTTTATTTACTGCTGAACTGAAGTTAAGACTAAGGATCAAATTACATGCTTTATTATATAAAAGTGTCTGCTGCACATGTGAAAAGCATTAAGTATACACTAAAGTGAGATGCTACTTTCGGAATCTTTCTCCCCTTTTTCCAAAAAAAGTTCTAAAAAAATTCTTGTGATCTGGAGCTCCAGATATTAGATCATTTCGGATATTGGATATCTAGATTTCTGACTTTGTACTTTAATATCTTGTTTCTGCGATTTTCCTTTTGTTTATATACTTCTTCTGTTTCTCTTCATAACACAATCAAACTTCTATTAATAGATGGATCTCTTTAGCACAAAGCTTCCCCTTAATGAATGGTTTCTGAATCCTTGGACCTTCGAAGTAAACGACTAATGCATTTCCATTTGGTAGGCACCCCTTGATAAAGGCCCTTTCCATTGGTAGGCACAAAATTAACAGACAGACACACCCAAAACAAACATAAACAGACACAAACATAAAACAGACACACCCACCCCTTTCCATTGGTAGGCACAAAAGCCTTGGTATCATGATTGTCTCCTAATAGAGGATTTAACTGTAGTTCCATCTGCAGCAATGGAATTTATTTTTTTTTTCTCAAGTCTCATGTCCAAATATACACTGCGTCTAGAAAAGGCTTATGGAGCCTTTATTTTTGCACCTGTTATATATGCAATGTTTACTACAAAAATAAGTACTTAAAAAAATACTTATGTTGCCTTTATTTTTGCATGGTTGTAGACATGCACTTCCAATTACAAAAATAATGTAAGTAAAGTAGATATAACTTTTTTTTTTTGCATTATCAAATTTAAAATATCAATTTTTAAATTACAAAAGCAAAATTTTTTTGAGGTTCCCTGACCCCTTATAAATTATATTTATAAAGAATTATATATGACCTGAAAAATAAACTTGAGAAATTTGCGTGCCTTCCAATGAAAATTCATTGCGGTACATTTTTTAAGATCATGATTTCTGAAAATTTCTGGAGTCATAACAAAGAGCAAAATGCTTAATAAATTTGCATGTAATTAAAAATGAAATATCAGTTTAGGAAAATCCCTGATATTTATTGTATTGTTATATAGCCTATTATGGAATGTTCTGATCAACAGAAATTTTAACAGAAAGATCTTATGAATACACAGTTATAAAATTTCTGTTTTAGAATATAATAGCATGTTTCAAATATTGGCACTTAGCCAACTCATAACCAGTATTGTGGAATCAGTGGATTGGGGGGGGGGAACTAGGTTAAGGAAGAATTGCCTTACTTCTACCTGTCCCCATAATTTCCTGTAGACATGGTGTTAAATACTTGTGGTAGATCATAAAAATTTTTAATTTTTTCATGAATTCTTGCCAGAAATTAAATTAACTTCATGAAAGCATTCTAGTGATACATGAGAGACTTGAAAGTAAAATATATTGATGCAATAATTCCAAGTTTAAATTATGGAGAAGAAAGCAGAACAGAAAGCTAGTTCTCATCAGCCCCGTTCACACGCAACGCTCCTTCACACAGCTGCCGTTAGCAAGAGGAGAAAAAGGAGACAGGAAGGAGTTTTATTTTTAGGACCCGTTCAGAAGACCGTTGTCTTCCTTCCCTTTACACATACGCCACTGTACCAATTGTTTGATTTCTAATACTGTTTACACATTTTTAACGTTGTTTGTGTTGTTAATTTCGTAATCGGTACTTCCGCAATTGGTACCGGAACTTTCGTAATGGTTCCTGAAAAATTCGTGCATTATAATTTGCATTATTATTATTTTATAATCTTTTATTTAGCTCACTCTTGGTGCTTGTCGCTATGATTAAAAGATGGTCATCGATTTTTAAATTGTTTCCCGATAAGAATCGAATTCAAACTTTGCACATTTACTGCTTTTGGATGTGGAGTCACAATTTTGATTTTTAGAGGGTTAGATTTTTTTTTCCCAAGTTTTTCTTCTTTAAAGTTGAAACAATTTTTTGGAAATATTTGCGTTAAATAAACTGAGAATCTCAGAACATTACTCTTTGTACCATAAGACACAGTGGGAAAAAAATTAAGTAAAAATTTTAACGTAGTTTTTTTTTGTTTTTTGTTTTTTTGTTTGTTTTGTTTATGCAATGAAGCAGAATGGGAAATACTGGTTTTTCTTGGGAATCATTACGAAACATCAGTTTCAAAGTAATAATCTCATTGCACCACACGATTCTCATGACATTATTTACACTATATAATTTGTTATTGTTGCGAGGTGTTAGTTCAGCGTGAGATCGGAGGTATTTCCAAGTTAGTTTTCTCTTAAGATGCGCTTTGCACTGCGTTGTGTTTAACGTTCTTAGTAGGGAATCATTACAAAACATCAGTTTCAAAGTAATAATCTCATTACACCACACTATTTTCATGACATTATTTACACTATATAATTTATCGTTGCGAGGTATTAGTTCAGCATGAGATCGGAGGTATTTCCGAGTTAGCTCTCTCTTAAGATGCGCTTTGCACTGCGTTGTGTTTAATGTTCTTAGTAATTTGAAGTGTAACTACTGAGTACACTTTGTGACATTCTAAACACTTGTCTGAGTATTTCTGTGGAAAATTCCAGAACTTTGAAGTGTTTAGGTTGATAAAATAAATTTAATGAAACTATTATCGGACCTGTGTGCAATGACAGTCATTTACGAACTATTATCAATCTATTACAAACCTGTATGCATGCAACAATATTATAATTAATTCATGTATTAAAATTGTTTTGAATGTGTTTTACAAAACAAAAACAGATAAAGAAAAATTCTACTTGCGTTTTATGATTTTTTTTGCAATCTTTCTGGCCAAATAAGGTTTTAAATAAAGGCTTGTAATTTATATTTATACTAACCAAATGTATAAATAGCACGCATATATTTATGTACTGAAATTCAGTAATAAAATTTTTAGGAAGTTTGAAATGATTTAATGACTATTTAGACAGTTTGTATTCTTTAAACTGTGTTTTCTCAGTTTTAATTTTTTCTATAAATTCTTTTACTTTAAGTCCTAAAACATATACAGGTATGGACTAAATTATGTGATATTTTTACTGCTTATTTAAAATTATATACTTTATAGAAACAAGGATGGGTTTTGCAAAATACTGAAAAGAAAAATTATTTGAAATGAAAATGTGACGGAGATCATATTTGTTTTAAAAATTTTACATGGAAATGTGTTTTTACTTTTTTTCTCAGAAACTAATGCATTAATTGCAAAATCAATCCTTGAAGTTATTCAGAATAATAAATACAATAAAAAAATCTTGGGGAACACTGAAAATTGTAGGAGAAGAAAGACATTTTAATTGTTAAATTTTTATTAAAAATTTATTAAATTGATTAAAAAACTATTTCTTTGTTAAAAATTAAAATAATTTTGTCATACAAAAAACTTTTAATAATATTCATAAAAAGTAGATGAAAGTTCCTAAATAAAAAAAAAACATTCAAAAGGTACCGAGCCCCTTGTTGCGTTGAAGCCGATATGCGCATCTGAGCGCCTTTAGTTTTATAATTTCAATGATATTTCTGAAATATCCAGCATCAGATAATGTTCTCTGTATTTGTTTATAAATATCCGTATCTTGTACAGTTCCATCTATTTTTGGGGGGATGCTATCACATCCGCAGACATCTATCAACACGACTGTTTCGCTGACAGTCCAGCGAGCAGTCAATTGCACGTCAGCCGTGTTGCTTACTAAAATTAAGTGAATCGCGCAATCTCGCAGTGCAGTATCAGAAATCTCCCCATCTGCCCTGCCCCAGAGAGGTAGGGGCATTCTAGTAAATCGTACCTCCAATCCTGAGAAGCAGTTAATGCTTGTTCACCATGTGAATGGGACACATTCGAAGAACCGGGTTTCTCTGCCGGTCGAATCTGCTCTTGTGAACGGGGCTATACCAGAGATCATTGAGGATTGGTTCATCTTGTTATAACATGTTAACTAATAATTTGCTTTTTATGACATCCATCAGAAAAAAATCAAAATACAATAAGCCTGTCATGATGATCTAAGATGTGAAGATGACCTCTTCAGAAAGTGATCAATATTTCTGATAACATAAAGACTAGTACTGAATTTCACCTTTCTAAGATGAGCATTGCCTCTGTCCGTGCATGGTTGTCTTAGAGAGGCTTATAAATTTTCTTTTGTGAAGTCTTGCCTAGTCCACTTTAGTAGAAATTGTGGCATGCCACTGTCATAACATATTTGCACAATTTAAAAATACAGTTAAACCCTGCTATAACAGTTCACTATATCTGGTGGTTTAGAAAAATGGATTGTAGTCCAGTTGCAAAAATGGATTATGTCGTAGAAATGCATATAAATTAATTGTGAATTGCTGAATTTTATTAGCATTGTCACATCTACCAAAAGAAGTGAATGTTAAGTATTTTTTTTTTTAGAAAAAGATCGTATTAATTAATCATTATTATGTACAGTTATGAAGTTTGCATTCTGTTCTTTTTCAGTCTCACTTTATGTTAATAATTGTACATGATAAATTGCCTACTTTGGTTAAATCATGATTTTAACCGTTGTAGAGACATTAAGTTATTTCAAAGCAGGGGAGAGGAAAAATTATCATCGCCTTCACCAGAATTCAAACCTGGACCTCTCAAATACACACCGAACGTGCTGACCTCTACAGCACGAAGGCATGCTAAGAAGGTGGGAGAAATACCTTATATACTTCCCCTTTTAAAGGGCGACTGGGGATTAAGGGGCCAAATCCTGGTGGTGGAGAATCATCATCCACCACCTTTTTTAGTTTGGGCGCCACTGTAGAGACATTAGGTTATTTCGAAGCAGGAGACTTGAAAAATGAGCAATGCCCTCGCCAGGACTGGAACCTGGACCTCTCGAATATGCACCAAGTGTGCTGACTAATTACACCATGAAGGCATGCTAAGAAGGTGGAAGAAATATCTTATACCCTTTCCTCAAATACACATCTATCTCTAAAATATGCATTTATAATTATGAATAAATAATGATTTTTATGACACAATATGATATCCTTAGCTATGCTTATTTTATGTCCCAGCTTTCCAACACCTGGGTGTTACACTGCCTTTAAGCAGCCTCTCATTAGAATGCAAAAGAAGGTGAGGGTAAAGGTAAAAGGACAGTAATATGAAGTTATTTTTTGCTATCCTAGTAGCCTAAATGTGGATGATTTTAAGGCTTTGTAACATTTTTAGTGAACATTTGCAGAAATTCTGAAAAACATATAAAAAATACAAAAAATTCTGCAGAAGATATCCATAAATTTCATTATATTTGATTTTCTTACATCTGGAGATTCACTAAAACTGTATAAAATAACATTATATATATATAATGAAAAGAATATAGAAATTCTTTTCATTTGAAATTGAAAAGAAATATAGGAATATATATAGAAATAGAAAGTATATAAAAATTGAAAGGGGCCAACATGTATATCTTTTAAATGGGGGGGGGGCTGCATTATAAAGGAGTTTCACTAAAACAGGATTTGACTGTATTTGTAGGCCCCCCTTTTTTTAATGACTTTCAGATCATGATTTTAAAGCAATAAAATTTTCTGAGGATATTAATAATGTACTTCTAGCATTTGAAAATCTGTAAATTATTTTTGTGAAAATTCTTTTAGCATATCTTCTATAATAAAATCATGAACTAAAAAAGCATTACATATTAGTAAGGAATATGACTGAAGGACATAAATTTTTAAAAAAATCTTCAATTTATTCTAATTTTATTTTTTAACTGACTGCTCAAGAAGATGAATAAAATTGATTTGCAGCCAACGAAAAATCAAATATATATATATATATATATATCGCAAACTTTGAAATGAAGTATGTTAGCCAATCTTTGTCATATGGGAATCAAACTTTTTTTGCATTTTGTTTTTTAGAATTAGTATAAATGTTTATTAAATATGGCAATATGGACTGAAAGACCATATAAAAAGTTAGATTTTATAATTTTTAAGAACTGAATTTTTCAAATTTAATGTACCCTAAACATTTGGGTCATTAAAATATTTTTTAATTAGAAGTACATGTCTGCAACTAAGGATTGTGAAAATAAAAGCTGCATGAGGATTATATAAATACATTCACAAAATTAGAAAAACAAAGTAGTGTGTTTAAGAATTATGGGACATTACCATGTCTCTTCTAAAATAAGTAATCTTATTTTATTATTGCTAACATTCATTAAAAAAAGTACATGGAAAGAAAAAAAACATATTTCATTTAACTCTTTGGCTTCTTAATTGGTAGGCAGAAATATGCTAAATTCCATTACATGTAACTTTGTTAAGTCATTTTATTTTACAAGCATTCAACTTGAATTCAATGAATAATTTGCATAATTTTTGCAGTTATAAAAACTATACTTATTTCAATAAAAAATATATCAGTGTGTAAAATTTTCCGAATTATTTTTTCAATGTAATTTTCTTCTTTAATTTGGAGCTTCTGCAACTGTTGTTTAAAAGTCGTATGTTTTTAAATATTAAACAAATTTTATAATTATTCAGTAAAAATATTTTAGTTGCAGTCATTTAGCATTTGTCTCAATCATTGTTAATTTTTTTATTTTTATTAAATTCTATACCCATTTATGGTAATTGTGAAACAAAATGATTGTACTGTTTTTCTTCAGTATTTTTGAGATGTGATGATGATAGCATAAAATCTTCACTTGCAAGTCTGCAGCAAAGTATTCTCACCTTAACATCCTCAGCTACAGTAATGCTGTCTGATCTTGAAGGAATTCCCAAAGGCTGTGCTATTACAACAATATCAGAAAATTGTGAAGCACATTTGCTGTTAAAAGTTAGTATTGATATAATAATATGATTTTAAATGTTTTGCATTGTATATATATATATCATATATTATATGTGAAACTTTGAGTGGTTAACTTTATTTATAGTGAAATAGAGTTTATGAAATATGCGTTTAAAAAATTGAGCGATTAAATAAAAAAAATGCGGGTTCTAAGTATTGAAATAAAAATAAAATTACTTTGCACTTAGCACAATATAGGAGTGTTCGTTTTGCTGATTTATTATTCACATTAAAGGTCAAAGTTGAGTATTTTAATGATCTTTATACCTTCTTCATATTGAATTAAATTCTATTATATGGAATGAATCCAAATAGAACTACAATTCTTCTCACATTCCTTGTAAATATTTCTGTTCCTGATGATGCCTACCACCAGCCAAGCAGTAAAGTTGTTGAACTGTCGTAGTTCGAATCTCACTGAACAGGCTTGCTGCAAAGTCCTTTTTTAGGATTTTCCCCATGTGTAACATGACCTATTTTACCTGAGAAAGTCCTCCATGAAGACATCCTTCCCCTTAGGCAGATAACCCTTGAGTACTTTGCCATAATCAATAAATAGTGGTCATTGTTTATTATGCAGTCCTGTAACTCCCCTAATATTGCTGGCTAGAGGACACAAACATTGTCTTTAATATATCCTTCCGTCCCTCACATAAAAAAAATTGCTGGGCATCATATTGATGGCCATCTGAACAATGCCAATTCATCATTTCCATGTTGACTTGTTCGACTTCAACTTTCTAAATTTGTAAATACGTTGTCTCCATTCTCGCATTAAATTATTAAAGAGTGATGGTTTCAGTGGATTTTGTTATCTAAATGATTTGTAAATGAATCTTATCCAAATAATAATGCAATGCCTGCTGAGAATTGATCTAGAATTGTTAGGGATAACAAATCGATATGTTAATTTGTACTGTGAACAATAATATGAAGGAATAATTTTGAATAAACTAAATGTAGTAAATAAAATTTACTTGGTTATTACAAATCATTTATGAAGTTTCAAAATATGGTATTTCTTGAAGAACTAATGGTAAATGAAAACATGAGTACTATGTGAAACAAAGCAAAGGCTTTTAAATTTTAGTCATAAACACAATAAATGTTTGATGTGTGCTGCTTTTGTTGTACAAAACACATTCAAGCATTATTCCTCTTCTTCTTACATGTATTGCAACATTACCTGGTTGATGGTCGCCAAAATGCAATGTGTTTCAGAATCCTAATGTTCTTGACAGGCTGGCACATAAAAATGGTTTCTTACTTTGGAAAAAAAAAAAAAATCTTCCCAATTTCAAACTACCTGGTAACACTGGAGCTTATCATTCAGATAGCAGTGCACCTCGGTATGCCAATAAAATGAAGTCTCATCTTGCTGGAATATGAATTTTTCTAAATAATCTATCCTTTGAGGAAATAATCATAGTTGCAGTGTAGTAAGGTACAGCTTACCAATTACTCTGTTCCCAAAGTAAAAAGAAATCTTAAACCTTTGTCTGTGAAATGGCACAGCAGACATTAAGTTTTAATGAATCCTGTTTCTGTTCAGTTTCTGAGGGAATGATAAATTTTCAAGCCGTATATTTAAACACTGTGATAGTTTGACATTCCACATAAATAAAATATGATTTTGTCACTAAATGAGCAAGTAGCAAAATCATCATCTTGCAGTGCTTCTTGTATCCATTGACAGAATTTGTATTACCTTAATTTTGAAACTCTTAGCTCATCAGCTCTTAATTTTGAAACTTCTATAAACAGTATGAGTTCAGTTGGAATTGCCATCACTAAATTTTCCAAATATTTGGCTACAGAATACCAAGTTTGTGGTCATTGTAGTTCCTTGATTTTTGTGGGCAAAGCACATAACTCTCTTCACCATTGTATTAGAAATGATAGGTCATCCCAGGCTCTTGACCTCACAAAGGCAGCCAGTGATTTTTAATTATAACTGAATGTTCTAGTACCTTGGTAGATCTGCATAATATTGCCTTTTAAACACATATTACGCATATGGATGAACTTCTTGCCCATTCAAAAGTGGAAAATGCTGTCTACTGTAAACTCATCATATTGAAAATGGAACTCCTATCTGCTATGCAATATGCCATAAGAAATTTTGTTTGGACAAATTAAAAAATTTCATATATTTTCTACTGCTGTGTGAATACAAGGTGTATGTGCTACTCATAACGTGAAAATTATAGAGCTTCAAATCTCAATTAATCATTTGTAACAACCTTACACAAATAATTTCAGTTTTATAGCTTTTCTCTCCTCTCCCCCCCAGTAATATATGTAAGAAATACCAAAAGAAATTAAGAACTTTTTTTAAGTACGTATATTTAAGGAATACTATATATTTCCATGTATACAGTGAGAATTTTTGGAAATTTTTCTGAAGTTTAATTATACAGATCTATTAATCTTGCAAAAAATGTATGTACTTTTCTGTTAGCTGAGCACAAGCAATGAATTCCCAAATATCACATTTTTAATTGCTTAATTTATTTTAAGTTTATGAAAAAATTAATTTAAAATAAAATGAGTTGGTTTATTGTAGAAAATGTTTGTAATGCTGGTTTGTTGCTGCCAAAATGAAAATTCTGATGTTGGCAAAATTTGTGCCCTGCTTTTCCACTCTTGAACTTTTTTTCATTTGCAGAGAAATGCTGAGCAACTATACTTGATAGAAATTTCAGCAAATGCCATTTCTTGTAGTTTGAAATATGCAATGTAAGAATTTCTCTACCAGCTGATATTTCAAACAAAAAATAAAGTGGCACAAAAGATAAGACTAACACAGATAACACAGATCATATACAAGATAACAAATAAATGGACAAAATCTGCTAGCTTCAGCTAGGTTACCAGATTTAAAATTGTGATCATTGGCATCTAGCATTTTACTTTATAGTGATTTGATTGTAAAATATTCCGTCCATTTTACCTGTTTGGCAACATTTTGACCCTCATAGTATATTTGAACACTACAATATCCCCCCTTATTTTGGCTAATGTACAAATATTGAATACATTTTTGAAGAAAAAGTACACTCTTGGCTTACATTCAGAAATATATCATAAATTAAAAATTGAATCATGAAATTCACATAGTAATGTAATAAAGTTATAAATTCTTACAAAAACTGAAAACTCTTAACTTCATCTTCCATATTAAAGTGCCTGTATCCACTCAAAAGGAAAGTATATTACCTTAAGGGACTATCGTTTCTAGCAACACGTGCAACTAAGCAGGACATTTCTGAGAAACGAGATTCTAGTAGTACTGGTTTAAATGGGAAGTTTCTGAGAAATGTTCAATCTAGCCAAGAGAGATATGTCCCAGCTATGAGGAACATTTTGAAACTTTTCTGAAAATGTTTCATTCATAGCTGTGTTCCACGTAGCGATCAACCAATCAGACAAAAGTTCTGCTTCTGAATGATCATGGGTAATTTTCAATATGGCGATGGCTGCAACTGTGAGATTCTGAACAGTGGAATTTAATTGAAGAAATATGGAAAAAGGCCATATATATATTGCTGTTTTGTTGTAGTATAACTATTCAAGTCATTTTTTAAATGCTTATATATTTATTAAATTTATAATCATGGAAATTTCAGAGTAGACAGCATTTTATGACATGCTATTTCTGATGATTTGTTTACAAACTATTTGTCTCCAAAAGTTCACCAAATTTGTCATATTTTGTGTTGATCGTGTGAAATGTTATTGTTATATAATAGAATTTTTCAATTAAATTTAAGGTGAATAATTTTTTTTAAATCTGTTCGTATGTGTGCAACTTGACTTTTCTGCTAAATACTTTTACTACTTTAAAATTGAAATTGCATAATAGTGACATACTGTAAACAGCATATAAGATGCGTTAAAAAGGAAAACATAAATTATGTAATAATGAGGATACACGTTAAATTTGTATGCTATTATCTTTGTGTTATTAATGAAATGCTTTTTAGATTATAAATACATTAAGTATTATAATTACTATATTTTTATTATGAATGTCGAAAAACAGTTGTATATACATTCATTAATATAAATCTTATTCATTACATTAATACTAATAAACATGCATCAGCAACTTCTAAACCATCACATCTCTCTCTCTCTATGTATATATAAATATATGACTTAATTAGATGTGTATGTATGTGTGTGTGTATATAATATATATGTATGAATACAAAAATGAACATTGCCAAAAAGTTGAAGTTACTTCTAATTCATATAACGATCATGTAATTGGCAGCAACTGTAATCATTAGTTCCTTGCACATTAGCATGAATATGGAATACACAGTTGAAAAATAATTGAATTGCATTTTGTGCATTAGGATAGTCATTGAGTTTCATCCATTTACAAACAACCTTTGCATTTGTAATTTACGTGGGAATTTAAACAAAAAAACTGAGCAAGTAGACTTTATGAAATATTAACATTTTGTAGATAACAAAGGATAAAATAAATATTTTTCACTCATCACAAAACATATATCAGTAAAGGGCATTATATTGTGTACATAAAAGTTATTAAATAAATATATGGATACAAAAATGCTGTTTACAATAATAAAATTCGAAATAATGACAAATCACTGAATGTACGATGTAAAAGTATTTACAAAAATATATACAATAGATCATTACAAGAATCGGAGTAAAAAACTATACATTTTAAAAGTAACAATTAATGTAATAAACACATGTCATTTTGCCAAGGTATTGAGCTAACAGTATTAAATATTTACAAAATATATATTGTATATACACCGAATTTGAAAGCAAACGTCTCTTTCAACTATCTGAGTGATAACTGAATCCTGTTTGGCTTTTAAGTCTGTTTACCAAGTGAAGATGGTAACCTGGTTTTACGGAAATGCAGTTCTGAGAAATGTCTCTTTCAACGTTGTGTTCCAGCAACAAATAGCGTACGTGATAGAGATTTTAGTCTTGCTGATTTTTTTTTTTAAATTCTGCATGATTATAAAATACTTCGGAGTGAATATATATGTGTGAAAAAATGGTGCTGACCATTCAAAATTATGTGGAAAAATCAAAATTAGCACTGATATCCTAGTTATTAATATAAGCAAAAGTTCTTAAGTTCAGTTCTAGCATTTGGCATAGCATTTTTTTATCATTTAAAAAAATTAATAATTCTTTATTTTGAATGAAGATTTATTCATGAAAAGTATTTTTAAAGACTTGGAAAATTAAGCACTGCTAAAGTTTCATGCAAAATGCAGTTTTTAATTTACTTCATTCTAATTTAATATACTTTCCCATAAACTTATCTGTGATAAAAATTTGATATTTATCATAAAAAGCATTAAGATTTCAAAATAAGTGCTTTATACATTGAGTGAATGATTGTTTGTTACAATTCATATTTCCTTCAGAATAACATTTTATAAAAATTTCATGAAAAAAGCAACTTCCAATAACCTTCATAAAAATTCTCCCATATATATTATCAACAATGCTGCACTACTGTATTTCTAGTTTTATGGTCTTATGTTTCACAAACAAATGTTGTGCATAAAACTTTAAATTATTATAAGCCATCATTTATTCAATACATTCCAAATGCCAGTATTTGATATTTTAAACATTTTTGCTGTATAAACTTATACAAACATACAAGTCAGAACACCCCCCCTCCAAAAAAAATGCTTTCATTTGATTGTTAGCAGGTCTTGCTGTAAATGCATTTCTTTTGCTGTAATGTTTTTGGGGGGAGGGGCATATTGTTACCTTTTCTCAGCATGATGATACTAAAGTACTTGTATAGGTAGGTATCCTACAACACAGTAGATATGTTCCTTGAAAATACCCGTTGTGGGAAATCATGTTATAAGAGGCACCAACTTAAACTGGGATTTGGTTCTAAAAAGAGAAAACTGCATCTTATGATGTAACATTTTCGTCATTTTTGAAATTTAAGTACATAAAAACTGCGGGTAGTTTGGTGTGCATGGATAACTTGCAGGACATGTTGAAATGGTCGTTCTGTCATTGTATGTGTTCTCAGATTAGACTGTCATGAGGTATAGTGTACATGACAGTGAATATGACACATTTATGAGTGCTCAGTCCACTTTAATTAAAATCTTGGTTGGGTTTTACTCTCTTTATTTGTGCTCAAAATGTCTTCATAAGATTACAATACCGGAAAACCAAGCAAGCCACAGCTGTCGTCCTGCACTAAGTTACAAGTAAACAACAAGACTGAACGTGCCTCTGGGGAGGTTCCTAGAATTCCTGACTAGGGCCAAGTTTCTGCTTTTTCCACTGGCATGCTGTGTATTAAATGTTTATTCAACTGGGGACTAGGGGGAGCCACAGATTTCATAAACTGTATTGTAAAAATACTGCATTGTAAAAAAACTTCAACCGCGTTGGAATGAAAATGTATTGTCGTTGTAGAAGGCCTATCTGTATTTGTTTTAAGTGATTTGGTTAAATATTTAACAATTTGTATTTTTTTCCCAAAGAGGGCTTGAGAATTGAGATTAAAACATTTGTAATTTGACTAATATATGCACTTTGCTATATTATTTAGTTCAATATTACTAAGGATGTATATTATAGTGATTTAGCTATTTAAAAAGAAGACTGTAACTGTTAGGTTACTCAGTAATTTTTGCCATTTTAGAAACATATTCTTGATTATTTATTTTATATGAAATCAAATGCTGATAATTGTGAAATGCTTTATCATCATAGACTTTTTTACCAATGTTCAGGCAGATTCTGGAACTTGTTTCTGTAACGTAAGGCAGTTCAGAAACATAGGAGTGTCTCAATTTATTCATCAATTTCATTGACAAAGGTGTGTTTCTTGTTGCCACAGTTCAATACTTAGAAATTTTCATTCCAACTCTAGTAATCCCGTGAATCATAAAGTTATGTTTCTTCTTAAATTGACACAAAAGAATTGAACAACATGTGCTGTTGGGTGCGTCTCAGTTAGTTTCTCAATGAGATGGTAGTTGATAAGAGTATGCTTTGGCACATCAGAAATGAAACTTAAAGATAAGTTTGAGACAATACACTTTTGTACGCTACGGAAAGAATGTTGAGAATATTCTAGTGAACAGACTTTTAAATTAAAAAGCTAGGAGTTTCCCAACAAGTGGTTTCAATCAAAATGTGACTGAAATTAATTGGTTGCTGGGAAACTTCTGGCTTTTTATTATTAACATCAGTATAGTATATTTCATTATAACATCAGTTATTATTTGTTATTATTTAGTCTGCAGACTTCTCTCTCTTTATGTATATCATATATGCTTTCTTGATATGTCCATATACTGCTTTTGGTAGTATATCAAAATTTTCATAGTCATTACATAGTACAAGTTTTAGTTTTAGATACTGCCTTTGTTATGAATGCCTGAATTTTGTATATATATTTATTATTTATTTCATAATTTTTTGCTAAAATATTTGTGGTGATTATTTTTATAGGGTCATATAGACATAAATAAAGAAATTTCTCGATTAGAACAAAAGCAAGAAAAATTAAATTCTCAAATATCTAAATTAAAGCAAGCAACTCAAGTTCCTGATTATGAAAATAAAGTTCCAGCTTCTGTAAGGGAATCTCATGCTGAAAAAGTAAGAAATGAACTACAGTCAAAAACTATATTCTCTTTTTCTTCAAACATATTTAAAATTAGAAACTAAATGTAGTTACATTACCTTTCTTTGTCTGTGGGAGTTGTGTAAAAGAATTATGTTTTATTTGTTCACTTTTAAAAGTTGGTGATAAAGTTGAAAATATTTCTTATATTTTAATCTTTCAGATAAGCTGGGCTGAAGGAGAACTGCAAAAAGTGATTGAAGCTATACAAACATTAAAAATTATGGACTAGTAATAATTATTTTAGAAATAAAGGACATGTATATTTGGCATTCCAAATAAATTATTGCAGCAACATATTTTATTTATTTTACTTTCACTATTGCTCATAATTTTTATTTTCACCTTATTTATCTACAACTAAAGCTTTTTTGATATTTGGAAGCAAGTCTGAATTGAACATATTTCATATTTAAAAAAATCTGTATTATTAAATTAAATTACTTGTGGTTTTTAGTGATCAAATTAGTAGCGATTTATGTTCTCGAGAAAGATTTGTGAAGAATAATAATGAAGGAAAGTACTACAGTCATTTGTTTTTTAAGAATAAATTTTATGTATTTTATTATTCTGCTGTACATTAGTATTTTATGTTTCATAAATTTCAATTTAAAAAAATTAATTCAATTAAAAATAATTAAATATTTAATTCTTTTACTTTGTTTTTTGCATAACTGGATAAGGATGAGACATAGATTTTGATATCTGTAATTTCTCTTGTTAATTATAATAATAAACCTTTTTTTAAAATTTTTTTTGGCATTTGACATATTAGTGCTTTTAATTCTTATTTAGAAATTAAGTATGTGATTTTTCATATAAATATTTTTTATATAATTTTTAGTCGATTTTATTTATATTAATACAGAAGTTAGTATGTTGTACCAGAGCCTGCCTTTTGTACTTTGATAAAATCATAATTCTAATTAGAGCCCTGAATATTGAGCTCTGAAACTTATAAAACTGAACTACAATTTCAGCAGAAAACTTCTTTGATGTCATAACAGTTTATTTTAGCAATAAATAAGACTTAAAAATTGATGATGACTTCTAAATGCATACATCTGTTTTCTTGGGAAACAAACCCATGAATAGAAATTGAGACATTTAAAGAAAGAAAAGTCCCCATGAGCATGTTGAAATCTTACTCTCTAGGAAGTGCGATACATTTCTAAGAGCTTGTTTGGAAGTGTACCTTTCTTCATCCTGAAAATACTAATGGTAGTCATCCTGGTTGTGTTGCCATATTCACTGTTTTGGTATCAGTAGTTTCAGTCAGTAAGAGTGCCTGCAAACAGTAAATTATATTGCCAAAATAAAAATTAATAAATAAATAAAAAAGTAAAAAAAAAAAAAAACAGAATAATTTATTTGTTGAGACGGGGCAGTTCTCTGACAGATTTTCAAAAAGTGCACTTTCCCTCTGGCAATCTAATAAATTTTCAGGTGGATTTAAAATTTTATAAAATTTTACTATTGGAAGAACTGAATATTGGCTGTACATACATGGAAAATATAAGTAGATTAAATATTGTGTGCATAATCAAGGTACTGTTGACGACTCTCAGTGCTTGTTCCTACCTCCCTTAAAATTTTAATGCTTTTTCATTTAAAATCAAGTTTATAAACTCTATTTTTGAGCAAGAAATATTTAGCAATCTTGATTAATTTATGAAAAAATTTAACAGATACCCAAGCTGCATGCATTCATATATGTTTTAGTAGCACAAAGTTTAAAACCATCTTATAATACAAATTTCATTTCCTTATAGTAATATATAAATGCTAGCATTAAAGCACACGATAATTGTCTTTGTGAGGGAACATCATTCGAAATCGATATTTTTAAAGGACACTAGTTGATATTACTAGTGTTACGTTTCATACAAACAAGGCATTCCTTTAAGATACAAATCCAGAAAAAATTACCAATCTTTATTTTTTGTCATTCACATAGTAGAACACTTTTTCTTTTCAATTAAGGTTGTGATTTTTTGTAAAACTCTTTTTGCATTGTTAGAATGGTAAAATAGGGAAAAAGTATTACAGTAGACAGTAACATAGAGTGCTTTCTTAAGGCAGTATATCACATTGAAAACATCTCAGGAGGTTAATTAATTAGTGCTATTAATTTAGTTTATTCAGTTAGTGCTTTCTTGAGGCCTCATATCACATTCAAAACATTTCAGAAGAACACCTGTTTAGTGAATTTTTCTCACTTTGTCATAAAACAGCCAATTATCACACATGAGTTTGGGGTTACCTCATGAAGAAGACTCCATTATAAACACAGAGACTACTACAAAGAACTTTCACTAGACTTCAAAGCTCTATTTGCTGCATTGGAATCATGCATTGGTGATTAGTGTTTAAAAGTAACATTTAACAAAAATTAAACAGGCTTCAGTTAAATCCTCACCAAAAGAAGTCCATGGGAACACTCCAGGAACTCGCCACAGATGTTGAAAGTCTGTCCCATCTCATTTTTTCAGATCACCCATCAAAAGCAAGGGAAAAACTGTTCCTGCTGTACTTCATTGTAGGTGTCCAAGATACTGACTTACAGAAAGCCTGCAAATGGTAGATGTCAAGGATTTAAAAAGCACTTTAATGTACACCAAGTTCAAGGCAGTCCAACAAGCAACCATAGAGACTGCCACACAGTCAGAGCTTCTAATGACCAGGAGAATGTAAGTTAGAACTGCTCGACTAAATGATTTAACCAGGGAAATCAATGCCTTGAGGCAGAATAGGAATGGTAACAACTGACTATACTTCTATAACTGCAGTAAAGGGCAAGTTGGAAGAAACTGTAGACCACCTTAAGGCACAAAAAATAAGACCACTACCCAGGAAGAAGGAGGCAGGAAACAAATTAGTGCCATGTTCGTAGAGCAGAGGTTGAAATATATTGAGAAGCCCCATTTTAAAGTGCTTCAAACTTCTGCAGTAATGGACTCTCCATCATGGAATATATAAGTTCCTTGCATTATGACCATCAATACAGGAACTAGTGTTACCATTATCCGACAAGACTTTGCTCAACAGTTGGAAGATAAACTCATCTGGACATCGCTCTGTGTTACTTCTCAAACTGTGATCCAGTGATAAAATCAACATCGGCGGAAAGTTAAATGTTAACGTTATAACATTTCTCCAACCTTCTTCGCATGCCTTCATGGTGTAGTGGTCAGCACGCTCGAGGTGTAAGCGAGAGGTCCGTGGTTCGATTCCTGGTGAAGGCATTGCTCATTTTTCACCTTTTCTGCTTCTAAATACCTAATGTCTCTACAAGTGGCGGCCGAACTAAAAACGGTGATGGATGAGGATTCTCCACCACCGGGATTTGGCGGAGGGAGTATATATGGTATTTTTCCCATCTTCTTCGTATGCGTTCTGCTGTAGTGGTCAGCACGCTCAATGCGTAACTGAGAGGTCCATGGTTCGATTCCCGGCGAAGGCATTGCTCATTTTTCACCTTTCCTGCTTCTAAATACCTAATGTCTCTACAGCATCACATTTTGAAGTGCAGCTTACCATCACAAGGCATATGTGGCAGGCATTACATATCCTTGCATACTTAGATTACAGTCTGTAAGGTAATACAATTTTTCCTTGAACTTTAAAAATAATAAACTGCATTCTGGCTGTCTGATACACGTGGATGATATCATCAGAAAGAGTTTTGAAGAACATTAAAAAAAATCTTAGAAAAGTGCTTCCGAAATTGAAGGAAGCCAATCTAAAGTTAAATCTTGCCAAATGTAGATTGCTCAGACAAAGAGTAAATTACCTTGGACATGTGATTTCTGCCGAAGGTGTGTGTACGCATCCAGAAATTGTGTCTGCAGTTAAAGATTAGAGATGCCTTGAATATGTGCATCAGCTGAGAAGTGTCCTGGGGCTTTGTACCTACTATCAGAGATTTGTGAAGGGCTTTTCTTCCATTGCAAGACCCCTTCACAAACTGTCAGAAAGCAAGCAGAGGTTCTTGTGGGCAAAAGAATATGCGAATGCATTTAACAAACTGAAAAAAGCTTTAACATCTGCTAAAATCTAACATATCTTCAACTTGGCAACCATTTATTCTTGATACGGATACAAGCAGCGAGAGTGTCGGTGTTGTTTTGTCCCAAGAAATAAACAGGCTGAAAACATTGTACATCAGTACCTAAGTCTTTAAATTCTAACCCTAAAATTGTTCATTGTGGCAGCCAAACCCCTTATTATGGCTATAGCACATAGTCACACATCCGCAATGTATTTAATGTAAGTAATAAACCAAGACCATGGTCCAATTTGTGAAAAATTTGCAAATTCATGCATTTAATGATAGATTTAGTATTTGATTTGTCCTATGTTATTTATAGAAATTATTGTTTTAGTAATGCATTGATTTGCATTAGTTGTAAGTATACTTTCCTGTCCAGTTATTGTTCTGCTCCGGACATGGGAGTCTTTGGGAAGAAAGGCGTGATTTTATAAAGTTTGTATATATGTAAATAATTTTAATAAAATTATATGTGAAATTGTAGTACCTTCTTTATAACGTAACATGAAATACTTGAAAAAGGAAAGATCTGCCGGAAAAATAAGATTACAGGGCAGGTCTATTAACATTAAGGTAAATAACAATCTCGCTAAATTGGCGAGATATTGCCAAGCTGGCGTTAATTTTGGTGACTAATTTTTCTGCCAAATTCGTCGAGAAATCGCCAAACGTGGCGACATTTTGATCGATCCTTTTTGTAATTATAATTGGTATTGTAATTGATTCCAATACGTAACTGTAACCGTATCCAGCTCTTACACATATAACCATATGTCTTCCAGTAATTTCGGGAAACTGATGGTACTAGAGAATTCTCTGCAGCCGGAGAAAAACTATATAAGACAGGAGAGTAAAGAAAACAATATAATATTAATCATCCTTTTCTTTCCAAATGATATCTAAAATCTGCAAAAGATAAACATTATTTTATTATTGTTTACATCTAAGTAAGCAACCATATAACTGTAAAAAGGGAATTTGTGCATTTTTAATATGCTGTGAGCAAACTGCTTACCATTTTTGTACAGTTTTCGCACATACTTTTGTTGCCATCTTGTGAGGAGATTCTATATGTATCATACCACATAAGATTGCGACTTCTGCCTCAGCTACACAATAGATGTAGTCTGTAAGACATTTGCCCCGAAATATAAAATGGTTGACAGCAGATTACTTTCTAGGTAAGAAAATTATGTCTTCTAATGTTTAAAGACCTTATTTAAGAGCTGAAAATTTTAAATAGAACTGCAGAACATAGTTTTATCTTTCACTTCATTTCATATGCACATATCAGAAAAATCCGAATGGATGTTTAAGAGGAAATGTTACTAATTGCTGAAAATAAGAGTGAAGGTAAAGATGAGTAAAAGATAGCGACGTAGAAAAAGATTAGCAAAGAAATCACAGTTTCCTATTCCGTCTTACAAGACGAAAAGGAAGTATTATAAAAGGATACAGAAGCTTATTTAGAGAAATCAGAATGTAAAATTATCTTAACAGTTCTTGAAAACATTGCCAAAATAATGAAATCCAAGTTTTTGAAATATCAAGATTGACCATTTAACCGTTGTTTAATGGTCTTGAAATATGTTTCGAAATAACCAGCCAGAACTGTTACTTTAAGTATAGCATTGTTCATATACATTCAACCAGTGTAGTATTATTTTCTCTTTAGTTTTGCTTTGAGTGGCAACAGTTGTAAAACGTGAAATTTTTGTAGAATAAACTTGTTTCGTTGTATCTAAATTTTTTACAGGGGTTATTTAGGTAGAAATGAGTTTATGTTTACTGTCGTATCTAACATATGGTGACCCTCAGTACGTGATTAAAATATAAGAGGTCAATACTTTATCTAAGAAACACTTAATTGAATTTTTGGTTTTGGTTTACAATGGAGCATCTTGGTAAGAAGCGATCTCCGTTACGAACGTCGTTTACTAAGACATATAAAAGTTTAACATTTCTGTTTGATGATGAAAATATAGAAGTGATGTTAAGCTTAAATTAGCGACGTTAGAATGCGTTACTGCTGATTTAATGACTCTTGACAATGAAATTTTAGAACTTGCCTTAAGTGCTGACGATAGTGGTAAAAGTTATTCTGACGAATTTAAATCTGTAGAAGAATAATTTGATGAAGCTATAGTTCGCGTCAGTTCTTTTATAGAAAGTAAATCACAACCAAACAGGAATATAATAAGTAATAAGAAATAAAAATAAAACTTCCCAAACTTGAACTGTTGGCTACTTTGGTAGACGGTTGCACGGATTTTTGGCGATTAATGCTGGTGCGGTTTTTACTATCGTCAGCCATCTTGAAAAACGCTGTTTCTACGTATTTTACTCATAGTAAAGTATTCGAAACTTTAAAAAAATAAATATCGTTAAAAATAATGGATAAATTTTTGTTGAAAACGTTGTTTTCTAAGATGTCAGGCAAATGTAAATAAATACATTTACTACGAGTATAAAATACTAAAGTAAGGTTAAATTATTACTTTCATATAGCATAGAAATAGAATAAAAACACTGCGCCAACGTTTAATTGGATTAAAATATTACTTAAATTGAATATCGAATTAAAAACATCATACCAACGTTTAAAAGAATTAAAATATTACTTAAATTCAAATACTTTAAAATAAAAACTTTAAAAGTTTTATAGGATATAATTATGTAACTTAAAACATATGTGGCAATAAATATCTCAGCAATTTTTGATAGTATCACTCTTTTTTTCTTTTTTTTATAGCCATTTTTTTTAGTACGATGCAATACACAATTTAGCAATGACCTAATGCACAAATATTCTGTAACCAATCAGGGAGCTGATTACATCATGCATAGAAATAAAATTATTTAAAAATTCATACATAATAAAATCATTTTTCAGAAACAAAATGCAAAATTAAATTGTATTTTAATATTTAGCAGCCATAAATAAAGTTTAAAACATTAGATTAAATTTATAGATATTAAAACCAATTACTTTTAAAGTAAGGTAACGTCATTGATTAAATTATGCACAACATAAAATATCATAGACAATAAAATTTTTATTTCAAATAAAAATGCAAAATTAAATTGATTTTTAATATTTAGAAGCCATAAATAATATTTAAAACACGGAATTTATGCATAATAAAGCGCATTATTTTTTTTAATAAAACGGCAACAAAGTATCGGTTACCATAAATAACTTGTCCAGCAATGGGTTTACCATAAGTCATCGCTCGCCAAAATCCGTGCAACCATCTACCAAAGTAGCACCCTTGAACTGATGAAATTTGGTGAAGTTAAAGGAATGGTTGTGTTTCTGGAGTCAGTTTAAACGAATTCACGAGCATAAAGAAATGGAGTTGGAAGACAAATTTCAGTATTTAATATAGAGTATGTCGCCAGGTGCAAGAGGGAAAGAAGTCATCGAAAGCTATCCTCCTACGGCAGAATATTATACAAAAGCGATTGAAAGCCCCAAAGCGAGATTTGGCCGCGAGGAATTGTTAGTGGACTTTAACTTTAGTTGTTAAAAATGCTACCAAATCAAGACTTACAAGGGGGCATTCCCTACTCGTCATCACCGATTTCGCTCATATTTATAGGACATGCAGGGCTTTTCTAGAAATTAAAGCACCCGAAGTGGGAACTCCAAATGGCTAAGTTGCGCACTTTCCCGATGTGTTCAAACAGGAATTCTTCTTTCTCCTTTTTTGGTTATTTTTTCCTTTAAACGTGAATAGTCGTTTCACAATAACATTCGTTTTCACCTGAAGGTCTCCTTTGGCGTCTGTACACGTGCAGTAGATTCTTGTCGCAGGTAGAAAAAAGGTGTCCCTGACCGTTAGGGACGATGCTAGGGCCCGCATTCGTTTGCTAGCTCTTCGCCAAGTAACTTGATTGTGCGAGAATATTTTGGAAGATATCGAAATTTTTGTGAAATAAAATTGTGGAAAAATCGAAAATGTCGGACAAAAGTGAAACTATTGATATGCCTGGAACGTCGACGGAAAAAGAACAGGAGTCAGATGACAGCATCCACAGCGAAGCAACGATTGAAGACGGCGATGGATTATAGTTTACATCTTTTGACTGAAGGAAATCCAATCTCATCAGAAAGCTCAGGAAAGATAACCAAAGAACACTTTCAAATGGGAAATAAAATATACGAAAGTAGTAGAAGTTTTATCGGAGTATCAGGTTATATGCAACGAAGAGTTGATCTGGTGCGAAGAAATCAGCCAAGAAAAGAAGAATATAAAATGTTGGAGGGTTCCAGATCGTTGTCAAGTGATGAGTATGAACTCGATGAAAAAAATAAAAGAGCAACTAGATTACGTTCCAGTCGACTACAAAATAATGGTGGTTAATCTTGCCGAAGCGCATCCAACGTGGAGTTCAAAATGTTTGCAAACGAAAGGAACATCTCGCTTGAAGCATATGCGAGATTTGAAAATTTGGGAACAACATTTTAAAAATAGTGGAACTCGAGAAGGATATATACAATACAATTGATTCGTGGACATATGATCGCTGCGTAGAAGCGCGATGTTGTAACCAGCAGATCACCACAAAAAACTTGCAACAATGGGCACTCGCTGCTGCCAGCCAATTTCCAGAGATGGAATTCAAAGCCTCTGAATCGTGGGTCATGTACATTAAACAAAGGCATAATATTCGCCAGAAAAAAATTACAAGATTTGTGTCGGAGAAAGAGACAGCTATACAAGAGGAAATCATTTCTGCGGCAGATAAGTTTCGATTCCAAACTCGAGCTCTCATTCCTCAATACGACAAGGATTTTTCTATCAACACTGATCAAAAGGGTAAGTCAAGAATTCTTATTTGTCTACCTCAAATGAAATACTCTGTGTAACGGCGCGTATAATAAATTTACATACGTAATCTTTCCAGGTTGCCAGTACCAGTCGACGTATAACCGAACCCTGGAACTCGTAAGAACGGTAAAAACGGTTTTCTTAAAAAGAAAGAACGTGAACAAAGTGACCCACTCATATACAGCGCAATATGCTATGAACCTTTTCGGAAAGCTATTGCGAAAATTTTACGTATGGTGCTTACAAGACAATACTGTCTGTTTTGTACCGAAGATTCAAAAAAAGGTGGATGAATACGCAGCAAAATATTTGTCGTCATCACTTCTTCAAAATCTGGAAAACTTACAACAGCGTTGTACACAAAATTTTTAACAGATGTGATGAAGCCGTACGTACAAGAAAACAAATTTCTTCTGCAGATTGACTCGTGGGAAGAGCAAACAAATCCTCAATTATACGACGAACTCTTCCAAGATGAATAAGGATTGCCAAAGTAATTCACCATAAATATACTCCACTGGTGCAATCCTGCGATGTATATTTTTATCATCAGGTTAAAAACTTTATTAAAAAATACAAAATTGCTGTTATCTCATCGAGCAAGAAAAAGAAATAACTTCTCGAGAAGACTGCATGAAAATACATTCGATTGTTCATCATCAATTATCAGCGCCAAAATTCGGTAACATGGTACGTTACGCTTATTTCGCCTCTAAACTTTGCGATGAGAGAGACTGCTTTATGAATGTCAATCTTTCTACGCAGACGTTGAAACAACGATGTGGTTGTAAAAATGCGGCGTTTATAACGTGTGCTAGATGCGGAAATAAATATTATTTTCCCTGTTTCTACGATAAATATCATCCGACACATGTAAATCATCGAATGTCAACGAATACAGTTTTGAATTTTCATGTACGAAGTCTTTTCATATACGCTTTAATTGCAATCCTTTGTTGAAAAATCCGAAATCCCATTTTTTTTACCTTTTCTATGCATTTTGCGTATAAATAAATAAATAAATAAAATTATTCAACGCTTCGCTAAATTGGAAAAAGAATAATATAAAAATTGAGAGAAGTCTCCACACGGGGAGTCGAACCCACGATCATCGAATTTCTAGTCTGAACTCTTACCGCTAGCCTAATCGCTGCTTGGCAAATATGCTAACGTAAATGGCTTATAGCGCGGGAGAACCGTGTCAACATTTTTATTTTCTTAACGCTTGGCCATCTAGAGTTTCCACTTCGTGTACTTTCCTTTCTAGACAAACCCTGCATGTCCTGTAAATTTGAGCGAAATCGGCAATGACGAGTAGGGGATGCCCCTTGTTAGTATCACTCAAGTATATGATAAACTTGAATCCTACCTCAGATCATTAGAATCGATTAGGATGACCTCAGACAAATATTCTGGAATGCTCTTCCCACTTGTGGAATCGTGTATTCCAGAAGACGTGTTGAGAGTTTAGTTGAGAAACTCAGTAAATGAAGAAAAATCAGATAGTGCAAGACTGACGCAGCTTTTAAATTTTCTAAGGACTGAGGTCGAAGGGAAAGAAAGAATATCTCTAGTAAAGTCAGGTATGAAGCAAAGTGATCCCTACAAAAAAATTCGTAAGGATAGGGAAGATGTTACTATACATATTGCAAGCAACTTGTTTTCGACAGCAAAAGAAATAAATAACAATAATGTAATGAATTGTATATTCTGGGGAAAATCTCATCAAAGCAAAGATTGCTACAAAGCACAAAATTTAAGTCGTGATGAAAAATTACGAAAGAGAAAAAATGTTGCTTTACATGCTTGAAAACCAACCATCGAGCTAAAAATCGTAAAAGCAAAATTCTATGCATGTTTTGTGGTAGGAAGCATTACATTGTTTGTTGTCTAGAATTTAAGCAAAAATCAAAAGTTCCTGTCGAGTGCAATCAAAATTGTGAAATTAGCAGTCTTTCTTCAACTTCAGGAAGAATTTTGCTTCAAACTTTAGTGGTTGCCATTCAACATTAAGGAAAGAAACTTCGCCTTCCAGCTTTGATCGATACTGGATCTGAATATTCCTATATTTTAAAATCAACAGTAGAATCCTTAAGATCAGAAGCTCATAAAAAAGTAACACGTTGTTTTTGGAGAAAGGACATCTGATACGATTCATAAATGTTACACAATAAATGTTGCAAATCTGCATACTGGTTATACCTGCAAGATTCCTGTTTTAGATCAGCCTGTAATTTGTGGATCTATACCTAGTCTACAGAATGGATTGATTGATTTATTGGGGCGAAGTCCCCTGTCCACCTTGCCGAATTACGACGGCCGTATGACTCATTAGGGCACCAACCCATTCAACAACATTACTGTAATAAAACGAAACGAAACAAAACAATAACTACGACCAGTTAAACTCAAATTATCTAAACACAAGAAACTACACAAATGGAACTAAAAAGAATATAATAAAACTGTGTTAAGGAACAACTCATAATATTCAAAAGAAAACACATATACTTCTAAGCACACAATACATCAAAAAATTCCCACTGCTTATTTATTGTTATTTATAGACTTCATAATATTCTTTGCATGTTCTACTAAATTAGCATAATTCTTTTTAAAGTCATTATTATAATATTTCCTAAAATTCTCCCTTGAACTCCCAGTCAACATACAACCTTCGAAGAAGTGCCTTGCATCACCAATCTCATTGCATATCAAACACTGATCGTTATTCTGACCGCCAAAACGTTTGTGATAGGTCAGGAATCGTCCATGTCCTGTCATGATTTGATTTAAGTCAATATCGTTAAGTATTTTCATTCTTTAATTCACTTTGATATTCTTCAATAGACCTTCATTTCTTTTGGACAATTCCCAGCTTTCTTCCCATTCATTTACGATTGGACGAAGCGCTATGCTCTGCCTTGCTCAGTTACATGCTACTACTTCGCTGCTAACTCATAATTACTCTGGATTTTCTATGCTATATTGCTATCAAGAAAGAAATGCTGCTATGTTTCAAATTATATTATGTGATATGCCATCCTACCATATGATACATTGTTATTTTACTCTTATGTGATATGCCACCTACGACACTGTTACATGCTAAGTATCGCCACTGGGAGTCATCACTACAAGTGCAGAGGTATAATCCATTTATTGGATATTTCTATTTCTATTTATGCACCTTTTCAGGATAGTATAGATAGGTAAAGACTGTTAGGTCGAGTGCCTATTAAAAGAACGATGATCTACGATCTACGATCCCATTCATTGATAATATCATTATACAATGTAGTTATAGTTTTCCTTCGTGAATCTTGTACGTCTTTTACTTCTAGGCCATCACCAAGTGCAGTTAGTTTAGCTAAGACGTCCGCCCTCTCGTTTCCCAAATTTCCAGCATGGGCTTTTATCCAATGTAGCTTTATGCTATATTTTTTATTTAAACGTAAATAAATATCTTAATTTCATTTATAAGTGTATTTCTGTGGTCCGGGCCCGAGAGCGCCTGCAACGCTGATTACATATCTGAATATATATTTATATTGTATTTGATATGCAAATTCCTTTCAATACAACAGAGAGTTTGTCGAATTGCATATAGTGCTGATTGGTAAACAGAATTTAGATTTTTTAATTTAACTTGAACACTGTCGATTTGAATATCGTGAAAATATATCGCCAAACCACTGCCAATACCTCCTCCGAACCCGGAACCATTAGTATAATTATCTATTTCTGCTTGTTGTAAAATAAAGCAATCTTACACAATCCCAAATCTATTTTTTGGATGAATTATGTCTTCATTATGATACAGAAAAGCTTTGCTACTTATTAAGATATTGCTTACTTGAAAATCTTCTATGACTCGATTCGAAAGTAAAAACTTTTTATAGTAGAATTTATAGGAAACCGGGAGAGGCGGAACGCCGGCTAAGATACAAGCAACCTCTGTTGAAGTAATCCTAAATGATCGTGTGATTGCAAGCATCCAGCTTCTCTGCAACATATCTAATTTATTTCGTAATTTTACCCTCTCCTCTGCCCTGCTACCCCATGCACCGATACTATAGTAGATCTTAGGCATGATGACACATCTAAAACTTTTCCTAAGTGTGGCAGACTTCTTATTTAATGTTTCATTATTAAAATTACTCTTGTAAAACCTTAGAACACCTTCTGTATATCCATGAATATACATAAATAAAATGTTCAATAAAATTTAACTTATCGTCAAAAATCACACCCAGATATTTAATACTTTGTTCAAATTTTATACTTTTTCCATCGAATTTAAATCTGGGTGTTTTTGTCTTCCACCACCTCTGGGGGAAAAAAAGAGTCCATAGGTCTTATCACTGTCAAACTCAATTTCTTCTTCCTGGTTCCAATTTCTAAATTTATTTAAAATTTTTCCAAATGCATCTTGCATTTCTTCCAAAGACTCTCCTTTTATAATTACCAAAATGTCATCTGTATAACAAATAATATTCACGTTTGGTATTATAAAAGAGTTTGGCTCTTTTAATAAACTATTTACTATTAGACTCCAAAACAGGGGAGCACTACAGAACCCTTGGGGGCAGCCTTTGTAAACATTAAACTCAATGCTCATTTTTTCGTTCATTCAAAGCTCATTTCATATAGTTTTCCTGTTTCTGAAATAATCCTTTATAGTCTCAATAATGTCTTTTGTGATTTGTAGGTCTTTAATACGCCTCAGCAGAGAGCACTATTTTACCGAATCAAAAGCTCATTTGGCCTCAAAAGAGACCAGTGCCATATGATGAGTCTTTCTTTTTTCTCTAACTTCCGAAATAACTTCATGCAAACCCAAATCTGCCGATCTGATTAGACATTTGGCGATTTACACTAAATATTAATCTATTTACTGATAATTTATCATATATTTTTAGAAGGCACATCGGCCGATATCTAGTCTTATCTTTCGAAATTATAATTAATTTACTATTCCTCCATACATTTGGAAAAGTATGGAGCCTTAAACATCTATTATACAATATCAAAAATAATGAAAGGTAGTCCAAAAATAACTTCTTTATTATTGAGGCACCGATCCCATCCAGTCCGGAAGCGGATCTATCTCTAAGACTTCTGACAACATTATTCACCTCCTCATAGGTTAAATCAGATTCTATCTCATTCTCATCCTCAAAGACCATATCTGCAATCTTTCCAGCTTGTTCAAATTCCTTAATATTCAAATTTTTCTTAATGATATTACTATAGGTCTCTTCAAGGGCTCATTCTCATTTCTTTTAACAATAATCTCTTTTCTGGTTTTGGTGGTGGCTATTTTTTTTAAAAAAAGTGTCATAATATTCAGAATTGCTTACAAACAATCTTGTAGTTCTTCTTTATCTGCTTAATCAATTTCTTGTACACTGCTAAGCATCTCTAATATTCTATTTTCGTTCATTGATCTTCATTTGTTGGTCTAGTCCTTTAATTTGAAAACTTTTTCTCATAGTCTCAACTTATCTAATTCAACATTCCACCAAGGAGACCTTTTTCTCTTTTTAGTCTGGCATCTCAAGTCTTTCCACATTTGCTGCATAATATTATTTTCTATCATTAGAATCACCTCATTGAGTTCTTTTGTTCAAGCATGAAACAAAAGATTTTCAATAGTGAAAAGGTTTTTCATCATGTTTCTACTAAATCTCTCAATTTTTCTAATATTTCTAGTAAAGATCACATTCCTTTTATCAATTTCTTCAATTTGCCCTATTTTAACCAATATATATCTATGATCATTCAATGAAGTCTGATCTAAGATTTCCGTTTTAACTCTTTTAACATCTATATGTGAGGAGCCCAGGACTAGATCGGTCCAACCTTCTCCAACCGGTGAAAAAAAAGTGGCTTCTGAATCCATAGAGTTAAATAAAATAAAATCATTTTGGATAATAAAATCATTAGTTAAAATACCTCTATCATCTAAAAGCTGTGCCCCCATATAAAATTCTTTGGATTCAAATATCCGATAACAATAAAATCCTCTTAAAGATAAAACATCCTATAATTTAAAAAGGTGTGTATTCAAGTCTTCCACAGGGAAAAAATAAACAGAGACAACTCAGAAGACTCAGAAAACTCAGAAGACTCACAAAACAAAACAAAAACAAAAACAAAAACAAAAAAAAACAGACTCATGGGGAAAAACCAGACTAAAAAAAAAACAGAGACTCAGAAAAAAAAAACAGACTCAGAAAAAAAAAACAGAAACAATACCGTTTATTATCTTCAAAGACCGTAATTGCCACAATCTGTAATCACCTCTGCACTAAATTCAATTTTTGAATTTACCACTACGATGGCTGTGCTCCCGGCTTCAGCGTTAATTATTCTCCAGCCACTATTAATATAGGCTACTTTTTCGCCAATATAATATGGCTCCTGTAGTGTTATAATGTCTGGTATTCCATCAAAAATATTATCAATGGCAGAGAGCCGGCATGCTGTAGCATTACAATGATTTACATTAAGTTTAAAATCTTCATAAGTAAAATAATCCAATAAAAAATCATCAAAATCAATAAAATTTCTGTACAAAGTCTTAAAATCCAATATATACAAAGGACCTTGGATATCAGAATTAGCTGGAAAGGAAATTCATTTTACAGATGTTGATTTAGTCAACCCGCAGACTCATCTTTTGATAGGCTCAGACTTTGCAGGAAATATTTATACAGGAAAAATACAAAATTAAGTAGAGGCATTTTTGCTATGGAAACACTGCTCGGACGGATTTTGATGGTTAAATCTCCAACAACTGGAGGGGAAAATTCTATTGCTGCTGTAGATACCTCCCTCTTAATTCACAATCAAGATATCAGAAGCCTCTGGGAATTAGAAGCATTAAGGATCCCTTTGAACTGAAACCTAGAAGTGAAATTAATAAATTCGTAAACGATCATTGTATGGCAAATTTATTAAAAGATGATGAGGGAAGATATGAAGTGAAATTGCCACTACGCCTCTTCTTGGGTGGTAATTGAAACAGTAATAGTCAAACTAAAAAGTTGAAGGTATTAACAAGTAGTAGAATTACGCTACAGAACTCAGACAATCGTGTTTCCTAGCAGAGCGTTGATAAGTTTTTAGTGGCAGCAAAATAATAGCCGTTACGCAACGTTTAACCAGCAATAACTGCTAACCGAAGCTCGCGCTACAACACGCACAGAGTTTTCCCACACTCTCTAACTTTCCCTTCTAGAACTCGATATTTAAACTTTTTCTCCCACTGGTAGAATTTGCATTCCTTACGCGCGCTACCAAATTTAAATATTCTGGCACTGATAATTAGGGGCATGAAGGCTTATAGGAAAGGGCTTCAAATTAAATTTAACTGGTTATTTAAAGTAAATATAAATCTCTACAAGTTATTGAGATTGTTTTATGTTGATAACTGCGTCATTTCATTTGACACTGAAAGTGAAACTCAACATTTTATAGAAGTCTCTACACAGTTAAAGCAAAATGCTAAATTTGAATTGAGAAGCTGTGAGTTTTTCAATTTTAATATATCAACTCCAGAACTGGAAATATCTCAAGTCTCAGGAGTACTGTGGAATCGAAGAACTGACACTTTATCTTGTGAAGTTGATTTCAGAAGCAAAATGATGGAACCATTTACTCGAAGAAAGTTACTTTTTATTGCACAGAGAGTTTTTGATCCGATTGGGTTTTGTTGCCTTGTAACATTGTATCCAAAATTATTTCTTCAAGAAAGCTGGAAATCAAAACTTGGTTGGGATGATGAACTGTCAAAAGATGTAACTGAAAAATTTAAGAAGGGGTTCAAGGATCTTCATCTTTGAAATTGGTAGAAATTCCAAGATATATGTCAATAGAAAACTGTGTACCCATCAGCCTGCCTGTGATGCGTCTAAATTATCTTCTTCAACTGTCATTTTCTTGAGAAGTGAAAGTGAAAATCAAGTTTCAGTGCAACTGGTGATCGCTAAATCGAGAATCGTACCACTAAAAGCAATGTCAATTCCTAGACTAGAGTTAATGCATGTAACAATAGGCGTACGTCTTCCTGATATGGTGAAAAAGGCTTTAAGATATTGAAGAGTATTATTGGACACTTTACGGAAGACGGGGACGCCTGATGTATAACTTCGGTATGCAGGCATATGTCCCTCGCCCTCCCCTGTTTCTCTTTTTTTATCAGCTCCACCAGAGCCGAGGGAGCGGACAAGACAGCACCAGTACGGTCCCTGCCGAGCCCACCTGGGTACAATACCCGGGTTCTAGTCCTGTGAAGAATAAGGTACAATAGTACCTGATATTTTACCCCCGTGATTGAGACTGCCTAAGTACAGATCCTAGCCAGTACTTCCCAGGAATTCTCCTGAGTCAACCCCCGGGGGGGAAGTATTATTGGACAGATAATAGTCATGATAATACATACACTCACGTTTGTGAAAATTGCAACACCATGAAGGACTTACGCGAGTGAGCTGAAATTTTCAGGAAATGCAAAGTAGCGCATGATATGCAAATGATTAGAATTGCAAATCCGTAGCGCATGCGTATGCTGAACAGCGCCCTCTGAACGGCTGATGGATCCGAATAAATAGACGGCTGTAGCGAGGCGTGTATGGTTATCGGTGGTTATCTGCTAGTGGTAAACGTTAACTCAATCTGTACTTATGCCTCGTCGACGAAAGAGAGCGAGATTTGAACAACTTACAGAGTTTGAACGAGGGAGAATCATCGGCCTTCGTGAAGCTGGATTGTCGTATCGTGCAGTAGCCTCTCGTGTGCAGCGTAACAGCAGCACAGTGATGCGCGTTTGGAAGCAGTGGACGGACGAGTGTCGGACAACTCGGAAATCCGGGAGTGGACCCCGAAATGTGACGTCAGCTCGCGATGATAGACACCTGGTCCGCATGGCGCGGACGGACCGTACAGCTTCCTCTAGACAATTGGCAGCACTGTGGTCAATAGCTACAGGTGTTTCATTGTGTGCTTCATCAATTCGTAGACGTCTGCTGCAGTGTGGACTGCGCGCACGGACTCCTTTATACAGGATCCCCCTAACGCACGACCATCGCCGCCTGCGGCTACAATGGGCCAATCAGCATAGAGACTGGCGTGCTGATTGGCAGCATGTCGTGTTTTCTGACGAATCCCGCTTTAATTTGTGGTACCATGATGGCCGCATTCGTGTCAGACGCTATGCCGGTGAACGCCACCTTCCGGAGTGCATTATCGAACGCCACAGTGGACGAACACCCGGAGTTATGGTCTGGGGCGCCATAGCATATCATAGACGATCTCAATTGCTACGAATTGTGGGCAATCTGAACAGCAACCGGTATATCCGTGAAGTTCTACAGCCCGAAGCTGTTCCCTTCCTTCAAAGCTTGCCAGGCGCTGTATTTCAACAGGACAATGCCCGCCCTCATACTGCTCGGATTGTTAAATCCTTCTTTGCAGCGCAGCAGGTACAGCTTCTTCCTTGGCCTGCGTGTTCCCCGGATATGTCGCCAATTGAACATGTGTGGGATGTCATTGGTCGGCGTCTTGCTCGTGATCCTCGTCCTGTTGCGTCTGCAGACGAACTTTGGGTACGCGTACAAACGATATGGAATGCTCTTCCTCAGTCAGACATTCAAACTTTGTTTGACTCCATGCCACGTCGTGTAGCAGCACTTATTGCGGCGCGTGGTGGCCACACAAAATACTGATTCTGATCTCTTGTTCTTGTTTGTTTGCTTTGAACATTTAATCATTTATTTGTACCACTACCACTCAACTGTGTATTAAATTGCATTCAATTATGACGATTCCTTCTTGGTGTTGCAATTTTCACAAACGTGAGTGTAGAATGTGTTTGTAAAAAACCGAGTTAAGGAGGTAAGAAATCTCACAGATCGAACAAAGTGGCGACATGTACCAGGCACTGAGAACCCTGATGACTTGCCATCAAGAGGTTGTTCAGCGAAGAAACTAACAGAATTACATTGAAGGGATGTGGCCTCAGTGGCTGGATGTTGTCGGAAAAAGAATGGCCTCATTATGCCCCAAATGGTGACGAAGAGAACGTTGACACGGAAAGGCGCAAGATAGTTCTAACAGCATTGAATAATGTCAATGACTTGTCATTTAATAATTTCAAGAGCTGTTAGCTACTTTTCGAAATACACGAAAATTTTAAGAATGATTGGGTGGATGTACAGGTTTGTAGAAAATTCCCGAAAGAAAAGAGAGCATGAAGAGCTTAAAGTTCATGAGCTAGAAAAACTTATAGTAAAACTCGTAAAACTTTACTCCTTTTCATCTGAAGATATTAAAAATTTAAAGTCCTTCAGTGTGCATAAGGATGCAGGAATTTTGCGAGACAAAATTAACAGAGAGGAAAGATTTAGAAAATGTTAAGTATCAGTAAGGATCGGCAGTTATGAATAAGAAAAAAAGTTGTGTTGTCCGGAATGGCAACACCGGAGAGAAAAGAACGTTTGTGATTTAAGAAAAAATAGAGACAGAGCATGTGTTTTGCAATTTGACACTTGGATTTTCGGTGCCAAAGTACAAATTGAGTCTGACCACAATCCCCTCACTTACTTGACCCAAAGTGCGCCTCATGGTGCTAAACTGTTTCATGGCGTTTACAGAATTTTGGATTTCAATAAAAGATGAATATCCCCTTCTAAGTGATAAGGCTCAGCGGATTTTAATTCCATTTTCGACGTCGTATATGTGCGAAGCTTCATTTCGACGATTTCATCTTTCACACTGGTTATTAATTTGATGTTAATAAAGTAAAAAAAAATGTTAAATAATGAATTTTTTCAGTTTTATTTTTTTTTTATCTCGTACACACGAATTAGTTATACTTGTAGCAGAGCGCCACAGAAACATTTTAATTGAAAAAAAGGCGCCGCGACGCGGAAAAGTCTGGGAATGTTTTAGAGAATTCTGTAAAGAAAATCCATCGTTAAACTTCTTCAGAACCCTTTAAAATTCGGATTTGATTTTCTATAAACTAGGTTAGAAATCTTCTATAGAATTCTATAACATTTTAGATATAGCTTCTATACAGTTATGTTTAGAGATTTGGTGATGATATGCTTAGATTTCTAATAGAGAATTGTGTAGAAATTAAAATTTGTACAGAATTTCCAAATGCCCAACACACAGAATCCAACATACTGTATATAGAATCAACCGATAGTATTCTGTTGAAAATATCAGATTCAGTTTACAGAAAATTGGGCCATATTTTTAAAGAATTATAAACAAGTTCCCTTGTTTTAATAAAATCGCATAGAAATCTTTGAGTATTTAAAAGTAATTATAAAATCTACAAAATCTTCCTTTAAAATTAAAAAAAAATTGATTTAAATGTTCATTTTTGGATAGAATAATAATTAAATTTTTAAGTATGACATCACTCTCTGACACGGAACAGGGGATAAAAGTTCCCATAACAAATGTGATTTTTTATCTAATAAAAAGTTTCAATATTATTTTTCTTCAAAAAATATTTAGATAAAAGTAAATGTATTTTAAATAATAGTTAAGTTTAATTAAAATTAAGAAACCATTTCCATTATCTGAGATATATTCCGAGTGAACTATTATAATTAAAATACATCGAAATGGTTCATCGGCTAATTCTGGATACAGAAAAGCAAGGATTTTTGTAGAAGAGAGACTTCAATTAATTTAAGTATTGTCCCCCCCTGACGAAGTGTCATTGAATTCCTCTTCTGTTATATTTTTTCTTTAAATTTCATTAAATTTTTTGAATTAGGGTAATGCTTGTTTAAATGTTTTGGTTTTAGCATTTTTAAAATTTCTTTGTTGCATTTATAGGATTATTTGAAATTTATTAATTATGACTTTCAATTTGCGTCTGTGTGAAAATGTAGTTCTAAATTTTTTACTTTATGTCTTTACTGATATAAAATAATAAACAGCATTAATTTTAGGAATTGAAATGTTATGATTAGCAGCATTAATTTAATATTTTAATTAACCTTATGATAGAAATTGATTTTACGTTTTTACAAAGTTTAATTTTTGTTATTAGATACGCTGTTGCCACTCCTATGAAGTTTACTATTTCCTGTTTGCTAAATTTAATTTTTCATAATTTCGATCTATGAATCGGGCAACCAGGTCTGTTTTTGAATTAAGCGATCGGGGAATTCCCGTTCTATCTTCGCAGCATTTAAGATACGATACGTAAGTTATTAAATGTTATTCATCTTCGTGATGTACGGATCATTAGATCATTATGTTAAACTCTGTATGTAAATAGCCTCTTTAATCTCTCTATGTTTGTGAAGTGAAATAAATTGGATATTAAACGAAGTCAGAATTTGAATCGAAGACAAGTGGCGTCCGAACGACAGAACTGTACTCTGCACTGAGAAATCAGAAGTGGCTAAATTCAAGTTACTTTAATGAAGGTAAACAAGTTAATTTCTGAATTTATTTAACTTTTGATTGCTTCTGAGTTATTTATAAAAGTTTGTTTCGTGAAGAGTTTTTTATGTTCATGTAATAGTTACATACGTTTAAGAAGTACGTTTACATTCGAAATACGTTATATACGTTTAAGAAATACGTTTGATGTACGTGCAAGTAAAACATGACTTCAGAAAAAACACAGACTGAGGCTGAGCAAGCAAAACTGGAAACTAAGTTACGAGGTGAAAGAACTAATTTACGCCGTCTCTTTACCACAGCGGCGAATACGTTTAATGATATTCATCGTAAAATTGATGTTGATAAGGACATTCACGTACAGTTTTGCAAAGTTGTTGAGAAAGCAGAGCGTTTATTTAAAGTAGATGAAGAAATTAAAAAATTAATTAGTTTTACGGATGAAGAGTATGATGCAATGGAATCTTACAGAGATAAATTTACTGAAGTACGAGTTATATACGAGAAGAATTATAATCAATATAATGAAAGTAAATCTGTAATTTCTAATAAGGTTGCATCTGATAACTTAAAACTTCCCAAATTACGTCTTAAGGAGTATGATCTTATGCCTAGATCATGGGTTGCATTTTGGGGTCAGTTTTCTCGAGTTCATGAAGATGAAAATTTAAGAGAAGAAGATAAATTTCAGTATCTGCTTTCTTCGTTAAAACCAAAAACTAAAGCACGCGATATAGCGGAAAGTTACCCACCTTCTAAGGATAACTACGCGAAAGTTATTGAACATTTAAAGTCCCGATTTGGCAGAAAGGACTTATTGATTGAAGTTTACATTCGAGATCTTTTGGCATTAGTAAATAACAAATCAGTCATCAAGTTAGCTGATTTATACGATAAACTTGGTTCCTATCTACGAGCGTTAGAGACATTGGGTGTGACAACATCGAATTACGCAGCAATGCTGTATCCTGTTGTGGAATCATGTCTTCCGACTGAAATTCTAAAGGCTTGGGACAGATATAGACTCAACAGAGAAGTCGAGGAAGGAGAACAAATCCTCGCAAAGGAGAAGATTCTGGAAAATTTGATGTCTTTCTTACGTCATGAAGTAGAGGGTGAAGAGCATCGGGTTTTAGCAGAAAATGCGTTCGGAAGTGGTACGAAACGAAAGGAATTCCAAAAACCAGTTCAACGAGATGAACCTACTGCTGCTACTCTAATTTCGAACACATCTGGAAGAAAAATTAGTTGTATATTCTGTGACCGTCCTCATCCAAGTCAGGATTGTCAAAAATTGTCGACAATAAATTACGATGACAGAAAGTCCCAAGTTATGCGACGGAAATGCTGCCTTGTTTGCCTTAAGCCTGGTCATATGGCAAAAGGGTGTCACAGTAGTGTAAAATGTTTGATTTGTGGACGGAGGCATTACGCGTTACTTTGCCCAGATTTAGGTAAAGATATTAACTCTTCATCAAAGGACAAAGTCGCAGAAGAAAAGCAAAAATCTACCAAGACGCTGTTGACAAATCTTCCCTCAGAACGTGAAATTTATTTGAAAACAATCATGATCAGACTACGGCACAGAGGCAAGGAAATCTGTGCACGAGCCTTAATGGATGATGGATCACATCGTTCCTATATTGAGAAGAGCTTAGCTGCTGAATTAAATCTTTCCCCTTCCGGAAAGGAAATGTTATCTCAAGGACTGTTTGGCGGAGGAATTACTCCGGCTGCTGAGCATACGAAATATGTTGTAACCATTGAAAGTTTAGATCGAAAGTATTCTACTTCAATGTCTCTGCTCGATCAACCGAAGATTTGCTCTACGTTACCCAGAATACGTGATGAAACATTACTTGTTGAACTTGCTTCTCGAGGAATAAAACTGACAGATGTCGGAAGAGATTCGCCACCTATAAGAATTCTTCTAGGAGCTGACGTACTTGGAAGCATTTTGACAGGAAGAATTGAAGTACTTACATCTGGTATTTCAGCCGTGGAAACTTTATTAGGTTGGACAATTTTAGGACTAGGTAAGAAAAAACAAGTGGTCAATATGGTCACGTTAAACCTCCAAAATTTTGAGCTGCCAAAGATGTGGGATTTCATTCAAAGGGAATGTGCTTTAGTGAAAATCAAATGGATATTTAGCCCTCCGTCTGCCCCATGGTACGGTGGATTTTGGGAAAGAATGGTTCGTTGTATCAAGGAACTTCTTCGAAAGTGTTTAGGAAAATCCTGTGTCACATATGAAGAAATGTTGACATTGCTCACTGACTGTGAGGCCACAATAAATGGACGACCACTGACATATTTGTCAGACGATCCTAACGAACTGAGACCTCTTACGCCTGCTCACTTTATTCAAGATTTAGGCGAGCGAGAAACTGTTGATTTGGACTTAATTGACTCTCAGCATTTATTGAAACGTGTACGTTACCTTCATAACTTACGGCTAAATCTACGAAAACGTTTCTATAAAGAATATCTAGGAGAATTAGTAAGAAGTCCAAAGTCATCTTCACGGAGAAAGACGATTTCTCCAGGAGAAATTGTCCTAGTGGAGTCAAAGAACCCAAATAGGATAAATTGGCCTTTAGCACAGGTAATTGAACTGTTTCCTGGCAAAGACAATATTGAACGTGTTGCGAAACTACGAGTAGCCAATGGTGAAATCATACGACCCCTTCAACGAATCTTCCCTTTGGAGCTTACTTCTGCCGACAACTTCATAAAAATGTCTCAGAAAACCGAGACTGCACCAGAGACAGAGTCATGTGAAAACGAGGTTCCTAAAAATATAAGGGTAACTCGAAGTGGTCGCCGAGTAGTACCTGTAAAACGCATGGACTTATGAACTATTATTGACTTTTTTCCCTAGTACTTAATAACTATAATGCCAGTTTATATATTTATTGTTTTTTAATGTCATTTCACATGTTTATAATTCTTAGTTCAACTTCATTTCATGTATTACAATTTATATCTGCTATATATGTGTATTATTTCGTTTTGTATTGCTTTAAGGTAAATTTGCCTGCAATACAAAAGGTGGGAGGATGTTGCCACTCCTATGAAGTTTACTATTTCCTGTTTGCTAATATTTAATTTTTCATAATTTCGATCTATGAATCTGGCAACCAGGTCTGTTTTTGAATTAAGCGATCGGGGAATTCCCGTTCTATCTTCGCAGCATTTAAGATACGATACGTAAGTTATTAAATGTTATTCATCTTCGTGATGTACGGATCATTAGATCATTATGTTAAACTCTGTATGTAAATAGCCTCTTTAATCTCTCTATGTTTGTGAAGTGAAATAAATTGGATATTAAACGAAGTCAGAATTTGAATCGAAGATACGCAATACTGTACAAAACAGTTTACAAAACGTTACATAAATTTAGAGTTTAAATGAAAAGAGGCAAAACTTTCCATTGAAAAATGATACAACACTTGCGAATAAAAGGTATCTATATTTGTTGTTATATACCTGTGCGTGCAATACATCAGAAATTAAATATTTGTTTTTATTAAAGTTTAAAAACTTTGATTGAAATTGAACAGATTCAAACGAAACAGATTTCTAAACAATGCTATTACTAGCCTATTCTATATACAAAACCATTATTAGCTTACCATAATTAGAGCTTACCATTTCTGATAATAAATTAGTATCGATAAAAGCTGAACTAGATAAAAGAGCTCATCGTTACCTTGAATCTGTTTATTATTATCTTCATTGGTCATTCATTAAATGGATACTGAAAAATACTGCCTTCTGAAAATATTTTTGAACGCAACATGAGCTAACATTTTTCACAGTTATTATAATATCTAGTGAGCTGCATCTAAAACAGTAAAACAGACTTAGCCGATTCCTGGCTGTCCAAATAGATGGAAATTTCTGCCAAAATTTTCCTAATAGTGCATGATTTTGAATGATCGAATTTTCCTTGATCTTGAGTGATTATTCGAAGGGACCAGAAATACTCAGACATACCGCAGAATAATATCACTGTCAATCATTCTTTGAAAACCTTGTCTCTAATGCATTTTTTTACTTTTTAAACACACTTTTTATATAAAAAAAGTTTATGCGGATTGTAAAATTATCTCACTAAAAAGAATAAGATGTAAGAAATTTACTGTAAACTTTTCATAATTTTTTATCGATTCTGTCACCAATCGAGGATGCGGATTTAACTAAAGATGATTTAAATAGCGTATTATGCCTAGCTGGAAATTTTTCAAACTAATGACAGAGAAAATTTCTTAAACTGGCTTCTTTTTTTACTATGGCAGTTGTTTCTTTCCAAGGGCAGACTGTATTATTAATACAAATTGTCTAAAATTAGCGAAAGTCACAAAAAACTGTTATAATTTATTTTAAGAAAATTAAGAGAAAACGCTGGGACTCATCCTTTATAATATTTCGGGAATTTACTCTTGCATTAGCTGTATTACTGCCATTTTGCAACTTCTTTCATGCTTCCTGTTTCTTAAAACTGGTTTTTTTCTCCTAAATTTCACTCTTCGGGACAAATATGTGTCAGGGACGCTTTTTTCGATTAAATTTTTCCTTCGAACCTTGTCTAAAATTAGCCACAATATAAGAACATTTTTCGGTCAGCATATCACATCCGCTATCGGAAGTGCTAGTTATCGGAGGCTGAAATAAACTTATGTTGTAATAGAATGCAGGAAATCTTTTAGGGAGGCATCCTTTCTTTTTCTGGCTACATGACTGGTTTTCCCTGTGTGTACCATGAATGCAAGGACGGCGCTGGGGTTTTTGCCGACCGGTGCAAATCCTGCATTTTAAAAATTTTTCCGCCTAATGCCTCTCTGAATTTTAATGATTTCGTCACCCAGTGCAGCGGCACTGGTTTATCGAGATGTGTCGCCAGCCTTGCATGAGCCAGTTTTCCTTAGAAAGTTTTCTACGAAGCCACTACATCTCTTGGGCAGATAGCCCTTGTGAGCTTTGCCATATTCCAATAACTAACCATAACCATTATCTGAAGGTGGAATAAATTGATGTCTTATTCAAGAATCTGAGTAAAATGCATTCCTATTCGAGGGTCTAAATACAAACTAATGTCATATTGAAGGGTCTCAGCATTTAGGTTAAAGCAGATTATCCATTAACGGAGATTCAACTTATAATACAGGGTGTTTATAAAGTCCCTGACCCATTTTGATGTTTAATAATTCATAATAAAGATAGATTAAAATTAATAACATAAATGGTTAGATAGACTCAAAAAGTTTCATGAGCCTTGCCAATGAACTTCCACGTGTGCCCTCTTCGTCGCACGGAGAATATCAAGTCGATATTCAATTTCACTCCAGGTACCGGCTAGCATGTCGGCATCCTCAGAGGCTATTGCGGTTGTAATTCTGGCTTTTTGGTCATCAATGTTCGACGCTCTCCTCCTGTAAACGTTGTCCTTTACAAATCCCCAAAGGAAAAAGTCCAGCGGCGTTATATCAGGTGATCTGGGTGGCCAAGGAATTGGAACTCCTCGCTCAATCCATTTTCCTGTAAAATGGCCATTCAAAGAACTATGAACGATGGTCACCCAATGAGGTGGTGCACCATCTTGTTGCAAAAAGACATGTGGCTGAAGCTCTTCTAGTTGTGGAAATACGAAGTTTTTCAACATGTCTAAGTATACGGCTGATGAGACCGTCTTTTCTGTAAAAAAGAAAGGCTCAATGACTCGGTCGTGCATTAGTCCACACCATACATTAACCTTTGGGGAATCCCTTTGTGCCTCACGGTATTCATGGGGGTTTTCAGATTCGCATATGCGCACATTATGGCGATTAACAATGCCAGAAAGATGAAAGGATGCTTCGTCGGAGAACATTATGTGCTTCAGAAATTCAGCATCATCTTCGATCCTCCTTAGCATATCTGTTACAAAGGCCATCCTCCTAGGCATATAATAATAGGCAATAGTTGCCAAAAACAAAAGACAGAACAATGCAATTAATAAACAGACGATATTTAGAAAAGTACAGATATTTAGACTGGGAAATGAAATTATCTGAAATTATCCACACGTGCAGACGATATTTACAAAAGTAAAGATATTCAAACCTGAAAAGGAAAATATATAAGTTATTCCATCAATAAATGTTATAAGTTTGTTTATATCTTCATTATTTTATGACTTATTAAACATAAAAATGGATCAGGGACTTTATAAACACCCTGTATTTTAAACGAAAACCATATGACATCAGAAGGAGAAATTAAACAAATATGAAGAAGAAATATTAAGTTAATAATATTAGAAGCATAAATGAATACTGAGCTTAGTAAATTCAATATTAGAACTGAAAGAAGTAAGAGGATGCTAGTTGGTTTTTGTAAGAAACAAAATATTCTGAATATTAAGTTATTTTTATAAATACACGTCATGTTACGCGAATGTGTTTTTATAAAATGATTCTTTGCCGCGTACTGTAATGGAAGCGTTGACATTAAAACGGAGTCAAGTGACAAAAAATCAAAAAATTCTTTTTTGCATTGAAACAGATCTTTGATTAGAGATCAGTAGCGTTGTAAAATAATTAAGTGCATAGCTTGCATTGTTTATTTTCGGAGTTTCTCCAAAGGTCGAGCTGGTAGCAACACATAACCTTTTAGCGTTGAAAGGGAGATAGATGTTGAAATTTCCCAGCATAAACATGGGAATAACCTTCCTTTCTATTTCCATGCTCACGTGACATTACCGGGTCTTGTGGTCCTTCTCGTCATTGTTTACCACGGAAGTTCTCATTTTGTAGCAATATTTCAAACATTCGCGTTATTTGTGCTCAAGAAAATGCCACATGCTTCGAAAAGAAGGAAACTCTGCCAGACAGAGTAAGAATATGACATTTTTACTTCAAGATTTTGTGTAAAATATTATGCTGTCAGGCAGTCGAGAGGTCTCGGGTTCAAATACTTTGGCCAACCCTTCTCATTAAGAATTCAATAGTCACTTATTAACCGACATCTCTCTTGTTTCAGGCTACTTGCAAGTATAAATATTAGTATCGTTTTCTTCTTCCTCAAGATTTTAGGTGACTGCAGTCAGAGTTCACGAAGTTGTCAACAGATGTTGAAGGTGCGACTTTAATGAATGGTAAGAATCTAGTTTCAGAGGGCAGATGTCGTAAAAATAAAAATGGAGATGGAGAAATAATTATAAGCAATAAACAACAAACCTCGGATACTTATAATTTACTATCAGCAAAAGAAACGTACAAGTTTGCAACAGTACATTGAGTGCAATTTTTGGAATTTCAAGTAAAAAGAATGGAAACTTGCTAAATCGTTTGAAAAAAGGAGATTGGGTTTCTAAGGATGACAGAGAAAGGCAGTCTGCGTCTCGCTGATTCAAGAACTTCAAAGAATGATGTACAAATCACCAAAAGTCACATCTAGTCATTCTCAACAGTTGAAAACCATTATGACAGACAGAAGTCTTCAAAGGAATACTTGAGCCTCGATTAAAACATTTATCGCTCGTATATTCTTTTCAAACAACAGTATCCTGATTTATCTAATGATGGTAAATTCTATATGCGCTTTTTCAAGAAAGAATTTCCAAGGTTGAGTTTCAAAAGGTCCAGAACTGATACATGGCGTACTCGTACATGTGATTTGTACACTGCAAAAATAAAATCCTCTTTAGGAACAGACTTTTTTCAAAGCCGAAAATGCACTAAAACTTCTATCAGAGCAAATACTTGAGGGTCAGTGCTCGTCTGCTATCCATTCCACTTCGTCCATCGACATGCCGCAGGTGTTGTTCACTCTAACCCTGACACATATCAATGTTTTATTGGAGACAGCAGTCCAATTATAACTTTTGCACAGATGAAGGTAGCACGGGAAAACGTTTTACGTGCATGTGGCATGAGGGCATGGTTGCAAGGAGGAGCAATGAAATTAAATTTTCGAAGTTGAAATTAAGTTTTCATGTTTGTACAAGATATTCACCTCTCAGATGGTAAACCCCAAAGAAACGCCTGTAGATATGAAGCGACAACTGCGCCACACAGAATAAAAACCGGATGGTCTTGACGATGCTGATTTTTCTATTGTCTAATGAATTTTATGACGTCACTGATTTGAAATTTCTCGTCTCCGGTCGCGCTTGCATGCCATGTGATAGTGATTTCGAAAAAATAGAAAAAAAAAAAAAAAAAA